>OY992881.1:7645680-8233180 GCA_963921405.1 Cepaea hortensis
TTAACAGATTAGTAACCACTCCATATGAGGGTGAACATATAATCATTTCATAAAATAGTGTTAGGGACAGGCCATGTTTGAATATAAATTCATGAACAATTAAACGCGTGATGTAAATGCATGTTCGGATAGGATTCACTCCGCATCGCCTCACCGTAGTAGAAACAGAAGCGAAGATTGATGTGAATAAATTGCTTGCAATATTCAGAAGACTGGACCATGCGGCATAAGTTATTCTTATAAATACCCTCCGAATAATAGCAGTCATTGGCAAAACATATCACAGCGATTACTATCCTCATGTGCTGTACGCAGTGGGGGAAAACAATGGATGTTTTAGTTCATGAAGATAATTCAAAAACCTAGGCTCCCTGCATCATCATTATGATTATTATGTATGATTATCATGTACTTAATATCAGAGAAATGTACATGTATGTTTTTTTTGGGTATGAGAATTTTCTTTGTTCTGATTGTTACCTTTTTACTGTGGGAATATACATTTTAATGTTGCACCTTGGGATTAGAGGATGTTGATGTAAGAATACATATGTATGTCAGTACTTAAGAAGCCAATGGTGAATAGTCTTGACCTAGTGATGATTATAGTGCCGAAATGAAGACGCGGCATTAGAAACCACAGGGATTCTGTATAGGCTATTCTCTTCAAGTAATGAGAGAGACAATATCAACATGTTGGATGGACAGAATGACTTCACCCATCCAATAGTCCCAGTAACAACAGAACAAAATATAAGTGAGAAAATACCTTACTCACTAGGAAGGGTCAGAATGGCTCTACTCAGCAATGAGGGACAGTGGAACATGGACACCCACTCCTTTCCCCTTCTCCCCTTGTTGTTTTGTATTTGTGTTTGTAATTGTGTTGTAAACCTTTTATCATAACACAGTAGGTTAATGCTAGTGTTGTATTCTTTGTCATCCCTTTTCTGTAGAAGAGAAGCAGGTGGTGGTTGAATTTGGTGGGACTATATCACTAACACTGGATCCTGGGTCAACAGCCATAAAGTGAATGTCCAAACCATAGTCTGGATCTAGCAATACCTCCATGTTTACTGCGGCGCTCAATAGCTCCATAGCGAGCAACAGATAAATTAGAAGACAACTGATTGGGTGAGTGATTAAGTCCTAGGTTAGTAGGAAGATCCAGGATGGACTTCAAGATCTAATAATCTACAAAGATGAAGAACAACAAAGTAACTGACAACAGTGACTCGTCAGTTATACGTTTGAGAAGAATCATCTATGGCCTCATCATTCAACAAAATCAGTGAAACTATGGGACAATCCTTCTACAAGTTACTAAAACTAACAACAGTGAGTAACCTTCAACTGTTGGTTGGATTACCAAGTTAATATCCACAATGGATAGGTCTTCGAAAGAACATCTCACAGCTGCAAAAGTCAAACAGAAGGTTCCAGCCATGCAACACCAAGTTCTAGCTATGAACACCAACTCAAACAAATGGGAAGAAGACATTGAACCAATACAACCAAGGTGCCAACTGAAAACCATACCTACACCAGATTACCTCAAGGTTCCCAAACCTGAACACATAAAAAAAAAAGACCATATGAAAGCAGCTAGCGGAGTAAATGCCTCTACGCCTGCAACCACAGGAATCACCTGATGGCTTGCATCCCTGGATATGTGGTGGAGTAATATTCTTCAGTTCCATGCCTGCAGCAGAATCTTCAGATGAAACCCAATGAATGACTCACCATGGTATGTTCTACACAGAAATGGAATGAATCAGAACTCTATGCTGGTCCCATGTCGGCCTAACTGCCCCATCATCAAGTGTGGGATGGCCTATCAACATGAACCGGGTGTGTGACAAAGCCTTTTGAACTAAATTGGGAAACGGTTAACATAAACCGAGCTGTTGGACAGTCGTCATCTTTTCATCGATAAGATGAGATAGGGAAGAACCTTCTGCAGAGCTTAAGTTGCATCTCCTGAAAGTATGATAGACCTAGGCATCAATTTCAATTGGATCACAGCCCAAATGGCAACAGAGTATTCTTAAATTCAGTCTCATGGAGAGAATATGTGCTTATGTATAATTCTATTCTTGGATTATGGATTAGAAACATTCGCCAGCCAACTTCGGTGGACATACTGTGAGTAGAAAATGACTGAGTATAATTCTGCACTGATAATTATGGACATTAACTGCTTTGCACTGGAGAGGAATACCCATCCGCAATGCCTAAATGAACACTATAATTAATTAATTTAATTATTAGTATCAACTGTTTTCATGTGTGTGTTTTTTTCTTCTATGACACATAAAGAGTGTTATTGTGTAATGAGGTAGAACCAATGATGGTTAAGGTAAATAGTATTTTGACATCAACTCATTATTTTTAAATATGATAATTGTACATGGTGTCAGAAACAAATATATATATGTTGGTTTCTGCACCTATACCAATGTGATTTTATCTAGGTACAATGAGTCAAGTTAGCAGAACCAATTTGGGGTTGTTGTGTTGTTTGTAATAACCTTGTTTTTTTCTGGGGTCACTGGGTACTATATTGTATTAATGCAAGAATTCCCATGCCTGTCTGAAAATACATAGTGTTTATTACACACATACATATATATATATATATATATATATATATATATATATATATATATATATATATATATATATATATGTAAATGCAGATCTTGAGTTAATACCTGAACTGTTTGTCCAAAAGTGGTGTGTACATCAAGTAAATGTGGTGTCACATAAGTGGTTGTTTATATGTTGTGAGCAATCAATATCCTTCTAGCATCTATAGTTAATTTAAAGGGTGATGAAGTGGGAAGGGAAACCTACACACAGATGCCATTGTTTCAAGGATTGAGCTCTTTCTTCCTGGGATTTGTGGTAAATATCCCTGATCACCCTGTATTCTTACCAGTGACCAGAGAATCAATAATACCCCCTAGACATTTTAACGAATTATTCTCAGGAACTAAAATCCACATCCCACATGTGTGGGCAACGTCCGTGAATTTAAAACTCATGGTAAACATCACAAATGGTGTATTATTGTGGGTATATGAATTCAGGGAAAACCTCTCGCAGGTAAACCAAGTCACTTCAGAATGTTATAGTGTTAGTAACAGACCTAATCACTCATTAGTATGAGCTGAGTCAAGTTTTATGTGAACCCATAATGACTCAGATAAATATAGGTTTTTTTTTGGTACAAAACTGTTCACAGGTAATATCTTGATTCTGGCAGATGCATCAGGTAGTTGGTTGTTGGATATGAGATTTTTTTTAAAACTCATATTTTATATCTTATTGATGGGAAACTAAGTCCAGTAATGAACCTCCAGTAGTAAGGTCTCTGGGATGGTAAACTCACATAAGATAGGTAATTCAGTGAATGTTTAGAATTCATAGTCATTCCCATTTGATGTTTGAGGTATGGTTCTGTTACTCTGACATTCTCTTTAAATGGTTTAAAAGTGGTGTAGTCATGAACACACTACTATATTATGTATCCATAAGGTTTATGTTCCTACATATGAATCATGTGTTAATTAACTATTTTGTCATTGATTATCATTGTATTTTCATGCTTGATCTGCTTGTATAATTCATGTAATATTGAAAAGTTACCAAGGCAGCAGAGAGTGATAGACAATTTTATAGATAATTAGGACAGATAAGTTAAAAATCCAATAAATATTTTTAAGGGAAAAATTTAATCAACAAATGATTCAGTAGTACAGTAAATAATACCTGAGAGATGAATTAAACCAGGGGAAAATAGCAGTAACTAAAGTAAATGAACTAAGGTTAAGGCCTAAACCACCACTTGCAAAAATGTAGACATAGTTAATGGAAGGGAAGGAATATTGTAAGAATTTGCAGTATTTAGGGGCACCCTAATGTAATCCTTTTTTTTTTCATATAACATAACATGTTCTACAACACCGGTAGTAAAGTAAAGTGAATAACTGATGGATACTTAGGAAGAAAAGCCATACCGACACTTATTCTACTCCACCGGTGATATGAGTAGTAGTAAGAACTAACTCAGATGGCCCATATGTTAATAAATAGGGTCAACCAAAATATTCATCTGGTGATTTAAGGGAGCCTGATCAACTCACTTAAAGATCCAACAGAATATAAGGTATTTCTTTAAATTATCCACCCCGATTCCATTATTAATGGTAGCGGAAACAGACCGTATAGGTATGTAAAAGGTATAATTAAAGAATTAACTTAAGAAATTGGAATTTCAAATAAACTTCAGGAGATACCGGAAAAAATCTGTGCCAATCTCTAGTAAGAGACTGAACATTTCAGATATTGGATCCTTAACTTTGAAATTTACAGTTTAAATCTCATTAAGTGAAATGTTCACTATGAGAAGTCCTCATCAAAAAGAGGAGTGAAACAACTTTTTAGTTAGCGATTAGCTTACGTAAAGTTATTTCAGTAATTGCCTAACTAACATTAATATTCTCATAAGGGAAGAATTAAAAAGGGCAATAAAGGGTACAATAGAGGCGCGCGACTCAATTGTATTTTCTTTAAAACTAACCGAGTAACTAAATTCTAGATAATGCTCGAAGTCTACTAATAGGTAGGTGAATCAGAAGTCAGTCGCAAGACGAAACAGATTTCTACATCTCAGTTCTGACTAGGATTATATGCCAGCATTAAATATGTGAAAGCAGATCCAGACTAACAGAGATTAGCTTAAATAACTGATACGAATCAGTAAAAGCAACAATTAAATAAACAACTCTTAAAATAGATGCTGTTTATAGATAGGACGAATCCTTTGACGTAAAGACAGAGGAAACGCCTAAAACCTATACAGTGAACCCATGCTAGAAAAATGGAATATAGCTGTGTAAAAACCAAGCAAATTGGAGCAGATAGCTGAAGAATTGCTTGATATTTACTAGATTAGGAATTTCAATCAGGAATCCAGCTAGTAAATTATATAACAGTTCAAAGATAGATCTTAGTCAATCTAAATAAATCCAGAGTTTCCACGTATTAAACGGATGAAAACAAAACTGGAGAGAAACATTAAGAGTACCTTACCTGTTATCCTGAGGACACAACTCAGGAGACGCCAGTATGAGAGGGATATACATATGTAACAGTAATTTTACTAAGACTAGTAATCCACATCCATAACTGGAAAGTGAACCAGCAACTTGATTGTCTGGAAGACTATCAAAGGAATCACAAAAAGGGGCTTTTAACTTCTCACTGAACTGATTATATATGGTAGGAGACAATACGTCTGAACCTACATAACAATGTATGTTGCTAAGTTGAAAATAGTCTAAAACCTGGAGGGAGGCAGACGACGATCAATGTACGCCAAGCGACGCAAAATTGCTCATAATTCAACACCAAAGCAACAAATACAGAGTGAAACTCAAACACATCAGTTAGAATTACTAATAAGGATTCTAGCGTAAAATAGATCTAGGTTAGAAGGAAAAGCAGAGAGAGAGAGTAAGCTAAGAATTACTTCGTTTCTGATAGATTCATGTTCCCCGGAATAGTCGGTTCAGAACGGAAATCTAGAAAAGTTGGACCTTGTTTACATGTTAGACGAGATTCTCGGGAAAAACCCGCAAGAGTAAGGGACACCACTCTAATCAGTAGTTATCAAAACTGATCGGAAAATCCCATAACTCGACTAATAACCCAAACACATGATGTATTGGATGAAAATGTATTCAACAGGAACCATATTTAGCTTCCTTTAAATATCAGATCTATAGTTAAAACAAACGTCTAACTTACAGGGAGACGGGCGAGTTTAATATGCTATCAGTAGACGCAGAATTAACCGTCGGTTTTAACATAATCTCAAGATTGATAATCTAATGAGAGAGAAATCAAGCTTAATGATGATATTTCAATTGCTTCAAAAAGTCGGTTTGATGCAGACAAACTAGTACTTGAAAGTAACAAATTATCAGATAACCACTCATATTTCAAACAATAGCTGACAACAGTGGAGAGGGTGCTACACTCTTTCACTAAAAGAGAAATAATCCATCAGGGTTATGCCAGTTGTCGTGACTAGAAGAAAATGGGCGTGGCTCTGGTAGATTTTAATATAGGAAAGAAATGTAGTAAAGTAATAAGGGATGGATACTAGGGGAGTCAATGTAAAGACGGAAATTGTAGAGTACTACTCGACCATTTAATTTCTGAAAGAAATAAATGTCTTAAATTGGGGAGGCGTGTGGTATAATAAAACGTCCTTACCCTTTCCTATTTATGGACTCCCTTAAAAATAAACAAACCCTTACAATTACTGTTTAAGTAACTTACTTAATGTAGGAGAAAATAAAACAGCGATAGACTGACCGTGGCACAGCTAAATTTATTTTGGCTTGTTTTCTCTCTCTTATCTGGCCAATCCTGGCGAGGGGGAAAACAAAGACTGAAGCGGCCATTTCTAGTCAAGAGAACACACAAGAAAGTCGACCTTTCCCTTCGGGGAGAAGGTAGTTTGCCTTAAAAACATGATTCTATTCAAGCTATTGGTATGTTATCTACATTATTAAGATATATTTATGTATTACATAAACCAGTATGTTTAATTAAGAATTAGTTACAATTCTCTTAAACCAGGCTGGATGATGTTTACTAAGGAAACACATGTGGGCGCCACGCTGTAATTTTTCCTATGTCTTACAATTTCAAATCTATATGTTAATATCTTGTATAGGCATTATGAACTTATATCTCACTAGTAGTGCTATAATCTATGAATATTATGTGTACTGTAAAGTATCAACTCTCATGTCTGAAACACATTCTAGAGATTTTCTCAATGTAGGAGCAGACCCCTGATTCATGCTTCATAGTAAAGAACTAGTGTCTGTCAATTTCATATTCCTATGTTAAAACTTCTAGGCACGGTGAACAATATCTCACTATTTATGCTTAGAAATCTGCAAATAATCTATGTACTATAGAAAGGTGTTTTATCCATGCGGGGACATACAAAGGATTACGCATATTCCTGACTCTTACTTAGTCAGGGGATAAAATATTTTGCCACATTATAATCTGTAACTTGGAAATATAGTGCTAAATTTTAGTACCATTCTTTTGTTAACAGATTAGTAACCACTCCATATGAGGGTGAACATATAATCATTTCATAAAATAGTGTTAGGGACAGGCCATGTTTGAATATAAATTCATGAACAATTAAACGCGTGATGTAAATGCATGTTCGGATAGGATTCACTCCGCATCGCCTCACCGTAGTAGAAACAGAAGCGAAGATTGATGTGAATAAATTGCTTGCAATATTCAGAAGACTGGACCATGCGGCATAAGTTATTCTTATAAATACCCTCCGAATAATAGCAGTCATTGGCAAAACATATCACAGCGATTACTATCCTCATGTGCTGTACGCAGTGGGGGAAAACAATGGATGTTTTAGTTCATGAAGATAATTCAAAAACCTAGGCTCCCTGCATCATCATTATGATTATTATGTATGATTATCATGTACTTAATATCAGAGAAATGTACATGTATGTTTTTTTTGGGTATGAGAATTTTCTTTGTTCTGATTGTTACTTTTTTACTGTGGGAATATACATTTTAATGTTGCACCTTGGGATTAGAGGATGTTGATGTAAGAATACATATGTATGTCAGTACTTAAGAAGCCAATGGTGAATAGTCTTGACCTAGTGATGATTATAGTGCCGAAATGAAGACGCGGCATTAGAAACCACAGGGATTCTGTATAGGCTATTCTCTTCAAGTAATGAGAGAGACAATATCAACATGTTGGATGGACAGAATGACTTCACCCATCCAATAGTCCCAGTAACAACAGAACAAAATATAAGTGAGAAAATACCTTACTCACTAGGAAGGGTCAGAATGGCTCTACTCAGCAATGAGGGACAGTGGAACATGGACACCCACTCCTTTCCCCTTCTCCCCTTGTTGTGTTGTATTTGTGTTTGTAATTGTGTTGTAAACCTTTTATCATAACACAGTAGGTTAATGCTAGTGTTGTATTCTTTGTCATCCCTTTTCTGTAGAAGAGAAGCAGGTGGTGGTTGAATTTGGTGGGACTATATCACTAACACTGGATCCTGGGTCAACAGCCATAAAGTGAATGTCCAAACCATAGTCTGGATCTAGCAATACCTCCATGTTTACTGCGGCGCTCAATAGCTCCATAGCGAGCAACAGATAAATTAGAAGACAACTGATTGGGTGAGTGATTAAGTCCTAGGTTAGTAGGAAGATCCAGGATGGACTTCAAGATCTAATAATCTACAAAGATGAAGAACAACAAAGTAACTGACAACAGTGACTCGTCAGTTATACGTTTGAGAAGTATCATCTATGGCCTCATCATTCAACAAAATCAGTGAAACTATGGGACAATCCTTCTACAAGTTACTAAAACTAACAACAGTGAGTAACCTTCAACTGTTGGTTGGATTACCAAGTTAATATCCACAATGGATAGGTCTTCGAAAGAACATCTCACAGCTGCAAAAGTCAAACAGAAGGTTCCAGCCATGCAACACCAAGTTCTAGCTATGAACACCAACTCAAACAAATGGGAAGAAGACATTGAACCAATACAACCAAGGTGCCAACTGAAAACCATACCTACACCAGATTACCTCAAGGTTCCCAAACCTGAACACATAAAAAAAAAAAAAAGACCATATGAAAGCAGCTAGCGGAGTAAATGCCTCTACGCCTGCAACCACAGGAATCACCTGATGGCTTGCATCCCTGGATATGTGGTGGAGTAATATTCTTCAGTTCCATGCCTGCAGCAGAATCTTCAGATGAAACCCAATGAATGACTCACCATGGTATGTTCTACACAGAAATGGAATGAATCAGAACTCTATGCTGGTCCCATGTCGGCCTAACTGCCCCATCATCAAGTGTGGGATGGCCTATCAACATGAACCGGGTGTGTGACAAAGCCTTTTGAACTAAATTGGGAAACGGTTAACATAAACCGAGCTGTTGGACAGTCGTCATCTTTTCATCGATAAGATGAGATAGGGAAGAACCTTCTGCAGAGCTTAAGTTGCATCTCCTGAAAGTATGATAGACCTAGGCATCAATTTCAATTGGATCACAGCCCAAATGGCAACAGAGTATTCTTAAATTCAGTCTCATGGAGAGAATATGTGCTTATGTATAATTCTATTCTTGGATTATGGATTAGAAACATTCGCCAGCCAACTTCGGTGGACATACTGTGAGTAGAAAATGACTGAGTATAATTCTGCACTGATAATTATGGACATTAACTGCTTTGCACTGGAGAGGAATACCCATCTGCAATGCCTAAATGAACACTATAATTAATTAATTTAATTATTAGTATCAACTGTTTTCATGTGTGTGTTTTTTTCTTCTATGACACATAAAGAGTGTTATTGTGTAATGAGGTAGAACCAATGATGGTTAAGGTAAATAGTATTTTGACATCAACTCATTATTTTTAAATATGATAATTGTACATGGTGTCAGAAACAAATATATATATGTTGGTTTCTGCACCTATACCAATGTGATTTTATCTAGGTACAATGAGTCAAGTTAGCAGAACCAATTTGGGGTTGTTGTGTTGTTTGTAATAACCTTGTTTTTTTCTGGGGTCACTGGGTACTATATTGTATTAATGCAAGAATTCCCATGCCTGTCTGAAAATACATAGTGTTTATTACACATATATATATATATATATATATATATATATATATATATATGTAAATGCAGATCTTGAGTTAATACCTGAACTGTTTGTCCAAAAGTGGTGTGTACATCAAGTAAATGTGGTGTCACATAAGTGGTTGTTTATATGTTGTGAGCAATCAATATCCTTCTAGCATCTATAGTTAATTTAAAGGGTGATGAAGTGGGAAGGGAAACCTACACACAGATGCCATTGTTTCAAGGATTGAGCTCTTTCTTCCTGGGATTTGTGGTAAATATCCCTGATCACCCTGTATTCTTACCAGTGACCAGAGAATCAATAATACCCCCTAGACATTTTAACGAATTATTCTCAGGAACTAAAATCCACATCCCACATGTGTGGGCAACGTCCGTGAATTTAAAACTCATGGTAAACATCACAAATGGTGTATTATTGTGGGTATATGAATTCAGGGAAAACCTCTCGCAGGTAAACCAAGTCACTTCAGAATGTTATAGTGTTAGTAACAGACCTAATCACTCATTAGTATGAGCTGAGTCAAGTTTTATGTGAACCCATAATGACTCAGATAAATATAGGTTTTTTTTGGTACAAAACTGTTCACAGGTAATATCTTGATTCTGGCAGATGCATCAGGTAGTTGGTTGTTGGATATGAGATTTTTTTTAAAACTCATATTTTATATCTTATTGATGGGAAACTAAGTCCAGTAATGAACCTCCAGTAGTAAGGTCTCTGGGATGGTAAACTCACATAAGATAGGTAATTCAGTGAATGTTTAGAATTCATAGTCATTCCCATTTGATGTTTGAGGTATGGTTCTGTTACTCTGACATTCTCTTTAAATGGTTTAAAAGTGGTGTAGTCATGAACACACTACTATATTATGTATCCATAAGGTTTATGTTCCTACATATAAATCATGTGTTAATTAACTATTTTGTCATTGATTATCATTGTATTTTCATGCTTGATCTGCTTGTATAATTCATGTAATATTGAAAAGTTACCAAGGCAGCAGAGAGTGATAGACAATTTTATAGATAATTAGGACAGATAAGTTAAAAATCCAATAAATATTTTTAAGGGAAAAATTTAATCAACAAATGATTCAGTAGTACAGTAAATAATACCTGAGAGATGAATTAAACCAGGGGAAAATAGCAGTAACTAAAGTAAATGAACTAAGGTTAAGGCCTAAACCACCACTTGCAAAAATGTAGACATAGTTAATGGAAGGGAAGGAATATTGTAAGAATTTGCAGTATTTAGGGGCACCCTAATGTAATCCTTTTTTTTCATATAACATAACATGTTCTACAACACCGGTAGTAAAGTAAAGTGAATAACTGATGGATACTTAGGAAGAAAAGCCATACCGACACTTATTCTACTCCACCGGTGATATGAGTAGTAGTAAGAACTAACTCAGATGGCCCATATGTTAATAAATAGGGTCAACCAAAATATTCATCTGGTGATTTAAGGGAGCCTGATCAACTCACTTAAAGATCCAACAGAATATAAGGTATTTCTTTAAATTATCCACCCCGATTCCATTATTAATGGTAGCGGAAACAGACCGTATAGGTATGTAAAAGGTATAATTAAAGAATTAACTTAAGAAATTGGAATTTCAAATAAACTTCAGGAGATACCGGAAAAAATCTGTGCCAATCTCTAGTAAGAGACTGAACATTTCAGATATTGGATCCTTAACTTTGAAATTTACAGTTTAAATCTCATTAAGTGAAATGTTCACTATGAGAAGTCCTCATCAAAAAGAGGAGTGAAACAACTTTTTAGTTAGCGATTAGCTTACGTAAAGTTATTTCAGTAATTGCCTAACTAACATTAATATTCTCATAAGGGAAGAATTAAAAAGGGCAATAAAGGGTACAATAGAGGCGCGCGACTCAATTGTATTTTCTTTAAAACTAACCGAGTAACTAAATTCTAGATAATGCTCGAAGTCTACTAATAGGTAGGTGAATCAGAAATCAGTCACAAGACGAAACAGATTTCTACATCTCAGTTCTGACTAGGATTATATGCCAGCATTAAATATGTGAAAGCAGATCCAGACTAACAGAGATTAGCTTAAATAACTGATACGAATCAGTAAAAGCAACAATTAAATAAACAACTCTTAAAATAGATGCTGTTTATAGATAGGACGAACCCTTTGACGTAAAGACAGAGGAAACGCCTAAAACTTATACAGTGAACCCATGCTAGAAAAATGGAATATAGCTGTGTAAAAACCAAGCAAATTGGAGCAGATAGCTGAAGAATTGCTTGATATTTACTAGATTAGGAATTTCAATCAGGAATCCAGCTAGTAAATTATATAACAGTTCAAAGATAGATCTTAGTCAATCTAAATAAATCCAGAGTTTCCACGTATTAAACGGATGAAAACAAAACTGGAGAGAAACATTAAGAGTACCTTACCTGTTATCCTGAGGACACAACTCAGGAGACGCCAGTATGAGAGGGATATACATATGTAACAGTAATTTTACTAAGACTAGTAATCCACATCCATAACTGGAAAGTGAACCAGCAACTTGATTGTCTGGAAGACTATCAAAGGAATCACAAAAAGGGGCTTTTAACTTCTCACTGAACTGATTATATATGGTAGGAGACAATACGTCTGAACCTACATAACAATGTATGTTGCTAAGTTGAAAATAGTCTAAAACCTGGAGGGAGGCAGACGACGATCAATGTACGCCAAGCGACGCAAAATTGCTCATAATTCAACACCAAAGCAACAAATACAGAGTGAAACTCAAACACATCAGTTAGAATTACTAATAAGGATTCTAGCGTAAAATAGATCTAGGTTAGAAGGAAAAGCAGAGAGAGAGAGTAAGCTAAGAATTACTTCGTTTCTGATAGATTCATGTTCCCCGGAATAGTCGGTTCAGAACGGAAATCTAGAAAAGTTGGACCTTGTTTACATGTTAGACGAGATTCTCGGGAAAAACCCGCAAGAGTAAGGGACACCACTCTAATCAGTAGTTATCAAAACTGATCGGAAAATCCCATAACTCGACTAATAACCCAAACACATGATGTATTGGATGAAAATGTATTCAACAGGAACCATATTTAGCTTCCTTTAAATATCAGATCTATAGTTAAAACAAACGTCTAACTTACAGGGAGACGGGCGAGTTTAATATGCTATCAGTAGACGCAGAATTAACCGTCGGTTTTAACATAATCTCAAGATTGATAATCTAATGAGAGAGAAATCAAGCTTAATGATGATATTTCAATTGCTTCAAAAAGTCGGTTTGATGCAGACAAACTAGTACTTGAAAGTAACAAATTATCAGATAACCACTCATATTTCAAACAATAGCTGACAACAGTGGAGAGGGTGCTACACTCTTTCACTAAAAGAGAAATAATCCATCAGGGTTATGCCAGTTGTCGTGACTAGAAGAAAATGGGCGTGGCTCTGGTAGATTTTAATATAGGAAAGAAATGTAGTAAAGTAATAAGGGATGGATACTAGGGGAGTCAATGTAAAGACGGAAATTGTAGAGTACTACTCGACCATTTAATTTCTGAAAGAAATAAATGTCTTAAATTGGGGAGGCGTGTGGTATAATAAAACGTCCTTACCCTTTCCTATTTATGGACTCCCTTAAAAATAAACAAACCCTTACAATTACTGTTTAAGTAACTTACTTAATGTAGGAGAAAATAAAACAGCGATAGACTGACCGTGGCACAGCTAAATTTATTTTGGCTTGTTTTCTCTCTCTTATCTGGCCAATCCTGGCGAGGGGGAAAACAAAGACTGAAGCGGCCATTTCTAGTCAAGAGAACACACAAGAAAGTCGACCTTTCCCTTCGGGGAGAAGGTAGTTTGCCTTAAAAACATGATTCTATTCAAGCTATTGGTATGTTATCTACATTATTAAGATATATTTATGTATTACATAAACCAGTATGTTTAATTAAGAATTAGTTACAATTCTCTTAAACCAGGCTGGATGATGTTTACTAAGGAAACACATGTGGGCGCCACGCTGTAATTTTTCCTATGTCTTACAATTTCAAATCTATATGTTAATATCTTGTATAGGCATTATGAACTTATATCTCACTAGTAGTGCTATAATCTATGAATATTATGTGTACTGTAAAGTATCAACTCTCATGTCTGAAACACATTCTAGAGATTTTCTCAATGTAGGAGCAGACCCCTGATTCATGCTTCATAGTAAAGAACTAGTGTCTGTCAATTTCATATTCCTATGTTAAAACTTCTAGGCACGGTGAACAATATCTCACTATTTATGCTTAGAAATCTGCAAATAATCTATGTACTATAGAAAGGTGTTTTATCCATGCGGGGACATACAAAGGATTACGCATATTCCTGACTCTTACTTAGTCAGGGGATAAAATATTTTGCCACATTATAATCTGTAACTTGGAAATATAGTGCTAAATTTTAGTACCATTCTTTTGTTAACAGATTAGTAACCACTCCATATGAGGGTGAACATATAATCATTTCATAAAATAGTGTTAGGGACAGGCCATGTTTGAATATAAATTCATGAACAATTAAACGCGTGATGTAAATGCATGTTCGGATAGGATTCACTCCGCATCGCCTCACCGTAGTAGAAACAGAAGCGAAGATTGATGTGAATAAATTGCTTGCAATATTCAGAAGACTGGACCATGCGGCATAAGTTATTCTTATAAATACCCTCCGAATAATAGCAGTCATTGGCAAAACATATCACAGCGATTACTATCCTCATGTGCTGTACGCAGTGGGGGAAAACAATGGATGTTTTAGTTCATGAAGATAATTCAAAAACCTAGGCTCCCTGCATCATCATTATGATTATTATGTATGATTATCATGTACTTAATATCAGAGAAATGTACATGTATGTTTTTTTTGGGTATGAGAATTTTCTTTGTTCTGATTGTTACTTTTTTACTGTGGGAATATACATTTTAATGTTGCACCTTGGGATTAGAGGATGTTGATGTAAGAATACATATGTATGTCAGTACTTAAGAAGCCAATGGTGAATAGTCTTGACCTAGTGATGATTATAGTGCCGAAATGAAGACGCGGCATTAGAAACCACAGGGATTCTGTATAGGCTATTCTCTTCAAGTAATGAGAGAGACAATATCAACATGTTGGATGGACAGAATGACTTCACCCATCCAATAGTCCCAGTAACAACAGAACAAAATATAAGTGAGAAAATACCTTACTCACTAGGAAGGGTCAGAATGGCTCTACTCAGCAATGAGGGACAGTGGAACATGGACACCCACTCCTTTCCCCTTCTCCCCTTGTTGTGTTGTATTTGTGTTTGTAATTGTGTTGTAAACCTTTTATCATAACACAGTAGGTTAATGCTAGTGTTGTATTCTTTGTCATCCCTTTTCTGTAGAAGAGAAGCAGGTGGTGGTTGAATTTGGTGGGACTATATCACTAACACTGGATCCTGGGTCAACAGCCATAAAGTGAATGTCCAAACCATAGTCTGGATCTAGCAATACCTCCATGTTTACTGCGGCGCTCAATAGCTCCATAGCGAGCAACAGATAAATTAGAAGACAACTGATTGGGTGAGTGATTAAGTCCTAGGTTAGTAGGAAGATCCAGGATGGACTTCAAGATCTAATAATCTACAAAGATGAAGAACAACAAAGTAACTGACAACAGTGACTCGTCAGTTAAACGTTTGAGAAGTATCATCTATGGCCTCATCATTCAACAAAATCAGTGAAACTATGGGACAATCCTTCTACAAGTTACTAAAACTAACAACAGTGAGTAACCTTCAACTGTTGGTTGGATTACCAAGTTAATATCCACAATGGATAGGTCTTCGAAAGAACATCTCACAGCTGCAAAAGTCAAACAGAAGGTTCCAGCCATGCAACACCAAGTTCTAGCTATGAACACCAACTCAAACAAATGGGAAGAAGACATTGAACCAATACAACCAAGGTGCCAACTGAAAACCATACCTACACCAGATTACCTCAAGGTTCCCAAACCTGAACACATAAAAAAAAAAAAAAAGACCATATGAAAGCAGCTAGCGGAGTAAATGCCTCTACGCCTGCAACCACAGGAATCACCTGATGGCTTGCATCCCTGGATATGTGGTGGAGTAATATTCTTCAGTTCCATGCCTGCAGCAGAATCTTCAGATGAAACCCAATGAATGACTCACCATGGTATGTTCTACACAGAAATGGAATGAATCAGAACTCTATGCTGGTCCCATGTCGGCCTAACTGCCCCATCATCAAGTGTGGGATGGCCTATCAACATGAACCGGGTGTGTGACAAAGCCTTTTGAACTAAATTGGGAAACGGTTAACATAAACCGAGCTGTTGGACAGTCGTCATCTTTTCATCGATAAGATGAGATAGGGAAGAACCTTCTGCAGAGCTTAAGTTGCATCTCCTGAAAGTATGATAGACCTAGGCATCAATTTCAATTGGATCACAGCCCAAATGGCAACAGAGTATTCTTAAATTCAGTCTCATGGAGAGAATATGTGCTTATGTATAATTCTATTCTTGGATTATGGATTAGAAACATTCGCCAGCCAACTTCGGT
The DNA here is from genome assembly GCA_963921405.1 of Cepaea hortensis. Classification (NCBI taxonomy): domain Eukaryota; kingdom Metazoa; phylum Mollusca; class Gastropoda; order Stylommatophora; family Helicidae; genus Cepaea; species Cepaea hortensis. The sequence goes on from OY992881.1 coordinate 7,662,073, forward strand.
GGACATACTGTGAGTAGAAAATGACTGAGTATAATTCTGCACTGATAATTATGGACATTAACTGCTTTGCACTGGAGAGGAATACCCATCCGCAATGCCTAAATGAACACTATAATTAATTAATTTAATTATTAGTATCAACTGTTTTCATGTGTGTGTTTTTTTCTTCTATGACACATAAAGAGTGTTATTGTGTAATGAGGTAGAACCAATGATGGTTAAGGTAAATAGTATTTTGACATCAACTCATTATTTTTAAATATGATAATTGTACATGGTGTCAGAAACAAATATATATATGTTGGTTTCTGCACCTATACCAATGTGATTTTATCTAGGTACAATGAGTCAAGTTAGCAGAACCAATTTGGGGTTGTTGTGTTGTTTGTAATAACCTTGTTTTTTTCTGGGGTCACTGGGTACTATATTGTATTAATGCAAGAATTCCCATGCCTGTCTGAAAATACATAGTGTTTATTACACATATATATATATATATATATATATATATATATATATATATATATATATATATATATATATATATATGTAAATGCAGATCTTGAGTTAATACCTGAACTGTTTGTCCAAAAGTGGTGTGTACATCAAGTAAATGTGGTGTCACATAAGTGGTTGTTTATATGTTGTGAGCAATCAATATCCTTCTAGCATCTATAGTTAATTTAAAGGGTGATGAAGTGGGAAGGGAAACCTACACACAGATGCCATTGTTTCAAGGATTGAGCTCTTTCTTCCTGGGATTTGTGGTAAATATCCCTGATCACCCTGTATTCTTACCAGTGACCAGAGAATCAATAATACCCCCTAGACATTTTAACGAATTATTCTCAGGAACTAAAATCCACATCCCACATGTGTGGGCAACGTCCGTGAATTTAAAACTCATGGTAAACATCACAAATGGTGTATTATTGTGGGTATATGAATTCAGGGAAAACCTCTCGCAGGTAAACCAAGTCACTTCAGAATGTTATAGTGTTAGTAACAGACCTAATCACTCATTAGTATGAGCTGAGTCAAGTTTTATGTGAACCCATAATGACTCAGATAAATATAGGTTTTTTTTGGTACAAAACTGTTCACAGGTAATATCTTGATTCTGGCAGATGCATCAGGTAGTTGGTTGTTGGATATGAGATTTTTTTTAAAACTCATATTTTATATCTTATTGATGGGAAACTAAGTCCAGTAATGAACCTCCAGTAGTAAGGTCTCTGGGATGGTAAACTCACATAAGATAGGTAATTCAGTGAATGTTTAGAATTCATAGTCATTCCCATTTGATGTTTGAGGTATGGTTCTGTTACTCTGACATTCTCTTTAAATGGTTTAAAAGTGGTGTAGTCATGAACACACTACTATATTATGTATCCATAAGGTTTATGTTCCTACATATAAATCATGTGTTAATTAACTATTTTGTCATTGATTATCATTGTATTTTCATGCTTGATCTGCTTGTATAATTCATGTAATATTGAAAAGTTACCAAGGCAGCAGAGAGTGATAGACAATTTTATAGATAATTAGGACAGATAAGTTAAAAATCCAATAAATATTTTTAAGGGAAAAATTTAATCAACAAATGATTCAGTAGTACAGTAAATAATACCTGAGAGATGAATTAAACCAGGGGAAAATAGCAGTAACTAAAGTAAATGAACTAAGGTTAAGGCCTAAACCACCACTTGCAAAAATGTAGACATAGTTAATGGAAGGGAAGGAATATTGTAAGAATTTGCAGTATTTAGGGGCACCCTAATGTAATCCTTTTTTTTTCATATAACATAACATGTTCTACAACACCGGTAGTAAAGTAAAGTGAATAACTGATGGATACTTAGGAAGAAAAGCCATACCGACACTTATTCTACTCCACCGGTGATATGAGTAGTAGTAAGAACTAACTCAGATGGCCCATATGTTAATAAATAGGGTCAACCAAAATATTCATCTGGTGATTTAAGGGAGCCTGATCAACTCACTTAAAGATCCAACAGAATATAAGGTATTTCTTTAAATTATCCACCCCGATTCCATTATTAATGGTAGCGGAAACAGACCGTATAGGTATGTAAAAGGTATAATTAAAGAATTAACTTAAGAAATTGGAATTTCAAATAAACTTCAGGAGATACCGGAAAAAATCTGTGCCAATCTCTAGTAAGAGACTGAACATTTCAGATATTGGATCCTTAACTTTGAAATTTACAGTTTAAATCTCATTAAGTGAAATGTTCACTATGAGAAGTCCTCATCAAAAAGAGGAGTGAAACAACTTTTTAGTTAGCGATTAGCTTACGTAAAGTTATTTCAGTAATTGCCTAACTAACATTAATATTCTCATAAGGGAAGAATTAAAAAGGGCAATAAAGGGTACAATAGAGGCGCGCGACTCAATTGTATTTTCTTTAAAACTAACCGAGTAACTAAATTCTAGATAATGCTCGAAGTCTACTAATAGGTAGGTGAATCAGAAATCAGTCACAAGACGAAACAGATTTCTACATCTCAGTTCTGACTAGGATTATATGCCAGCATTAAATATGTGAAAGCAGATCCAGACTAACAGAGATTAGCTTAAATAACTGATACGAATCAGTAAAAGCAACAATTAAATAAACAACTCTTAAAATAGATGCTGTTTATAGATAGGACGAACCCTTTGACGTAAAGACAGAGGAAACGCCTAAAACTTATACAGTGAACCCATGCTAGAAAAATGGAATATAGCTGTGTAAAAACCAAGCAAATTGGAGCAGATAGCTGAAGAATTGCTTGATATTTACTAGATTAGGAATTTCAATCAGGAATCCAGCTAGTAAATTATATAACAGTTCAAAGATAGATCTTAGTCAATCTAAATAAATCCAGAGTTTCCACGTATTAAACGGATGAAAACAAAACTGGAGAGAAACATTAAGAGTACCTTACCTGTTATCCTGAGGACACAACTCAGGAGACGCCAGTATGAGAGGGATATACATATGTAACAGTAATTTTACTAAGACTAGTAATCCACATCCATAACTGGAAAGTGAACCAGCAACTTGATTGTCTGGAAGACTATCAAAGGAATCACAAAAAGGGGCTTTTAACTTCTCACTGAACTGATTATATATGGTAGGAGACAATACGTCTGAACCTACATAACAATGTATGTTGCTAAGTTGAAAATAGTCTAAAACCTGGAGGGAGGCAGACGACGATCAATGTACGCCAAGCGACGCAAAATTGCTCATAATTCAACACCAAAGCAACAAATACAGAGTGAAACTCAAACACATCAGTTAGAATTACTAATAAGGATTCTAGCGTAAAATAGATCTAGGTTAGAAGGAAAAGCAGAGAGAGAGAGTAAGCTAAGAATTACTTCGTTTCTGATAGATTCATGTTCCCCGGAATAGTCGGTTCAGAACGGAAATCTAGAAAAGTTGGACCTTGTTTACATGTTAGACGAGATTCTCGGGAAAAACCCGCAAGAGTAAGGGACACCACTCTAATCAGTAGTTATCAAAACTGATCGGAAAATCCCATAACTCGACTAATAACCCAAACACATGATGTATTGGATGAAAATGTATTCAACAGGAACCATATTTAGCTTCCTTTAAATATCAGATCTATAGTTAAAACAAACGTCTAACTTACAGGGAGACGGGCGAGTTTAATATGCTATCAGTAGACGCAGAATTAACCGTCGGTTTTAACATAATCTCAAGATTGATAATCTAATGAGAGAGAAATCAAGCTTAATGATGATATTTCAATTGCTTCAAAAAGTCGGTTTGATGCAGACAAACTAGTACTTGAAAGTAACAAATTATCAGATAACCACTCATATTTCAAACAATAGCTGACAACGGTGGAGAGGGTGCTACACTCTTTCACTAAAAGAGAAATAATCCATCAGGGTTATGCCAGTTGTCGTGACTAGAAGAAAATGGGCGTGGCTCTGGTAGATTTTAATATAGGAAAGAAATGTAGTAAAGTAATAAGGGATGGATACTAGGGGAGTCAATGTAAAGACGGAAATTGTAGAGTACTACTCGACCATTTAATTTCTGAAAGAAATAAATGTCTTAAATTGGGGAGGCGTGTGGTATAATAAAACGTCCTTACCCTTTCCTATTTATGGACTCCCTTAAAAATAAACAAACCCTTACAATTACTGTTTAAGTAACTTACTTAATGTAGGAGAAAATAAAACAGCGATAGACTGACCGTGGCACAGCTAAATTTATTTTGGCTTGTTTTCTCTCTCTTATCTGGCCAATCCTGGCGAGGGGGAAAACAAAGACTGAAGCGGCCATTTCTAGTCAAGAGAACACACAAGAAAGTCGACCTTTCCCTTCGGGGAGAAGGTAGTTTGCCTTAAAAACATGATTCTATTCAAGCTATTGGTATGTTATCTACATTATTAAGATATATTTATGTATTACATAAACCAGTATGTTTAATTAAGAATTAGTTACAATTCTCTTAAACCAGGCTGGATGATGTTTACTAAGGAAACACATGTGGGCGCCACGCTGTAATTTTTCCTATGTCTTACAATTTCAAATCTATATGTTAATATCTTGTATAGGCATTATGAACTTATATCTCACTAGTAGTGCTATAATCTATGAATATTATGTGTACTGTAAAGTATCAACTCTCATGTCTGAAACACATTCTAGAGATTTTCTCAATGTAGGAGCAGACCCCTGATTCATGCTTCATAGTAAAGAACTAGTGTCTGTCAATTTCATATTCCTATGTTAAAACTTCTAGGCACGGTGAACAATATCTCACTATTTATGCTTAGAAATCTGCAAATAATCTATGTACTATAGAAAGGTGTTTTATCCATGCGGGGACATACAAAGGATTACGCATATTCCTGACTCTTACTTAGTCAGGGGATAAAATATTTTGCCACATTATAATCTGTAACTTGGAAATATAGTGCTAAATTTTAGTACCATTCTTTTGTTAACAGATTAGTAACCACTCCATATGAGGGTGAACATATAATCATTTCATAAAATAGTGTTAGGGACAGGCCATGTTTGAATATAAATTCATGAACAATTAAACGCGTGATGTAAATGCATGTTCGGATAGGATTCACTCCGCATCGCCTCACCGTAGTAGAAACAGAAGCGAAGATTGATGTGAATAAATTGCTTGCAATATTCAGAAGACTGGACCATGCGGCATAAGTTATTCTTATAAATACCCTCCGAATAATAGCAGTCATTGGCAAAACATATCACAGCGATTACTATCCTCATGTGCTGTACGCAGTGGGGGAAAACAATGGATGTTTTAGTTCATGAAGATAATTCAAAAACCTAGGCTCCCTGCATCATCATTATGATTATTATGTATGATTATCATGTACTTAATATCAGAGAAATGTACATGTATGTTTTTTTTGGGTATGAGAATTTTCTTTGTTCTGATTGTTACTTTTTTACTGTGGGAATATACATTTTAATGTTGCACCTTGGGATTAGAGGATGTTGATGTAAGAATACATATGTATGTCAGTACTTAAGAAGCCAATGGTGAATAGTCTTGACCTAGTGATGATTATAGTGCCGAAATGAAGACGCGGCATTAGAAACCACAGGGATTCTGTATAGGCTATTCTCTTAAAGTAATGAGAGAGACAATATCAACATGTTGGATGGACAGAATGACTTCACCCATCCAATAGTCCCAGTAACAACAGAACAAAATATAAGTGAGAAAATACCTTACTCACTAGGAAGGGTCAGAATGGCTCTACTCAGCAATGAGGGACAGTGGAACATGGACACCCACTCCTTTCCCCTTCTCCCCTTGTTGTGTTGTATTTGTGTTTGTAATTGTGTTGTAAACCTTTTATCATAACACAGTAGGTTAATGCTAGTGTTGTATTCTTTGTCATCCCTTTTCTGTAGAAGAGAAGCAGGTGGTGGTTGAATTTGGTGGGACTATATCACTAACACTGGATCCTGGGTCAACAGCCATAAAGTGAATGTCCAAACCATAGTCTGGATCTAGCAATACCTCCATGTTTACTGCGGCGCTCAATAGCTCCATAGCGAGCAACAGATAAATTAGAAGACAACTGATTGGGTGAGTGATTAAGTCCTAGGTTAGTAGGAAGATCCAGGATGGACTTCAAGATCTAATAATCTACAAAGATGAAGAACAACAAAGTAACTGACAACAGTGACTCGTCAGTTATACGTTTGAGAAGTATCATCTATGGCCTCATCATTCAACAAAATCAGTGAAACTATGGGACAATCCTTCTACAAGTTACTAAAACTAACAACAGTGAGTAACCTTCAACTGTTGGTTGGATTACCAAGTTAATATCCACAATGGATAGGTCTTCGAAAGAACATCTCACAGCTGCAAAAGTCAAACAGAAGGTTCCAGCCATGCAACACCAAGTTCTAGCTATGAACACCAACTCAAACAAATGGGAAGAAGACATTGAACCAATACAACCAAGGTGCCAACTGAAAACCATACCTACACCAGATTACCTCAAGGTTCCCAAACCTGAACACATAAAAAAAAAAAAAAAAGACCATATGAAAGCAGCTAGCGGAGTAAATGCCTCTACGCCTGCAACCACAGGAATCACCTGATGGCTTGCATCCCTGGATATGTGGTGGAGTAATATTCTTCAGTTCCATGCCTGCAGCAGAATCTTCAGATGAAACCCAATGAATGACTCACCATGGTATGTTCTACACAGAAATGGAATGAATCAGAACTCTATGCTGGTCCCATGTCGGCCTAACTGCCCCATCATCAAGTGTGGGATGGCCTATCAACATGAACCGGGTGTGTGACAAAGCCTTTTGAACTAAATTGGGAAACGGTTAACATAAACCGAGCTGTTGGACAGTCGTCATCTTTTCATCGATAAGATGAGATAGGGAAGAACCTTCTGCAGAGCTTAAGTTGCATCTCCTGAAAGTATGATAGACCTAGGCATCAATTTCAATTGGATCACAGCCCAAATGGCAACAGAGTATTCTTAAATTCAGTCTCATGGAGAGAATATGTGCTTATGTATAATTCTATTCTTGGATTATGGATTAGAAACATTCGCCAGCCAACTTCGGTGGACATACTGTGAGTAGAAAATGACTGAGTATAATTCTGCACTGATAATTATGGACATTAACTGCTTTGCACTGGAGAGGAATACCCATCCGCAATGCCTAAATGAACACTATAATTAATTAATTTAATTATTAGTATCAACTGTTTTCATGTGTGTGTTTTTTTCTTCTATGACACATAAAGAGTGTTATTGTGTAATGAGGTAGAACCAATGATGGTTAAGGTAAATAGTATTTTGACATCAACTCATTATTTTTAAATATGATAATTGTACATGGTGTCAGAAACAAATATATATATGTTGGTTTCTGCACCTATACCAATGTGATTTTATCTAGGTACAATGAGTCAAGTTAGCAGAACCAATTTGGGGTTGTTGTGTTGTTTGTAATAACCTTGTTTTTTTCTGGGGTCACTGGGTACTATATTGTATTAATGCAAGAATTCCCATGCCTGTCTGAAAATACATAGTGTTTATTACACACATATATATATATATATATATATATATATATATATATATATATATATATATATATATATATATATGTAAATGCAGATCTTGAGTTAATACCTGAACTGTTTGTCCAAAAGTGGTGTGTACATCAAGTAAATGTGGTGTCACATAAGTGGTTGTTTATATGTTGTGAGCAATCAATATCCTTCTAGCATCTATAGTTAATTTAAAGGGTGATGAAGTGGGAAGGGAAACCTACACACAGATGCCATTGTTTCAAGGATTGAGCTCTTTCTTCCTGGGATTTGTGGTAAATATCCCTGATCACCCTGTATTCTTACCAGTGACCAGAGAATCAATAATACCCCCTAGACATTTTAACGAATTATTCTCAGGAACTAAAATCCACATCCCACAGTGGTACAACCCTTGCAGCTAGCGGGGTCTCAAGAACATACGTGGTACACCCCTTGCAGCTAGCGGGGTCTCAAGAACATACGTGGTACACCCCTTGCAGCTAGCGGGGTCTCAGGAACATACGTGGTACAACCCTTGCAGCTAGCGGGGTCTCAAGAACATACGTGGTACACCCCTTGCAGCTAGCGGGGTCTCAAGAACATACGTGGTACACCCCTTGCAGCTAGCGGGGTCTCAAGAACATACGTGGTACAGCCCTTGCAGCTAGCGGGGTCTCAAGAACATACGTGGTACAGCCCTTGCAGCTAGTTGGGTCTCAAGAACATACGTGGTACAACCCTTGCAGCTAGCGGGGTCTCAGGAACATACGTGGTACAACTCTTGCAGCTAGCGGGGTCCCAGGAACATACGTGGTACAACCCTTGCACCTAGCGGGGTCTCAAGAACATACGTGGTACAACCCTTGCAGCTAGCGGGGTCTCAAGAACATACGTGGTACAGCCCTTGCAGCTACCGGGGTCTCAAGAACATACGTGGTACAGCCCTTGCAGCTACCGGGGTCTCAAGAACATACGTGGTACAACCCTTGCAGCTAGCGGGGTCTCAGGAACATACGTGGTACAGCCCTTGCAGCTACCGGGGTCTCAAGAACATACGTGGTACAACCCTTGCAGCTAGCGGGGTCTCAGGAACATACGTGGTACAACCCTTGCAGCTAGCGGGGTCTCAGGAACATACGTGGTACAACCCTTGCAGCTAGCGGGGTCCCAGGAACATACATGGTACAATCCTTGCAGCTAGCGGGGTCTCAAGAACATACGTGGTACAACCCTTGCAGCTAGCGGGGTCTCAAGAACATACATGGTACAACCCTTGCAGCTAGCGGGGTCTACTCACCGGGGTTCCAGGAACACAGTGGTACAACGCTAGCAGGTAGCAATCTCAACTCACCCAACATCCCTTAAGAGTTTTTTTTTCGCATATCCTTTACAGGACATCGCTGTCAACATCAGCATCTTTCAGCTGATTGTTGATTTCATGGCAAGATTACGCTCAGTAGTTTGCCATTGCTTTCTGAGCGACCGGCTCACATACTCCGTAAGTTACCAACACGGCGAGAACCGCTACCGATTCTCGAGCAAATTACGTTCCTCGCGTGGATATACGGGATTATGGAGAAAGACGTTAACACCTAGGTCAGGGAGACCTTATGAGTTAAATAGTTATAAATAGGCCAGGTGGATTTGAATGGTTAAAATTTACCTAGGCTTAGGGTTGCCTGGTCTTGTAACTGAGAAACCAGGACGTTCTCTTAGAATCAACTCAAAATAAACACACATATCATTGTTTGGTGCACATAGAAGTGAGAAGAAGGAAGTAGTGTCGTGAGGACTCACTAAACAACATTAAAAACTGAAAACTATAGTTACCGACCGGGATTCGAACTTGTGAACTCCAACTGACGACGGCGCCTCGCTGTAGGAACAAGTGTACTTCGACGCACGACCTAGTAATGGACTGTTTTAGTGGCCTCAAAGGATTCCCCATTTCATATTCTTAGAATCAAGTATGTTACACCAGGTAATACTATCACTTATCATCATCATGTGCCTCGCCCACTGGCGTAGGCGCTCATGTCGCTGCATAGATCTCGGAGCATGGAGTTCCAGATCAACTGTGTTGATAGTTTTCTTGCATGTCTCTGTCACAATCCATCCAGCATCATTTCTCCAGGTCCGCCTCTGCCTCTCGTCATACTGATCTTTCCAATGCCACTATTCTCGTTGCACGACCAAGGAATGCTGCTTGTCTCTTTCTTATTGTTGTAAATAATGTTCTACGTTCATTATCCTCTTTCGGGCAATCGCTGATAGTTACTCTGGAAGTGCAAGGTACTTACAACACTCTTTGTGGCTTCCAAGCGCATCATAATTATTCATTCATGTTCCATGATTGACTGCCATACAGCAATCCAGGTTCTATATAACGTATCTGCACTTTCATTCTGACATTCAATGATAAGGACTTATATTGTTCATTTTCTAAAATACAGCTTTTGCTTGATAAATTCTGCTCTGAATCTCTGTCACAAGTTACAGTTCTACTAACTGAAAATCGAGAAACAGTTCGATTTAATTAACTTTTTCATTCGACAAGAGGAAAGACCTGAACAAATGGACGTTCCGAAAGCATTTTTCGGAAGAGTGAATTATTTCCTTAAAACCCTGGAGGTCTGGCAGCCCTATCTAGACTCTCAGGTCGACCCCACCCCTATAATTGGATACTGTGAAATGTCTTGGGAAAATAATGGCAACCGTCTCCGTGGTCAAAGGCTTGCGATCGCGGTTCGTGAGCCGCTTACCAGGCGTTCCAAACTCAGCTGCTACCGATTTGTGCAGCAGACAGTGTCGCGTTGTAGTATAACGTGTTGGTATGGGAGCCGGTCGTTCAGAAAGCAATGGTAAACTAATGAACGTAAAAACTGACCTAGTGCATCAACAGCAGCTGAAAAAATGATGGCGTTGCAAGGTGTGCTGACACATCACCCAGCGAGTGACAAACATGTGTCTAGCACCATAAAGCCATTGTGTCTGGAGACATGTAAAAGCGTTGTTTACGTCACTGTTGTACATGACACACGCAAGGCTTGCCCAAACACGCGTCTGTCAACACAGGATGTAATCAGGTCATTGAAACAGCCGGGGTGGCGTGAGCGGGTCAAGGGCGGCTATTGGTGATTAGGTTTGTGTTAGTAAAATAATATTTTGTTTTTTGTGAACATTTTCCGTCTTCGGACTCTTCTGTACTTGTGTGGTAGGTCAGGATGCCATCACAATCAGCTTGTGTGGTAGGTCAGGATGCCATCACAATCAGCTTGTATGGTAGGGTCACGATCTGTTTCACAATCAGCTTGTATGGTAAGGTCACGATCTGTTTCACAATCAGCTTGTATGGTAGGGTCACGATCTGTTTCACAATCAGCTTGTATGGTAGGGTCACGATCTGTTTCACAATCAGCTTGTATGGTAAGGTCACGATCTGTTTCACAATCAGCTTGTATGGTAGGGTCACGATCTGTTTCACAATCAGCTTGTATGGTAGGGTCACGATCTGTTTCACAATCAGCTTGTATGGTAGGGTCACGATCTGTTTCACAATCAGCTTGTAGGCCTATGGTAGGGTCACGATCTGTTTCACAATCAGCTTGTATGGTAAGGTCACGATCTGTTTCACAATCAGCTTGTATGGTAGGGTCACGATCTGTTTCACAATCAGCTTGTATGGTAGGGTCACGATATGTTTCACAATCAGCTTGTATGGTAAGGTCACGATCTGTTTCACAATCAGCTTGTATGGTAGGGTCACGATCTGTTTCACAATCAGCTTGTATGGTAGGGTCACGATCTGTTTCACAATCAGCTTGTATGGTAGGGTCACGATCTGTTTCACAATCAGCTTGTAGGCCTATGGTAGGGTCACGATCTGTTTCACAATCAGCTTGTATGTTAGGGTCACGATCTGTTTCACAATCAGCTTGTATGGTAGGGTCACGATCTGTTTCACAATCAGCTTGTAGGCCTATGGTAGGGTCACGATCTGTTTCACAATCAGCTTGTATGGTAGGGTCACAATCTGTTTCACAATCAGCTTGTATGGTAGGGTCACGATCTGTTTCACAATCAGCTTGTATGGTTGGGTCACGATCTGTTTCACAATCAGCTTGTATGGTAGGGTCACGATCTGTTTCACAATCAGCTTGTATGGTAGGGTCGTGATCTGTTTCACAATCAGCTTGTATGGTAGGGTCACGATCTGTTTCACAATCAGCTTGTATGGTAAGGTCACGATCTGTTTCACAATCAGCTTGTAGGCCTATGGTAGGGTCACGATCTGTTTCACAATCAGCTTGTATGGTAGGGTCAATATCTTTTTCACAATCAGCTTGTATGGTAGGGTCACGATCTGTTTCACAATCAGCTTGTATGGTAGGGTCACGATATGTTTCACAATCAGCTTGTATGGTAGGCTCACGATCTGTTTCACAATCAGCTTGTATGGTAGGGTCACGATCTGTTTCACAATCAGCTTGTATGGTAGGGTCACGATCTGTTTCACAATCAGCTTGTATGGTAGGGTCACGATCTGTTTCACAATCAGCTTGTATGGTAAGGTCACGATCTGTTTCACAATCAGCTTGTATGGTAGGGTCACGATCTGTTTCACAATCAGTTTGTATGGTAAGGTCACGATCTGTTTCACAATCAGCTTGAATGGTAGGGCCACGATCTGTTTCACAATCAACTTGTATGGTAAGGTCACGATCTGTTTCACAATCAGCTTGTATGGTAGGGTCACGATCTGTTTCACAATCAGCTTGTATGGTAGGGTCATGATCTGTTTTACAATCAGAGATTCTGGTCATCGTGTGGGACTCCGAATTATGATCTCCTTAACCGTTCAGCATGTCAAATGATGATGGTGATAGTGGTGATGGTGGTGGTGGTGATATTCTAGATAGTTGGTGTATGATCTGTAAGTTTAATAATAATTCAAGTAGAATTTGCAACTGCGGCACGAAACAAATTCGTTTGAACAATGTGATGTTGTACCAGTAATAATGCATGAATGCCAATTTGAAATTAAGAATCAACATCATTGCACGTGGGGCATTCCCATAAGTGATCCACCTTCTTCTAGGGTATCCAGGGCAGAGTCGCATGCTGATGGTGCCACTGCCAGCCTGACTGAACGTCCGTTTGACTTCCCCTAAGTGTTGAGTGGCGTCCGGCCCCTCTGCTCGCCCACCACTCAACCAGACTCTGCGGGTTTGGATCTTGTTTATATTGATGCAGTTTCCACTCGATCCCGGGAAGCCTTCGCCACATCGCATTTGTCAGTCTAACTCACAACTCACAGGAGCAGCAACAGCCAGTCTGTCGCCTGTTCATGTCCTCACACACCAGCATGACCTAGACAGAAAATCCATGCCATGCTCTTGACCTTCGTCTTCTTTTAACGATGCAGGGAACTCCACTTAAAATGTACCAGTTTCTAGTTTATGTAGCACTCTTTGCGAGTCTGTCACAAACACAACATGTCGTCCTGTTCTACTCACCAGCCATCGGAACACCGCCGTTATATCTCCCATAATCTTTCTCATGCTGGAAATCACGATATCATACTCCAGACTCTCTTTATTACAGAGTCCCGTAACCTTTTGCAATGAAGCGGCACATGATCTGTTACCTCGAACCACAGACCCATCCGTGTACATTGTCATATCACTCGGGGTGAGTTGTCACTTATTAACTGTTCTCACGATGTCCATTCTCGATTCCTGATAGGATGGCAGGGAATGCACCTCTTGATTGTAGATTACCTATGGACAAGGGCGAGATGGTCGTCCGTCTGTGGGACCAGGTGGAGAAGGCGTGGGAACAGACTGAGATCCCATATGTGAAAAGAAAGATTTAGCGGGGGAAAGGCAGTGGTTCTGGGAGAATCTCAAAACTGAGAGGGAAAACCAGGAGAACTTTCAATCAAATAGCGGTGGGAACAATTAGCAGTTTGACTCTTCGCGGGCTGTTGAACACAGGGACAGAGCGCGTATAGGAATGTCCTGAGAGCTGTGATGTCGGTTCTTAGCTCAACTCAGCTCAAATATTCCTAATCGTACTTTAGCCTTAGATTCACTGTCGGCTTTACTCATGAAATAAACAACCGTTGTATCTATGATCATTGTAAAATGTATTCCTGTGTAATGTAGGGAGGCTCGAGAGCCCAGTGCTAGCACACTTACCCTCCAGACCGGAGGTCCTGGTTTCAAGTTGCCACAAAGACTGACATTTTTACAAATTGTGGGCAATGTAGTTAACCAGTCTACATCAGGTAGCAGGAAATATGCTGTGAACTAAGCAGAGCGATGTGGTACTGATCACATGTCCCGCCCAGTGTGAACTTAGCAGAGCGATGTGGTACTGATCACATGTCACATCCAGTGTGAACTTAGTAGAGCGATGTGGTACTGACCACATGTCCCGCCCAGCGCCGTAAGGTCTGTGAACAATATGGAGCTAGCACTGTACACCTGATACACTCCACGACTTGGACACCTGTAAACGGGTCTTTGCTGTGGACACCTGTAAACGGGTCTTTGTTGTGGACACCTATAAACGGGTCTTTGCTGTTGACACCTGTAAACGGGTCTTTGTTGTGGACATCTGTAAACGGGTCTTTGTTGTGGACACCTGTAAACGGGTCTTTGTTGTGGACACCTGTAAACGGGTCTTTATTGTTTACTGTTTAGATGTATTGTAGTTGTTACTTTGGTAAATAATGGCTTTCCATGTTTAATGTGATTGTTGAATCCCAGGGCTGAATGTTATTAGACAGACCTATGTGCCTATATTAATAATCCCTTCAAAATAAAGCTGACTCGTTGCTTCATCCGTTGGTTCGTCTAATATACAGCAAGTTCGAGCCCCGGTGAAGAAAATTTGGACCATTCAGTGTCATGGCTCAATCAGTTGTTTCTATGGACTATATCGTTTATGGAGTTTGTATACGTTGTTTCTCTGTGGGTTATACTCAGTGTTGCCATTTTAGTACTTTTCGCGCTAAATTTAGTGCTTTTTCAAGTCAGTTAGTGCGAAAATTCTCCTTTTAGTGCGGCCGCGTAAATTTAGTGCTTCACAAAATTTTTTGGGTGCTTTTTTGGTGCTTTTTTGGGATGGATAAAAATTACTTTAAAATTCATTTTGGGAACACTAAAAAGCCGAATTTGAACTGAAGCGAGGGAGTAAAACAGTCTTAGTACGTTACCGCGCAATATTCAACTAATTTAACTCCCTTTAATAGCAGAATTCAAGTTTCCCGATGAGAAAGAAATTCGTGGAAGGTGCATTCAGTTTTTAATAGAGCTATTGACACAGCTGCGTTTACATACACCCGATAACGTTTGAGTGTTACAGTCCATGTCATGTCTTAGTGGAAGTGGATGTCTACAGCCATTGAAGCCCTGTATATTGGATCTTGCTAAAATGTTTGTAGAAGATGCAGCTACTCTCATCCGCATCGATTTCCAGTGGAGAAAACTTGATCATATGCAGTGGACACAGACCTCTGACACTCTTGGACTGTGGGCAGAAATAGCCTCATACAGGGATGCCACCGGTGAAAATCCTTTCCAAGATCTTACAGATTTAGCTTTAACTCTGCTCATTTTACCTTATTCTAATGCGGACGTGGAGCGTATTTTCAGTCAGATGGGAGTTATAAAATCAAAATTGCGGAATAGACTTAGCATAAAGAGTTTGACAGCTGTTTTGACTATTAGATATGGAATGAAAAGATATGGCAAATGCTGTCATGATTATAAACTACCTAAGGATATTCTGCGAAAAATTGGATCACAGGAGGCATATACATGTTTCTTTCAATCATCCTCCTCATCCTCATCATAGCAGGAACAAACACAACAGGAAATAGCTACAGAAACTGAAGAGGAGTTGTTTGACTGGGATTTGGCAGATCTGGAATAAACTTCATTCTAATATTCAGTGATAATAATAAATTATAATGTGCTACTTTATAACATTTTGAATGAATACGATGGGTAGCGTTGTGATATTCTGTTGTGATCATTTGGTGTGTCCAGTGTGTGCCACGTGGTTACACACCCGCTTCACACGCGTGATCCGGGACTGTTTCCGGATCCAGTCAGGGATATGCACTACTGACGAGCTCAAATGAGGGCGAAACTCGAGTATAGTGCTTCCATATTGACGTGGATAGGCCTTAGGTTCATACCAGAGTGCGATCGGCGTTGCCAGTAGTGGGTTGTGCTCAATATTTAATTGTTATTTGTTTGTTTCTAGGTCCTTCATTGTTCATGGCTTTCACTAGTTTCCATAGTTTGTTTCCATCCCTGTCAAAATTCAGGTTTTCTGTTTTTTCCCTCCAACAATATCTTGTTGTTTGATTTACTGTTCTTTTATATTTTGCTGAGATGGCTTTGAGAGAGATGTTCGCTTCAATTGTTTGTTCTCTCTCTGCTGTCTTCCTGGCATCTTCAACTTTGTCCTCCAAACTTTGTAGTTCTTCAGTCCAGTATGGTTTGTAATTTTTCCTCGCTACTCTTGGAATGGACTCAGTGGCTGCCTGTATTATCGCTCTGCTTAGACTTTCCACCATTTGCTTTATGTTGCCATATCGTGTATTTATGTTTTCACAATATTTGTCTGTTAGTATGGCAAATCTGTCCCAATCTGCTCGTTTGTAATTCCAGCGGGGCAAGGGCTTTTGCTCCTGTGGAACATACTCCATATTCATTACAAGCTTGATTGGTCTGTGGTCACTACCTGCTAATTGGTCCAGCACATGGCGATCGATTTTGTGGAGGATGTCTCCTGTGCAGAAAGCTAAGTCTGGAGTAGAAGTGGTAAGCCATCTTCTGGAGTAGAAGCTCGGTGTGTCATCCGCTTTGTTGAGTAGATGGAGATTTGAGTCTTTTTCCCAGTCCTCCAATTCATCTCCTCTTTTGTCAGTATCTGGGTATCCCCATCTTTCTGAACGGCTATTAAAGTCTCCGACAATAATGCAGTTTGTGTCAGTTATTTTCATGTTTGAGAGTGTAAGGTCCTTATCTGTTGGGCTATACAGATTGTAGATTCTTATTTTCACGTCCTTTATCATTATATCAACACCTATAATTTCCGTTTGGTTGTCAGAGATCACAGATACTTCGCTGCAAGGTATTGTATTTCGTGTAAGTATTAGAACTCCTCCTTTGTGTCCTTCGCTGTCGAAACGTGTGGCCTGATATCCTCCGACTGAGAATTTGCGATTGGCGTTGAGGTGTGTCTCTTGAATGCATGCCACATCTATTCTATCTTTATGAAGACGCTGTGTTAGGGAGACTTTCTTCTTGTAAACTCCTTCGGCATTCCACTGTAGTATGTTGAGTGTCCGGGGTATTTGGTCAATAGCTCTTAACCTACTCCTCTGTGCCTTGACTCCACAGCACAGGGGAAGGTGACCACCAGTAGTCATGGGTGGACCCCCTCGAGGCAGGGGGCCCGGCACTATCGCCGCCTGATGGGACTTCGCGGGATTAGCACCATAACGATTAATTTTGATTTGTGACATCATGGCATACGATGTTTCATTGTGGGGTACAGTGTGTGAAGTTTGTATAGGATATTTCTCTGTGGGGTATAATATGTGGAGTTTGTATACGATGTTTCTCTGTGAGGTATAATATGTGGAGTTTGTATACGATGTTTCTCTGTGAGGTATAATATGTGGAGTTTGCATACGATGTTTCATTGTGGGGTATATTATGTGGAGTTTGTATACGATGTTTCATTGTGGGGTATAGTGTGTGGAGTTTGTATACGATGTTTCATTGTGGGGTATAGTGTGTGGAGTTTGTATAAGATGTTTCTCTGTGGGGTATAATATTCAGAGTTTGTATACGATTTTTCTCTGTGGGGTATAATATGTAGAGTTTGTATACGATGTTTCTCTGTGGGGTATAATATGTGGAGTTTGTATACGATATATGTAGTCATTGCTACACGCACTGGGGCGTACTGGGTACATGGTGCCATCCTCACATGTGTATTGACCAACGGTCACTCAATGCTGGTGTATAGACCAACGGTCACTCAATGCTGGTGTATAGACCAACGGTCACTCAATGCTGTTGTGGTCAGTACCCTACCGACTGACCTTTCTTCCCATGGCTTTACCTGGTGTCTATTTTAAGCTGGGCCTGCCTCGATGTGGGTTCGAATCTGTGGTCATCGCGCCGGCAGGCAAGCCACCTAGCCACTGTGCCAAGACGGCTTCCTTCCTTCCCCACCTACTTCTGTATTTTAATTGCGTAATCTGTGTCATGAAACTCACGTCGTGCTAGTGTGACGTTTGCGGAAGTAGTTTGCCCCGTCCACTGACAGCTGAGGGGGGACCCTTGCAGCTACAGGGAGCAGGTAAATTAATAGCACCTGCCTGTCACCGAATGTCCTGATCATTCCTGACATTCTTATAATTATTTGCGTGCTCGTACACTCGTGTAAAACTAGTATGCCTGCTGTATTGCTTGAACTTCTGAATTACTAATAATATGCGTCGGAAATTCTTGTCACGTGTGGAAACGATATTTCTTTTTTTCTGTTGAATCTTGATGTATCTATGTTCTGTTGAATCTTAGTGTCACCTTTTCTGATGAAATTGTATTTCTCTTTCTTCTGTTGAATCTTAATTTCTTGTTCTTCTGTTGAATCTTGCTGTCTCTTTGTTCCGTTGCGTCTTATTTTCTCATTCGTCTAAAAAAACTAGTTTCATAAAGTGTGCTTCTCTTTAATTTGTTGAAAACTGATTTCTCTTCTCTGTATTCTCTCGACACCACTTTACTTCTCTTCGTGTGTGGAAAATGTATTTCTCTTTCTTCTCTTGGAAACTGATTTCTCTATCTCTCGTTAAGACTATTGTCCCTGTGATGTACACCTGATTCCGATTCCTCCTTCTGTCACAAAACAGCTGGCGGGGCGTAGGGGTGTCGTCATCTGTGTGTGGGGCGTAGGGGTGTCGTCATCTGTGTGTGGGGCGTAGGGTGTCGTCATCTGTGTGTGGGGCGTATGGGTGTCGTCATCTGTGTGTGGGGCGTAGGGGTGTCGTCATCTGTGTGTGGGGCGTCAGTGTGTGGGGCGTAGGGGTGTCGTCATCTGTGTGTGGGGCGTAGGGGTGTCGTCATCTGTGTGTGGGGCGTATGGGTGTCGTCATCTGTGTGTGGGGCGTAGGGGTGTCGTCATCTGTGTGTGGGGCGTCAGTGTGTGGGGCGTAGGGGTGTCGTCATCTGTGTGTGGGGCGTAGGGGTGTCGTCATCTGTGTGTGGGGCGTATGGGTGTCGTCATCTGTGTGTGGGGCGTAGGGGTGTCGTCATCTGTGTGTGGGGCGTAGGGGTGTCGTCATCTGTGTGTGGGGCGTATGGGTGTCGTCATCTGTGTGTGGGGCGTAGGGGTGTCGTCATCTGTGTGTGGGGCGTCAGTGTGTGGGGCGTAGGGGTGTCGTCATCTGTGTGTGGGGCGTAGGGGTGTCGTCATCTGTGTGTTGGCTCTCATAGAACACCCAACTGCCTATCTTCAACAAGCAACAAGACACGTGTGTGTGAGTGTCGGCGCGCATGTGTGTGCATGCGTGTGTGTGTGTGTGTGCGCGCGTGTGTGTAGCAGTTGTGTTACCTGTCTTGTCTCATCTTGTGCATCATTTGTGTAAAATAAATCAACAAAACAAGAAAGCAAAACAAGTATTTAATAGGGTATTTGTTATTGTAAATCCGGGTACTATTCAAATGGTTCAACCATGTAACAATATTGTAGAAGCCAGTTCCCCACACAGGCTTCTAGCATTTAGATATAGTGGAGACAGTGCGAGAGGTTGTCGCTACAAACAAAGGAATATCTCAGGCAGTGAACACCACCATGTGTGATGTAAATATCTAGATCTGTACACATGTCTCCACTTAACCTGACGCTACAGGAACAACACCAGGGTGAAAGAAGCAGACAATATCAAACTATGCAATATTTTCATACACATATTGTGTCCAGTTTTATGTGGTCGCTCACAGAGCATGCTGAGAGGGGTGAATGCATGTATGTTTTCTGTAAAATTGTATGCTTCAGTTCAGAAATCAAAGATAAAGAGCATCTGTTGGATCTTTTCCCCCAGATCATGCTGGTGTGATGGGAAACGAGTAGGTTGACGGAATGGCTGTGTTTGCACCTTTGGCGCACTATAGGGTAGGCTTTTTGGGATAGTGTGTGCAACCAGGATGAACAGGCTGATTTTCATAGTAAAGACGGAATGGAGAGGTAGGGGTGACTCCAGGATCTGGCCGACAGACGATACTCCGAGGAAAGGGCGGTCTGACATATAATCAGATTATAGTTGGCACCATTAGTATCGGAAGTCTTCGCTGGCTGTTGAAGATGAGACGGGATTACTTATGGGAAAGTGCTGAGTACTGTCATGTCGGTTCTTGACTCAACTCAACTCAACTCAACTTATTCAGGTCGCTACATACGGTTTCTGAGACGAATATTGCGAATACTCTGGACTGCCAGAGTAACTATCAACGAATGCCTGGTACAGGCTAATGAAACTAGAACACTATATACAACAATAAGAAAGAGACAAACAGCTTTCTTTGGTCATGTGATGAGAAGAGAGGCATTGGAGAACATCGTGACAACTGGAATGATCGAGGGGAAGAGAGGCACAGGCAGGCCAAGAGAAATGATGCTGGATCGACTGAGACGGTGGTATGGAAGAATATTATTAGCAGAATTCATCCAGAACACCAAAGGCCGTGATCTGTGGAGAGACATAAACACCTACGCAAGTAGGTAGGGCACTTGATGATGATGATGATGATGATGATGATGATGATGATGATGATGATGATGATGATGATGATGATGATGATGATGATGATGATGATGATGACACGTAAACAAAAGTTTACGTGTTTGAATGATATACCATTTGCGTGGAGGTTTGATGTTTAGCCAATTGGGATGCGATGAGTGTGGTTAGCTTTCATAGAGTCTGAATATCCCACAAAATATGAAACACTGAAAATTCTTAACCGGCCAACTGGAGCATATCTATTTTAAAGACTCCAAAAACGTGTCTTTCGTCCATTTCCCCTGTTGGATTTTAAAGGTTCAGCCGTGGGAAGGCAGACGCTGGACTTGTGCTTTGAGAGGTCACTGTCTAGAGCAGTGGTTCTCAACATTTTTGGCCCGTGCCCCCCTTCACCATATTTTCAGAACGTCATCCCCCTCCCCCTTTCGTATTTCCTACCTAAAAATTTGGCCCGTGCCCCTCTTCACCATATTTTCATAACGTCATTCCCCCCTCCTTTTTTTCGTATTTTCTACCTAAAAATTCCGCTCCCGCCCCTACACAGTATACGTAATAATGGAAGCTAAATTTAACAGCACATACTAAAACAAGTCTAGACGTCCACATAAAACGTGATTTGTGGGTCTACTTACTTTATAAAATGAATTTTAGAAGGGTGAGACGCACAGAACCGTAAAGTATGAAGGTAAAAACAATATCAAGTAATCGGCTCTTGTATTAATCTTGAAATAATCTTAATTCCCCCCCCCCTGGAAACCCTAAAATTCTCCCCTTTCGCCGTTTAATCCCCCATTGGGACATATATCCTGAACCATCTCACTCCAAGGCGTCCTGTCCTTAGCTACCCCGTGCAGCATCGTCCGTGTACTCTCTATATTATTGATTTCTGTCTCTATTTCTCTTCTCTGTGTGTTTTAGATCTTCCTCTATTTCTGTCACCGCGAAGAGTCCAGGCCTAGGCCGTTCTAGTTATGATATCCTCGGGTTTTCTCCCTCTGTGTGGTCTGAGAACAGCATTGTTTCACCTGTGCTTAGTAGCTGTTTGCCTGTTCATTTTCACGTTGGTGTAAATAATCCTAAAATGCTAATGTAATAGTACTTCATCTCCTCCATCACCTGTGCTGTCTGTCCGAATTCAAACACAGTTCTCACATTCCATGTGAAAATTTTGGAAATATCCCTGGGTGAAAATAGGAAGAGTATCTGCGATTCAGACTCCTTGAGGCTTTCTCCGCATCTCGCCATTCCTCTTCTAGAAGAGCCTCCTTCCCTCTCGGATGGCATGGCTATTCCTTTTTATCTATCTTTAGACTTGTTTTTAGTTTTAGGACTTTGCCGCTAAAGCTGTTTCTGTGGACTGGGAAAGCCAGCCCCACGTCCGAACCTCTTTGATCGCCTCTTACGACATGTTTGGCAGGTTACAGTTTGCTATTTTTTACTTCCCTTAAACGTGCCCATAACAAATCTGATAGTCGCCACATAGGGCATGCATGGTAGGTCCAGGTGTTACTATTCTTGGCTTCCCTCACGGCCCCGCTAGCAGACGGGCGATGGTCTTCACATATGTTGTATTACTTGCATATACCTGGTCACGTGATGGTTCTCACATCTGTTGTATTACTTACATATATATACCTGGTCACGTGATGGTTCTCACATATGTTGCATTACTTACTGTGACAGGTTGGCCCACCTCTCAGATCGTTTTGTTACTAGATGGAGATAGCCCTCAGTAAACCCCTCTATGTATCCTGTAGTAATTTTTATTTTTATCTATATTTTCAAATATTAGATAAAATCGTCTTTGGTTAGTGTATTTATATACATAAAACTATAGAGAGAGTTAAATACTATTTCTTCTTATAGTTAGAAGTAGATGTAGGGTAGAGTTCGTTTAGAAGCCAAGAAATCAAGTCAGGCTGAATTTTATATTCAGTTTTGGCTGTGAATAATAATTTGGCCACAGGAAGGGAACTCTCCTGGATGAGAAGTTAACTTCCGGTAGCACCCTAAGATCTGGCATTTTTTCTAGCAACCTGGAAGGAGCAGGAGCTATCACGTCAATTGGCTAAAATTGAACACCTGTCTGTGTTTAAACATATTTTATTGCTGGCTCTTGTTAAGCCGAAAAACCCTCTAAAACATAGAAAAGCCAATGATAGTCTCCACTCCCGATAGGCCAGTCAAAATCTAGTTGCAGGAGCCTGCACCCTGATCATCTGTAGCCGTAGTCACGACCGGTGATTGAGCTACGAACCACTCACTTGATGCAGCAGAGAGTGGAGTCCATACCACGATCCAGTCAGCACTGCCAGCTTACCATCCAGGAGGCTAAGAATTATCAGATGAGTGGCTACCCACCCGTTTGCCACTGCACATCAATCCTAATTTGTCCGCTATTGGCTAAGAGTCCATGATTATATCCTCTAGCTGAACATTATCATATAGAGATTTCAGGGATCTGCGTATCTCTTATGTGTCAGTGAGTTCCCAGTGGGGCTCACGTAGTGTTCTTTAGGATTAAACGTTATGTTATATTTGTACTTTTAACAACTGCGTCTGTCATTATAGAATTAGCATCATCAGATTGTGTGACGAGTGAAAGGACTACATCTATACGTATCATTCTGTCTTATCTCCTGTTGTGTGAGAATACATTAGGCAGTGGGGGCTCATTTTTTTTCATCCAGGCACGTTAGCAGGAATCACTTGACATACTGTCTTCGTTTGTTAGCACAGTTCGTCGTCATAACTTTCCGCCTGGCACTGTTTAGAAGTAGTGATCCATTCTGGGACTTTTGATAATCATTCTTCTAGAATTGCGAGCCATTTGATCGCTTCTTCAGCAGTGGTTAGATTCTCTATTCGTAGAAGTCTATTTAGTATCTACTTTGATCCAATTCCATCCTAGTAGCATACGTTACGCGACACTTACATATACCTGGTCACGTGATGCTTCTCACATATGTTGTATTACTTACATATACCTGGTCACGTGATGGTTCTCACATATGTTGCATTACTTACATATACCTGGTCACGTGATGCTTCTCACATATGTTGCATTACTTACATATACCTGACCCCAGTATGTCCTTCTTTAGTATTGTCTGTTAAAGCAAACTACAACCATACAGTTTGGCTTCTCTGGTTCGACAAATAAGTGTAAACTTGTTGACATTCTCATGTTCAATTGCGTCGGTTGTTCTCTGGGGCATCCTATTGCCTCTTTACATTTTAAGATTGTATTATATCATTTGTGTCCAGCTCATTTCCGTGTCCAATCGTTAACCTCGCCAGGAATGTCTGGCTGTTGAATTTTTGTTGAGGATATGCTAATTATTGCTGTCATGTGACACCGGAAGTCTTACCTGGAGCTAGATTCATCATAATCTGTTCCTGTTGTAAGTAGATTTGTACGGCAGCCAATGGGATTCTTGCGTTTCTTCTTCTCTTCTTCCTCTTCTTCCCTCGCTTCCTCTTCTTCTTCTTCTTCTTCTCCTTTTTTTTTTGTCTTCTGCTACCTTATTTTTCTTTCTCTTCTTCTCTTCTTCTGCTTCTACTCCAGCACATGCACGACCATTACAGAAATCAGATGACATGACAGTCAGCACACTGGACGTAGAACTAACAGATGACATGGAAGTCAGCACACTGGACGTAGAACTAACAGATGACATGAAAGTCAGCACACTGGACGTAGAACTAACAGATGACATGACAGTCAGCACACTGGACGTAGAACTAACAGATGACATGAAAGTCAGCACACTGGACGTAGAACTAACAGATGACATGAAAGTCAGCACACTGGACGTAGAACTAACAGATGACATGGAAGTCAGCACACTGGACGTAGAACTAACAGATGACATGGAAGTCAGCACACTGGACGTAGAACTAACAGATGACATGGAAGTCAGCACACTGGACGTAGAACTAACAGATGACATGGAAGTCAGCACACTGGACGTAGAACTAACAGATGACATGGAAGTCAGCACACTGGACGTAGAATTAACAAGAGCAGTCTTTCTGAGAATTTACCAGCAAACACAAGAACGGCTAGGTATTCAACAAGTGCCGGTCTCTGTGGCGAGAGGATTATGGACGCCGTTCGTAATCCCGCATTCGAAGCACAGCCCACGCGCGATTTGGCAGCAAACCGCGCGGCGCTAGGTTTTAAGGAATTGGTATGGGAGCCGGTCGTTTAGAAAACAATGGCAAACTACTGAACGTAAACTTGCCAAGACACCAACAACAGCAGTAAAATGCTGGTGTTGACAGCGATGTCCTGTACAAGGATGTGCAATACACTCATAAATTCAACAAGTCCATGTATTAATCCGGGAGACATGCGGAATCTCATATCACATGTGACCATATTCATCGCCTACGCCTGGGGACGATTAGTTTAGAACGGGAAACTGTACCTATCTTCTATTTTTGCTTCATGTGACCTCGAGATATGCTATGCCCCAATTGGCGGGAAGTAAACAGCCCTCCTGTTCGCTGTTCGGACAACTTTAGGCTGTTATTGCCGTTTTACAATTGTACATTTGCATATCGTAGGCTGGCGCTACAAAGTCACCCGGGAAACAAAATAACAAACAATTTCTCTCCTCTTTGTTTTGTCATGGAGTGACTGATGGGTGATTAATGTGTATTTTATTAAAGCGTGCATCTTTTAGTGTGGCTTAGGTAACGTGGCATGTTCGGTTTAGTTTTGGCAAATTTCACGTTACATAGTTGGTGTGTGTCTGAATATTTGGGTGTACAGGCAAGATGGCGGACAGATGGGCATCCGCGCTTACAAATACATAGTGGTGATGGTGATGTTGGTGGTGGTGATGATGGTGGTGATGGTGATTGTCGCGGTGGTCGTAGTCGTGAGGGTGGTGTCGTTGTGATTATGGTATTTGTTGTGGTGATGAAGGCAGTGGTGATGGTGGTGTTGGTGGTAGTTCATCATCATCATCATCATCGTCATCATCATCTTTCACTTCTGCCGTCAAGCGTCATGGGGAGGAATAATTTGCGTTCCAGCGCCCGGTGGGCGGCACTGGATAGTGTCATTCCGTGTGGTTGTACAATGTCTTTGATGGCGTCAATCCATTTTCTTCTTGGACGTCCTCTTGGTCTTGTCGCAGATGATCTTTGATGTAAGGCCAGTGATGGTAGTTGCTGGTGTTGCATTCTAACGACATGGCCAAACCACTTGATCTTCTGTCTTTCATTTATATAAATGTGGCACAAGGTGTTGATCCCACAGTCTGTCTGATAATAGCAATTTTTACTCGGTTAAGTTAGCAGCTCTCCTCAGGCATCTCATCTTGCAGGTGTTGATTTTGCGAGAGTGTGATTTGGATATGGTCCAAGTTTGAGATAGGTAGCATAAGGTTGGTGTGAATATGCTGTTTATTATCTCTCGTTTTGCGGACATGGGTATATTTGGATGTTTCAGTAAGGGTGATAGTTGATATGTAAGTGCACTAGCTTTTTGACATCTGATTTCGATTTCTCTGTCCAGTCTGCCATCTTCTGTGAACATACTTCCAGTTGGTGGTAGTTGTGGTGATGATATTGGTGGTGTTCTGTGATCATACTTCCATTTGGTGGTAGTTGTGGTGATGATATTGGTGGTGTTCTGTGAGCATACTTCCAGTTGGTGGTAGTTGTGGTGATGATATTGGTGGTGTTCTGTGATCATACTTCCAGTTGGTGGTAGTTGTGGTGATGATATTGGTGGTGTAGGTGACGTCACCGCTGGGATCTCTTGTCCAGCCCAGACTAGGGGCCATATAAAAGACCAAAAAACAGAAACAAAACAAAAGGAGAGACAGTCAGAAAAAGAAAGAAATAAACAAGCAAGTGAAAAGGACAGACAGAAAAAAAGTAAAGATAGACAAGGGAAAAACGACAAAGACAGACAGACAGACAGACAGACAGACAGACAGACAGACAGACAGACAGACAGACAGGCAGACAGACAGACAGACAGACAGACAGAAAGAAAGAAAGAAAGAAAGAAAGAAAGAAAGAAAGAAAGAAAGAAAGAAAGAAAGAAAGAAAGAAAGAAAGAAAGAAAGTGAAAAAGATGGACAGACAGAAAAAAACAAGTACAGATAGACACGAGACAAACATCAGTGAAAGAAGGGAAGGGAAAAAAGAAAGAAGGAAACAAAGAAACAAACAAGGAAAGAAACAAACAACAAATAAAGAACAGCAATTAAACTCCTGGGCCACATAAACAAGGGAGGGGTGTGAGCTTCAGTAATAGGAGACCTCTGTATAAACACGACTATAATGTCCGGCCACTGAGAAAACATCCAAGTGACAACAGATCCAGACGCCAGGCCTGGGTGGGCAAGCGTCGGTACCAGGGGCGTGTGTGATCCAGACGCCAGACCTGGGTGGGCAAGCGTCGGTACCAGGGGCGTGTGTGATCCAGACGCCAGGCCTGGGTGGGCAAGCATCGGAACCAGAGGCGTGTGTAAGGGACTCAGCTAGCTATATATCCCTGAGCAGTGGCGGCGACAAGAATGGGTCAAGTATGTACAAACTATCAGACGTTTGCCAGTCAGTCCGGGGGACATGGGTTCCCATTGAGCCGACTCCGAGGCATGCTCAGATGGACACATAATCAGACTACTGTTTGTAACTTTAGTATTGGACTCTTCGCTGGCTGTGGAAAATTGGGACGGAGCACGTATGGGAATGTCTAGAGTGCCGTGATGTCGGATTTTGACTCAACTCAACTCGAATCAACTCAACTCAGCTAGACTCAACTCAACTCTACTCTACTCAACTCGACTCAACTCAACTCATCTCTACTCAATTGAATTCACATTGAGCTGGATTTTGAACCACAGACTTGGCCTTCCAGTCAAAAATGGGCACTAGTGAATGTCTTGGGCAGTAAATGTGTGCCGGCTGCAGTGTTATCGGAGAATGACCAGAACAAGAAACATGGCACATGAAGTAAATAGTCTCATACTCGGCCACACAAAAGACACCTCGTTCCCGACCGGGCGATACTTTCTCTAAATTACAGGACATGGCCACCAGACACAGAACTGCACAGGTTAAGGCCTACGCGAGAGAAAATTTACTTGCATGTCCTTCACATGACGTAGCAGTTAACCCCAGCATTTTTGGCTGTTTGTGATTCTTCGGCAAGTTTTATGTTCAGTAGTTTGCCATAGCTTTCTTAAAGACCGGCACCTATACCTTTTTTCGAAAACACCAGCGCCGCTGTGAGAGTACCAGCTGATATAACACCCTCTACACGGTGGCTGAGCACAGAAGGGGACTGCGCCTCAAGAGACGCATACCCTGGTCTGATGTGGTTGAAGAGATAATCAAGCAGGTCTGTGACCCAAGTGACCTCCAACACGGAGAAGACAAGAATGAAACACCCATAGACATGCAAGAACATTCTCTAGTAGTCGTTACACTGGGAACATACGGCCGGGGTCTGTTGCCACCGGGTCGACAAGCATTGACTTCCAGAAAACACCATCACAGAGGCCGCGATTCAAGGTCCACGTGGGCATAAACGGTACAATAGGGATAGAATCAAAGAGAGGATAGCGTTGCTTTCCAGACAACTGACTATGGCGGTCATTGCTGCCTCTGGAGCACTTGCCTGGACAGCAGAACATGCTGCCAAACACGCGACAATCTTATCACACTACACGAATATGCTACAGAAGATCGCAATCAGAAGTCTTCACCCGTAGTGGATTGATATCATTATGTAGTCCCGCTACACATCACTTATCTGGCTATACGCATAGGACATGCCGGGGTTAAAGGTCATTAACGGGCATAACCAGCTTGCAAATTATTCATCAATACAAATGGGAAAAGTATAGACAAGGCAGAATCAGTCAGTGCTTACAGACTGACGTGACTCCGACCCTAGCCCGGCTACACGAAGTGGGAGTGAACCCTGCTCAAGCACGCCAATGGGGACTTGGAGATCTTGAAAGGCAATATCATCAACGGCTCATGGAAACTGCCTGTAGAAATACTTTATGATGGCTGCTGCATCAGAAGACTGAACACGCGTCGGGATGCCCAGTGTGCAGTGGTGACTTTCGACATACCTTAACATAAAATACCATAACATGACTTATGAACGAGATATGTCAACTGAGACATGTTCAAATGTAAAGCGTCGGCAAAAGGCGGACAAGTTTGCAATGGGATGATCAAGAAGCTTCGCGACCAGCTTAAGTGCTGAAATACTTGATGTTTTCACTGTCTACATACCTGCGAGAGAATTCGAAGCAAGCCACCTTGCGCTGGTTTTCACTCACTGGTTTGAGTCTCGGTCGTTCAGAAATCAATGGCAAACTACTGAACGTAAACTTACCAAGAAATCACAAACAGCTTGTAAGAAATGCTGGGGTTGATTGTGACATCCTGTAAATGATATACAACTTTTTGTTTTCGCTGTCATTTGAGGCTCTCTATTCAGACCTGTGAAGTAGGTTCATTAATGACGTGCATAGTGGAGAGACATCTGCTTAGAGGTTCAGGGGGATGGTCGTTACTGAGCAGATCGGAGCCTATAGGTCCACAACCTCAAGTATGAAGATGGGGGTGGTTGCCATCAACAGTGGATCTCAGGTGGCTGGCTGGTACTGGGGTCACCAGAACAACATGGTGTCTGATTCTCGGTGCGTATTGCGGAAAGTTCAGTATGGACAGATGTGGATGGGTGGGTACCAAGCGAAGACTTACAAGGGTTTACATAGATAGCGTCATCATGTGCCCTGCCAGCTGGCGTAGTCGTTGATGTCTCTCCACAGATCTCGGTTATTGGAGTTCTGTATCAACCCTGCTGATTTTATTCCTCCATGTCACCGTCTCAGTCCATCCAGTATTACTTCTCTTTGTCTGCCTTAGCCACTTTTCCTACTGATTCTTCCAGTTGTCATGATGTTCTCCAATACATATGGATAATACTGTTTAGATTTAAATGATGTTTCATCAAGGGGCATGTAGGAGGAGACGAATCCGACGTGTTCACAGCCGGTGTGTTACTCTGAACCATCAGTTCCACACCTTAAACTTGCTGAGGCAGACAGAGAAACTGTGGATTCGTCCGGAATGTTTTCCATTCTTAAAAATCAAGACTTAATGAGATCGCACTGTCTGCTCTATGACCAACCAACCTTGGCGTGTTGAATAAACAATAAACACTTGTTGCTTTGTTATTACTTCCGCCTACTTGGCCTTGATGAAAATGTTATTTGTTGAGCCCAGTAAAAGACATATACACCTACAACATCCAACTCCACGCCTGTTTTCCCACGGGCTGGGTCTATTTACACAACAATGCTATACTCTGGTGTTGATGTTTTCTGAAGAAACATGTCCGTTTACAGTGGGTCTTCCCAGATTTACTGCTGCTAACTACTGGAATCTGCCACACGTTGACTAACCTTGTAGCAAATGACGCTATGGCTATTCGGACGGACAGAGATTTAAGTCTGTGTAATGCTGGGGACATGTCCAGAAAGATGAGCATTAACTCATTCACTGCTAGTTGTTATCTTAACTCCTTCTGCCTCATAAAATGTCGGTTGGCATTTCTTCTTCTTCTTCTTCTTCTTCTTCTTCTTCTTCTTCTTCTTCTTCTTCTTCTTCTTCTTCTTCTTCTTCTTCTTCTTCTTCTTCCATCTTCACATAATAGGAATAAATTCAAAGACAGCAGCAGTCAACTTGAGCTTCTTTACATCTCCATAAAGTGTGTCCTCAAATGTAGCGGATATAGGTCACACATTCGGAATATGTGGGTTACACCTTCCACAAATATTCAGCAGTAATTTTGCCAGTTCCACAGTTGTATTCATCAGTATCTCCTATCTTTAGTTGATTGAACATGTGCTATTTCAGCCAGTTATGTCCTGGTCAGAGTCTGGAGATTGCTGCTTGTTCATTTCGGTCGAGTTTGTCATGTGCATCATCTGCAGATGTGCCAGGTGGTTTGCCTTGATATGTTGTTATTTGGGCTGTCTTGGAGTATGTGATCTACTAACTGCGGCGCCAATCCACATGTGCTCATGGCTGATTCATCAATCTTGAATTCTGTATTCATGTGGTTTCGTAATCGATTATTCCTGTTTTGAGGCACAGAATTATGATTTGTTCTGGTCTGTCCCTAGGGTGGTAAATGTCTTGTGCTGATGATTTTCGGATTGATTTGATGATTCTTTTCTTTCGATGGTATGTGTCATCATGTTGTTCTTCTGGTGCTCCCTCCTTAGCTAGTTGATCAGCTCTCTCATTTCCTGGTCCTCCATCTTGTTCCGTCTGTCTGTCTATATATCTACCTCTCTACCGGTATGACTTTCTGTATGTCTGTCTGCGTGTCTCTCTATACTATATGTCCTTATATTCGAATAGTCATCTACACACAGGTCGGTGATCATGTAAGATGGTGAACCAT
This sequence comes from Cepaea hortensis, assembly GCA_963921405.1. NCBI lineage: Eukaryota > Metazoa > Mollusca > Gastropoda > Stylommatophora > Helicidae > Cepaea > Cepaea hortensis. The sequence goes on from OY992881.1 coordinate 7,692,981, forward strand.
GACCGCTCATGCTTATCGGCAAGGACCACGATGATGATGATAGTTACTACAGCACAAATGTGGGGAAACAGGGAAATGCACCCACTAAAAGAACTTTGCTTTAAACGGAATCTGCGTTGTATTGAATTTATCTCCTAAAGACTATCAAAGCTATAACGAACATCCCATTTCTTCATAAAACGGATGTCCTACACATGTAGTTGATGTAAATGTAAAAAAAAAAAAAAACTAATTGCGTTGAAAACACAACGATTTGGCGAAAGACGAAATATTATTTACATAAAAAGGTCATATCCTGTTTTACCCTTCCGGGTTTCATCTGACATACCGATTATCATATAATAATTATAATATTATAATAAGTATGTTATAGATACTCTGAGGTTATACAGTATAAAAAGCCTAAGGTTCGACACTGGTAAACAAATTAAAATAAACAATTTAAGAACATGCGTGTGACCTGTGGTAACATGCGGATATGAGTCATGGGTCATTTGGCTGCCCCTATTGAAGAAAATATGGGCCTCTCGCAAAGTTGCAGGAAAAAACAAAGCTAGAACATCACGGGTCAAGAACAGGAAAACTACTGACATTATTTGGTATCTGAACATCAAATAAAACATCAAGGAAAACTATCAACGAAAACATCAACAACAACAACAAACATAAGAGAACTAGCTCATAAACAGCACAATGTTTCGGAATCTGACATCATGGGTTCGAATTTACACAGAGACGAATGTATAGACTGTACCCGTGTAGACTGTACCCGTGTAGATTGTACCCGTGTAGACTGTAGCCGTGTAGACTGTACTTGTGTAGACTGTACCCGTGTAGACTGCACCAGTGTAGACTGTACCTGTGTAGACTGTACCGGGGTAGACAGTACCCGTGTAGATTGTACCTGTGTAGACTGTACCTGTGTAGACTGTACCTGTGTAGACTGTACCCGTGTAGATTGTACCCGTGTAGACTGTACCGGGGTAGACTGTACCCATGTAGACTGTACCTGTGTAGACTGTACCGGGGTAGACTACCTGTGTAGACTGTACCCATGTAGACTGTACCTGTGTAGACTGTACCCATGTAGACTGTACCTGTGTAGACTGTACCTGTGTAGACTGTACCCGTGTAGATTGTACCCGTGTAGACTGTACCGGGGTAGACTGTACCCATGTAGACTGTTCCTGTGTAGACTGTACCGGGGTAGACTACCTGTGTAGACTGTACCCATGTAGACTGTACCTGTGTAGACTGTACCGGGGTAGACTACCTGTGTAGACTGTACCCATGTAGACTGTAGCCGTGTAGACTGTACCGGGGTAGACTGTAGCCGTGTAGACTGTACCGGGGTAGACTGTACCTGTGTAGACTGTACCCATGTAGACTGTACCTGTGTAGACTGTACCTGTGTAGACTGTACCTGTGTAGACTGTACCCGTGTAGACTTACCGGGGTAGACTGTACCCATGTAGACTGTACCTGTGTAGACTGTACCGGGGTAGACTACCTGTGTAGACTGTACCGTGTAGACTGTACCGGGGTAGACTGTACCCGTGTAGACTGTACCGGGGTAGACTGTACCTGTGTAGACTGTACCCGTGTATACTGTACCGGGGTAGACTGTACCTGTGTAGACTGTACTCGTGTAGACTGTACCGGGGTAGACTGTACCCGTGTAGACTGTACCGGGGTAGACTGTACCTGTGTAGACTGTACCGGGGTAGACTGTACCCGTGTAGACTGTATCGGGGTAGACTGTACCCGTGTAGACTGTACCGGGGTAGACTGTACCTGTGTAGACTGTACCCGTGTAGACTGTACCGGGGTAGACTGTACCCGTGTAGACTGTACCTGTGTAGACTGTACCTGTGTAGACTGTACCTGTGTAGACTGTACCCGTGTAGACTGTACCGGGGTAGACTGTACCCGTGTAGACTGTACTGGGATAGACTTACCTGTGTAGACTGTAGCCGTGTAGACTGTACCTGTGTAGACTGTACCTGTGTAGACTGTACCCGTGTAGACTGTATCTGTGTATACTGTACCTGTGTAGACTGTACCCGTGTAGACTGTACCGGGGTAGACTGTACCCGTGTAGACTGTACCTGTGTAGACTGTACCGGGGTAGACTGTACCCGTGTAGACTGTATCTGTGTAGACTGTACCTGTGTAGACTGTAGCCGTGTAGACTGTAGCCATGTAGACTGTACCTGTGTAGACTGTACCTGTGTAGACTTTACCGTGGTAGACTGTACCCGTGTAGACTGTATCTGTGTAGACTGTACCTGTGTAGACTGTACCCGTGTAGACTGTACCTGTGTAGACTGTACCGGGGTAGACTACCTGTGTAGACTGTACCCATGTAGACTGTAGCCGTGTAGACTGTACCGGGGTAGACTGTAGCCGTGTAGACTTACCGGGGTAGACTGTACCTGTGTAGACTGTACCGGGGTAGACTGTACCTGTGTAGACTGTACCTGTGTAGACTGTACCTGTGTAGACTGTACCCGTGTAGACTTACCGGGGTAGACTGTACCCATGTAGACTGTACCTGTGTAGACTGTACCGGGGTAGACTACCTGTGTAGACTGTACCGTGTAGACTGTACCGGGGTAGACTGTACCCGTGTAGACTGTACCGGGGTAGACTGTACCTGTGTAGACTGTACCCGTGTATACTGTACCGGGGTAGACTGTACCTGTGTAGACTGTACTCGTGTAGACTGTACCGGGGTAGACTGTACCCGTGTAGACTGTACCGGGGTAGACTGTACCTGTGTAGACTGTACCGGGGTAGACTGTACCTGTGTAGACTGTACCCGTGTAGACTGTACCGGGGTAGACTGTACCCGTGTAGACTGTATCGGGGTAGACTGTACCCGTGTAGACTGTACCGGGGTAGACTGTACCTGTGTAGACTGTACCCGTGTAGACTGTACCGGGGTAGACTGTACCCGTGTAGACTGTACCTGTGTAGACTGTACCTGTGTAGACTGTACCTGTGTAGACTGTACCCGTGTAGACTGTACCGGGGTAGACTGTACCCGTGTAGACTGTACTGGGATAGACTTACCTGTGTAGACTGTAGCCGTGTACACTGTACCTGTGTAGACTGTACCTGTGTAGACTGTACCCGTGTAGACTGTATCTGTGTATACTGTACCTGTGTAGACTGTACCCGTGTAGACTGTACCGGGGTAGACTGTACCCGTGTAGACTGTACCTGTGTAGACTGTACCGGGGTAGACTGTACCCGTGTAGACTGTATCTGTGTAGACTGTACCTGTGTAGACTGTAGCCGTGTAGACTGTAGCCATGTAGACTGTACCTGTGTAGACTGTACCTGTGTAGACTTTACCGTGGTAGACTGTACCCGTGTAGACTGTATCTGTGTAGACTGTACCTGTGTAGACTGTACCCGTGTAGACTGTACCGGGGTAGACTGTACCTGTGTAGACTGTACCCGTGTAGACTGTACCTGTGTAGACTGTACCCGTGTAGACTGTACCGGGGTAGACTGTACCCGTGTAGACTGTACCTGTGTAGACTGTACCGGGGTAGACTTACCGGGGTAGACTTACCTGTGTAGACTGTAGCCGTGTAGACTGTACCCGTGTAGACTGTACCCGTGTAGACTGTACCCGTGTAGACTGTACCTGTGTAGACTGTACCGGGGTAGACTGTACCCGTGTAGACTGTATCTGTGTAGACTGTACCCGTGTAGACTGTACCCGTGTAGACTGTACCCTTGTAGACTGTACCCGTGTAGACTGTACCCGTGTAGACTGTACCGGGGTAGACTGTAGCCGTGTAGACTGTAGCCGTGTAGACTGTAGCCGTGTAGACTGTACCCGTGTAGACTGTAGCCGTGTAGACTGTACCCGTGTAGACTGTACCTGTGTAGACTGTAGCCGTGTAGACTGTACCCGTGTAGACTGTACCTGTGTAGACTGTACCCGTGTAGACTGTAACCGTGTAGACTGTACCCGTGTAGACTGTACCTGTGTAGACTGTAGCCGTGTAGACTGTACCCGTGTAGACTGTACCCGTGTAGACTGTAGCCGTGTAGACTGTACCTGTGTAGACTGTAGCCGTGTAGACTGTACCTGTGTAGACTGTACCCGTGTAGACTGTAGCCGTGTAGACTGTACCCGTGTATACTGTACCTGTGTAGACTGTACCTGTGTAGACTGTAGCCGTGTAGACTGTAGCCGTGTAGACTGTAGCCGTGTAGACTGTACCCGTGTAGACTGTACCCGTGTAGACTGTACCTGTGTAGACTGTACCTGTGTAGACTGTACCCGTGTATACTGTACCTGTGTAGACTGTACCCGTGTAGACTGTACCCGTGTAGACTGTACCTGTGTAGACTGTACCCGTGTAGACTGTAGCCGTGTAGACTGTAGCCGTGTAGACTGTAGCCGTGTAGACTGTACCCGTGTAGACTGTACCTGTGTAGACTGTACCCGTGTAGACTGTTGCTGTGTAGACTGTACCCGTGTAGACTGTACCCGTGTAGACTGTACCTGTGTAGACTGTACCTGTGTAGACTGTACCCGTGTAGACTGTACCCGTGTAGACTGTAGCCGTGTAGACTGTACCTGTGTAGACTGTACCCGTGTAGACTGTACCCGTGTAGACTGTACCTGTGTAGACTGTACCCGTGTAGACTGTAGCCGTGTAGACTGTACCTGTGTAGACTGTACCCGTGTATACTGTACCTGTGTAGACTGTACCCATGTAGACTGTACCCGTGTAGACTGTACCCGTGTAGACTGTACCTGTGTAGACTGTACCCGTGTAGACTGTAGCCGTGTAGACTGTAGCCGTGTAGACTGTACCCGTGTAGACTGTACCTGTGTAGACTGTACCCGTGTAGACTGTACCTGTGTAGACTGTACCCGTGTAGACTGTAGCCATGTAGACTGTACCTGTGTAGACTGTACCCGTGTAGACTGTAGCCATGTAGACTGTAGCCGTGTAGACTGTAGCCGTGTAGACTGTACCCGTGTAGACTGTACCTGTGTAGACTGTAGCCGTGTAGACTGTACCTGTGTAGACTGTACCTGTGTAGACTGTAGCCGTGTAGACTGTACCTGTGTAGACTGTACCCGTGTAGACTGTACCCGTGTAGACTGTAGCCGTGTAGACTGTACCCGTGTAGACTGTACCTGTGTAGACTGTAGCCGTGTAGACTGTAGCCGTGTAGACTGTAGCCGTGTAGACTGTAGCCGTGTAGACTGTAGCCGTGTAGACTGTAGCCGTGTAGACTGTACCTGTGTAGACTGTACCTGTGTAGACTGTACCTGTGTAGACTGTACCTGTGTAGACTGTACCTGTGTAGACTGTAGCCGTGTAGACTGTACCCGTGTAGACTGTAGCCGTGTAGACTGTACCTGTGTAGACTGTAGCCGTGTAGACTGTACCCGGGCTGTACAGTGAAGGTAGTCTCACATGGGTGTCTGAACATGTCTCCTGTAGACTGTAAGTGGGATGTCCAGTGAAGGTAGTCTCACATGGGTGTCTGAACATGTCTCGTGTAGACTGTACCCGCGCTGTACAGTGAAGGTAGTCTCACATGGGTGTCTGAACATGTCTCGTGTAGATTGTACCCGCTCTGTACAGTGAAGGTAATCTCACATGGGTGTCTGAACATGTCTCCTGTAGACTGTAAGTGGGATGTCCAGTGAAGGTAGTCTCACATGGGTGTCTGAACATGTCTCGTGTAGACTGTACCCGCGCTGTACAGTGAAGGTAGTCTCACATGGGTGTCTGAACATGTCTCGTGTAGACTGTACCCGCGCTGTACAGTGAAGGTAGTCTCACATGGGTGTCTGAACATGTCTCGTGTAGACTGTACCCGCGCTGTACAGTGAAGGTAGTCTCACATGGGTGTCTGAACATGTCTCCTGTAGACTGTAAGTGGGATGTCCAGTGAAGGTAGTCTCACATGGGTGTCTGAACATGTCTCGTGTAGATTGTACCCGCGCTGTACAGTGAAGGTAGTCTCACATGGGTGTCTGAACATGTCTCGTGTAGATTGTACCCGCGCTGTACAGTGAAGGTAGTCTCACATGGGTGTCTGAACATGTCTCGTGTAGACTGTACCCGCGCTGTACAGTGAAGGTAGTCTCACATGGGTGTCTGAACATGTCTCGTGTATAACTCAGCATGTAGCAAGACCGTATGCAGAACCTGGCTCTCCTCACTGCCAGTTGGAGATGTCCGAGTTGATTCGCCACTTGACCTGCCTATGGTGTCTCATTGTCCAGTGTCTTCATAGAAAAACGGCTATGATGTTTTGATTGATTTTGATTGATGTCCAACTCAACCGGTGTGTTATTCACCCCATTCTTTTTATCTTCTAGAACCCACGCATTTGACTACCGGTTTGTACAATATATGGACATACTTGTTTTATTGTCCAGTGCCCTCCGATGTGTTGGTCACACAATTCTTCTCATTTTCCAGAAACCATGCATTTGATTGCCGTTCTTTCTCAACTACTGTGACGATTGATGGTGTTTAATTGCTGTAATTAAATTACTGTAGCACTGTGCTCACTCCAGCAGCGAAACGTTCCTATGGCAGCATGTAATTAACATACACGGCAACCCAACGAAATTATGTATCGCCTCTCAAGATGTACAGTTGCCAGCCGGTAAATATACCTGCTATGTTCTTAATAGCGAATCCACAGGCGACTCACATACGAGTCTTGATATTACAGGCTGCAAAATTCCGTAGATTATCGCATGATTCTACTCGTCAGTTGTAATCACTGCTGTGTGTCCATGACAAGAAGTTGTAAATACAACTGTGTATACTTGACAAGAAGCTGACACAGAATATCCACAATTTGTACAGGGTCTAAGAGCCCGTGGTCATTTTCAAGCGCGATTTTTTTTTTTCAATCTAAATTTATAAAATGCTTTTTTTTTTTTTTTAATGTTAAACTGATTTAGATATCTGTCCGTCCGTCCATTGACAGATATGTTGAAATTTCCATAAAATAGGGCGTGTCCTTTGACAGATATGTTGAAATTCTCATAAAAAATCGCATGTCCTTTGACAGATATGTTGAAATTCTCATAACATTTTGCATGTCCTTTGACAGATATGTTAAAATTCCCATAAAATATTGCATGTCCGTTGACAGATATGTAGAAATTCCCATAAAATATTGAATGTCCGTTGACAGATATGCTGAAATTCCTATAAAATAGTGCATGTCCGTTGATAGATATGGTGAAATTCTCATAAAATAGTGCATGTCTGTTGACAGATATGTTGAAATTCCCATAAAATAGTGCCTGTCCGTTGACAGGTATGTTGAAAATCCCATAAAATAGTGCATGTCTTGTGCAGGACGTTGTTTTCAGCCGCTGAATTGTTTTATTTTCTCGACAATTTTACTTTAAGAAGTTTGTCATTGTTTTATGAACGAGAAGTCAGCTTTAAGTCCAACTTGGGCAGGTATCCTAGGGCTATTTACATATTTATGTTGTAGATACGTGTACACATACCATCATCATCAAGTGCCTTGACAACTGTCTTGGACGATCATGTTTCTCCATATCTTGTGATCTCTAACATCCCTCCGTGCAATGACACAAGACTATCTAGAATTTTCTCTCGCAGTCTTTTTTTTTATATCTCTTGTCACAAATCTTTCCAGTTGTCACAATATGTTCTAGTTTGTGTCTTATAATGTGGCCTAAAATATGATGACTGCCTCTTTCTGATGTTTGCGATAAGTTATCTTTGTAGACTCCCTCAAAACGTTTGGATAACTCATTTTTGCTGTCAGGGAATATTTTGCATTCTTCATAAAACATCTCTAAAACTTCTTAGTAATTTATTTTTTTTTTGGTTGTTGTTGTTGCTCACGTACAAATTGTCCAAGATTCGTAGCCATTTATTAGTAGTACTAGTTCTAAGTAAAGTTACAGTACGTCACAGTCAACCCCAACATTTTATCCTGTTTGTGATTTCTTGGCAAGTTTACGTTCAGTAGTTTGCCATTGAATTATGGACAAATGGTACTCATTCAACTGTATAAAAAATACGTACAGTTAAATGTGTATGCAAGAATTCTTGTTCTAGCTTCCACTGATAAGAACTTATAAAATGCTCTTCGTTTGACAGAATGCAATTGCTTGTCTTATTCTGTGCTTTATTTATATAATGCATCATCCATCTGATGTTATACATATGTTTCTATATATTTGAATTTTTGCACATATCCCAAATTGACATCATTTAATCCAATTACACATTTAGGCACGATCTATTTCTTCGATATTACCATGACTTCCTGTTATTCCAATTAAGGCTCAATTTTTCACTTTGTACAACCACTGTATCTATTATTTTCTGTTGTTCCTTCCGATTTGTTGCTATCAAGACAGTGTCATCAGCATAACATAAGTTATATATATTATGTTCACCAACTACGATCCCTAACATATTTTCTGTAGATCTCATTATATGTTCCCTGTACAATGAGAACCATTCTGGAGACGTGACACAACCTTGTCTGATGCCCTTCTGTATACACTGTACAATGAGAACCTGAGAACCAATCAGGAGACATGACACAACCTTGTCTGATGCCCTTCTGTATACACTGTACAATGGGAACAAATCTGGAGAATTTGTTGTGTCGTTGGGAATTTCGATGTATCGTTGGGAATTTGATTGTGTCTTTGGAAATTGAGATGTATCTTTTTTTTTTGTGCGCTCGCTAGCTTTGAACTCAAGTGTAGTCCACACACACACACTACTTCTAGTAGTGATGGACTGAATATTGCGTATTGGTTAGCCTTCACTATTAACAGTGTCCCTCGCCATCAGGCGAGCTCACTCCGACTTCGGAGGTACTTGTAATTAACGTCCCAAAGTCAAGGACGACAAGTCAACATTTTAGTCCAACTGTCCGGTGTAGGGGTTGAACCACTAACCTCGGCATCAGTACAGCGGGTATTTAAGAACATGCGTTCTTACCCATTCGGCCATGCAGACCTGCGATGTATCGTTGTAAACTGGGTTGTATAGTTGGGAATTCGGATGTATAGTTGGAAATTGGGTTGTGTCGATGGGAAGTGGGCTGAGTTCTTGGGAATTTAGCTGTGTATTTTAAAAAAAATTGTTTTGAGTTCTCGAGAAGTGCACCACACCGTTATGAAACTGATCGCATTAAATCTGAGTAGCAAGCTTAATTGTGTTTTAAGACTTCATGATAAAAGAATGTTGGATTGTTAGAAAATGTATGACATGCCAAAAAGAAACTGTTAGATTGTGCTAAGTGTAAGCCGTTCGATTCAACAGAAATCAGAACCATTTCTGTTTCAGTATCATGTTGGGATTGCTTACATTCTAGATAGCTGTTGTCTCACACTAGAGGTTCAACTTTGAACGATAAGGTTTTATTCACTCTACCCAACTGAGATAACGTAAGCAGCTCAATATCCACAGAACTTGTCCCGTGACTAATGGAAGAACCTCCCCTTAGGTTTCATACACACCGATAGACTCGCGAAACACCACAAACTTTGGGCATGGAATTCATAACCCCAGTGAACATAGTCCTCAGCTCGGCTGGTGTTGTCTGTAACCTGGCCAACATCACAGTATTTCTGCTGCAGGACTGGAGAACCAACAACGTCACGCTGACTCTACTGTCCTTGTCCATCACTGACCTCCTGGTTCTGGTGGCATGCTTGGTATTTGACCTTTTCAGCATTTTCCAGATAGTACTGCCCACGAGCAACTTCGACTATGTCGCTGTCCAGTATTATATTGTCGCCTGGAGTATGGCCATGTTCTCGGATATCTCCAGCCTGACCACAGTCCTGGTGTCCCTGGAACGATGTCTGTGTATTATCATGCCGCTCCACGTGCAGTCCCTCTTCTCCGTGAAGAAAACTTTAGCAGTTCTGGCAAGTGTATGGATTCTGGTTGGGTTAGGTTACACTGTTCTCTTCTCCACACTAAGTTTACACTGGACATATGACTTTCGCTTCAACAACAGTAGACTGACTGTGGCCCTCTTCAAAGACAGAATGGCAATTGAGACGGGTCATAATATAACCAACACAGTTGTACTGCCATCTTTCTGTGAGCTGGCAGTCGTCATTAACACCGTTGTCATGGTGATTGGTCTAAAGCGATCTTCAAACTTTCAGAAAAAGTCGACACATCTTTCATCTGACCATCAAAGCAACCAGCCGACATCTTCTGGAAAGTACAAAAGACTTGTGGTGGTAGTGTGTTGTATATCTGGTATATTCATCATTTGCAACACGCCAACTGTTCTCTGTATTTACTTTAAGCAGTTCGTACCTGGATTCTCGTATGCTGGTGCCTACAGTCAGCTGTATATGGCCAGTGTCTACGTCCTATTTCTGCTCTATGCTGTCAACGCGTCTGCCAACTTCTTTGTATACATCTCCCTCAACCATCGCTTCAGGGATAAGTTGAAGGAGATTCTAGTGTGTACGTCTCTCTCAACCATCGCTTCAGGGATAAGTTGAAGGAGATTCTAGTGTGTACGTCTCTCTCAACCATAGCTTCAGGAGTAAGTTGAAGGAGATTCTAGTGTGTACGTCTCTCTCAACCATCGCTTCATGAGAAAGCTGAAGGAGATTCTAGTGTGTACGTTTCTCTCAACCATCGCTTCAAGGATAAGTTGAAGGAGATTCTTGTGTGTAAGTCTCTCTCAACCATCGCTTCTGGGGTAAGTTGAAGGAGATTCTAGTTTGTAAGTCTCTCTCAACCATCGCTTCAGGAGTAAGTTGACGGAGATTCTAGTGTGTACCTCTCTCTCAACCATCGCTTCAGGGATAAGTTGAAGGAGATTCTAGTGTGTACGTCTCTCTCTCTCTCTCTCTCTCTCTCTCTCTCTCTCTCTCTCTCTCTCTCTCAACCATCGCTTCAGGGCTAAGTTGAAGGAGATTCTAGTGTGTAAGTCTCTCTCATCAATCGCTTCAGGGATAAGTTGAAGGAGATTCTAGTGTGTAAGTCTCTCTCATCAATCGCTTCAGGGATAAGTTGAAGGAGATTCTAGTGTGTAAGTCTCTCTCAACCAGCGCTTCAGGAGTAAGTGGAAAGAGATTCTAGTGTGTAAGTCTCTCTCAACCATCGCTTCGTGAGAAAGCTGAAGGAGATTCTAGTGTGTACGTTTCTCTCAACCATCGCTTCAGGGATAAGATGAAAGAGATTCTAGTGTGTAAGTCTCTCTCAACCATCGCTTCAGGAGTAAGTTGAAGGAGATTCTAGTTTGTAAGTCTCTCTCAACCAGCGCTTTTTTAGTAAGTTGAAGGAGATTCTAGTGTGTACGTCTCTCTCAACCATCGCTTCATGAGAAAGCTGAAGGAGATTCTAGTGTGTACGTTTCTCTCAACCATCGCTTCAAGGATAAGTTGAAGGAGATTCTTGTGTGTAAGTCTCTCTCAACCATCGCTTCTGGGGTAAGTTGAAGGAGATTCTAGTTTGTAAGTCTCTCTCAACCATCGCTTCAGGAGTAAGTTGACGGAGATTCTAGTGTGTACCTCTCTCTCAACCATCGCTTCAGGGATAAGTTGAAGGAGATTCTATTGTGTACGTCTCTCTCTCTCTCTCTCTCTCTCTCTCTCTCTCTCTCTCTCTCTCTCTCTCTCTCTCTCTCTCTCTCTCTCAACCATCGCTTCAGGGCTAAGTTGAAGGAGATTCTAGTGTGTAAGTCTCTCTCATCAATCGCTTCAGGGATAAGTTGAAGGAGATTCTAGTGTGTAAGTCTCTCTCATCAATCGCTTCAGGGATAAGTTGAAGGAGATTCTAGTGTGTAAGTCTCTCTCATCAATCGCTTCAGGGATAAGTTGAAGGAGATTCTAGTGTGTAAGTCTCTCTCAACCATCGCTTCAAGAGTAAGTTGAAGGAGATTCTAATGTGTAAGTCTCTCTCAACCATCGCTTCAGGAATAAGTTGAAGGAGATTCTAGTGTGTAAGTCTCTCTCATCAATCGCTTCAGGGATAAGTTGAAGGAGATTCTAGTGTGTAAGTCTCTCTCAACCAGCGCTTCAGGAGTAAGTTGAAGGAGATTCTAGTTTGTAAGTCTCTCTCAACCAGCGCTTTTTTGGTAAGTTGAAGGAGATTCTAGTGTGTAAGTCTCTCTCAACCATCGCTTCAGGGCTAAATTCACGGAGATTCTAGTGTGCAAGTCTCTCTCAACTATTGCTTCAGGGATAAGTTGAAGGAGATTCTAGTGTGTAAGTCTCTCTCAACCATCGCTTCAGGGATAAGATGAAAGAGATTCTAGTGTGTAAGTCTCTCTCAACCATCGCTTCAGGAGTAAGTTGAAGGAGATTCTAGTTTGTAAGTCTCTCTCAACCAGCGCTTTTTTGGTAAGTTGAAGGAGATTCTAGTGAGTACATCTCCCCCAACCATCGCTTCAGGGATCAGATGAAAGAGATTCTATTGTGTACATCTCCCTGAACCATCTCTTCAGGAATAAGTTGAGATTCGTGTGTGTACTTTTCTAAATAGAAAGGCAGGCAGACAAAGAAACAGACGAAGTCAACAGACAGTCAGACAGAGAAACAAATTAAAACGCTACCACTAGCCTATGCCACAGCAAATTACATGCTTTAGTGATCTTTCTTAGGGGTATGTGAGAAGGGCTATTTCTGAAGCATTTATTTTGATAGCACGATGGCAATAAAGACATGTCGCACGGAGAGTTTGTTGTTGTAGTCTTTAGCTGATCTTTGTCTGTCTTTCAGAAATGTTGAATGCATCACTTCTGGAATGATCTGATGTTAATGGCTGTTTTTGTTTTGCTTTCTCCGCCAGTGTGTTGTTGTCCATGCATAGTTAATGCTTGTTTCTTTATGACTGTTTTTTTTTTAAAATATGCTGACCATCGGAAAGTCATGCATAATAATTATTTTTTTCCGAAACTTTGTTCAAAATTAATAAGATTTATAAACAATGTGTGTGTGTGTGTGTGAAAGAGAGAGAGAGAGAGAGAGAGAGAGAGAGAGAGAGAGAGAGAGAGAGAGAGAGAGAGAGAGAGAGAGAGAGAGAGAGAGAGAGAGAGAGAGAGAGAGAGAGAGAGAGAGAGAGAGAGAGAGATAACATTTTCTGTCAACAGAAACCCAAGCAACATCAGACGGCCTAACGTCAGCACGAGACAAGTGCATGCGTGCCTTCACTGAGCCAGGTGCTGTTCTGCTCTATTAACCATTTCGGAGTCCATCAAAAGGATGGAAATCGGAGGGAGCCAGTCGGGGATATAGGGTGGATGGTGGAGTACAGTCCAGCCCAATTTGGCAATTGCCTGTCGTGTTTTCTGACTTGTGAGGGCTTGCATTGTCGTGTTGGAGCTACAATTTACAATTCTGCGAAACTGCTCACTAAGCTAAGTGTTTCGATGTAAGCTCCAGAATTTCCTCACTTATTGGCACCACTTCCACAAGATTGTCTCCCCTCATGGCATCACTTCCACAAGGTTATCTCCCTTCTTGGCACCACTTCCACGTTACAATGTGTCTATATCTATCTTTATTGTTGTCGCTTTGTATAAACTTCGCTGTCATTTTTTAGTTCACTCGGCGGTCTATATAGTTTATCTTCCTCTGTTGTATATCCAGGCCAGAAGGTCTGCCTAGATATGTTGTATTTTGGCCAGTTTAGGAGTATGTGCTCTGCTGTCTGCGACACCAATCCACATGTGCACATGGCTGTTTCACCAATCTTGAATTTTGTATACATGTGGTTACGTAATCTATCGTGTCCTGTTCTGAGGCGCAGAATAATGACTTGTTCTGGTCTATCCATAAGGTGGTAGTCGTCTTGAGCAGGTTTTGGTGGCCTTCTGACTGATTTGATCATTTTTTTCTTTTGGTCGCCGGCTTCCTGACCTAGAGGTTAGCAACTTGTCTCCGTAATCTCGTATACTCTCATAAGTAACGTGACGACGGTGAGAATCAGCAGTGGTTCGAATCGCATCGGTAACTTACGGGGTATGTTAGCCGGCCGCTCAGAAAGCAATGGCAAACTGAGCGATTTCTTGCCAAGAAATCAACAATCAGCTGAAAGATGCTGATGTTGACAGCAATGTCCTGTAAAGGATATGCAAACAATTTATTTATTAACGGATACATCGGGTTATTCTTCTATTGTCCCTACTTTAGCTAGTCGATCAGTTCTCTCCATGTTGTTTTTCTGTTGCTCACACAGAGCTGTCTTGAATGTGTGTGCGTGTGTGTTTTTTTTTAGGTTGTTGTTGTCTTCCACTTATACTGTGAGGCGTCATCGGTAGGAGTTATTGAAGTTCCAGCTCCTTCGTGATTCATTAGCATTATTGTTTCTAGGATTAAGTAACTTGCCTACCAGTTTGCTAGACCTGTCGCAGGTTCCTTATCTACTTGACACTTTTTTTCTTCTTTTTTTGGTGATTGCGGATAATGATACTCCACTGACTGGATGTTTTTGGTGATTGCAGATAATGGCACTCACTGACTGAATTTTTTTTATGACTGTCGATAATGCCATTCTATTGACTGCATTTTTTGGTGATTGTAGATAATTTCACTCCATTCACTGCATGTTTGGTGATTCACTGCATGTTTGGTGATTGTGGATAATTCCATTCCATTGGCTGCATTTTTTGCTGATTGTGGGTAATGCCACTACTTTGACTGCATTTTTGTCTCGGGCTCAAACTAATGTATCTAGTTCAAATATCAAAGGGAGATAACGGTAAATTTTCACTACCAGATACATTTGAAGACAAACGATAGGCTGTACAATTTATTGCCTGGCATACTTCGCTGCATCTCATCAGGTGCATACTGCAGAAGTCAACATAAGATGACACAAAACAATAAATCCTTCAAGCTGAAATATACAACACACATATTGCCACGGAAATTTAAACTGTCTACCACAGTGATTTTAAACTGAATAGCATGCCTTCTTGTTTACACGACAATGCTCTGCGGACAATAATCACCTTCAAAGTGATATCCTGTGTGGGTGAAACCGTGGTCAGCCGCTGTTTTTGGTCGATTCAGTCACGGGGTTGTTAATCTGAGCCAGGGATGGACCCTAATATGACTTCTCTTTGAGGTTCAACCAGTAGGGGTAGTGGTAGAATCGGCTGGGATGTACAGATTGCAACAGCTTCACCAAAACTTCACATTCGGCCACTTTGTGTTACACAACACATGAAAAGCAATGTATTTATCAATCACATGACCAGATTTCAAGTGGCATGCTACTGTGGAAGTGGGTAACGTCCTACCCATGAGTTTTACTGGGTTACCAGAATGTTCTGTTTGTTACCCTGACTATCCATGTAGGTATGTGTGCTACCAGCCTATAACTGGACTGTCTCTGTTTTGCCAATGTTGGTAGATTAGCAATCACGTTGAAACTGATAACTGCATTTAGATTTGGTGTACAGAGAAACATGTTTTCTCACTGCTGGGGATTGGCCAACTTCGCTCCAATAGATGCAAGAAACAGATTCTCTCACAGCTGGAGATTGGCCAACTTCGCTCCAATAGATGCAAGAAACAGATTCTCTCACAGCTGGAGATTGGCCAACTTCGCTCCAATAGATGCAAGAAGCAGATTCTCTCACAGCTGGAGATTGGCCAACTTCGCTCCAATAGATGCAAGAAGCAGATTCTCTCACAGCTGGAGATTGGCCAACTTCGCTCCAATAGATGCAAGAAGCAGATTCTCTCACAGCTGGAGATTGGCCAACTTCGCTCCAATAGATGCAAGAAACAGATTCTCTCACAGCTGGAGATTGGCCAACTTCGCTCCAATAGATGCAAGAAACAGATTCTCTCACAGCTGGAGATTGGCCAACTTCGCTCCAATAGATGCAAGTAGCAGATTCTCTCATAGCTGGAGATTGGCCAACTTCCCTCCAATAGATGCAAGAAACAGATTCTCTCACAGCTGGAGATTGGCCAACTTCGCTCCAATAGATGCAAGAAACAGATTCTCTCACAGCTGGAGATTGGCCAACTTCGCTCCAATAGATGCAAGAAACAGATTCTCTCACAGCTGGAGATTGGCCAACTTCGCTCCAATAGATGCAAGAAGCAGATTCTCTCACAGCTGGAGATTGGCCAACTTCGCTCCAATAGATGCAAGAAACAGATTCTCTCACAGCTGGAGATTGGCCAACTTCGCTCCAATAGATGCAAGAAACAGATTCTCTCACAGCTGGAGATTGGCCAACTTCGCTCCAATAGATGCAAGTAGCAGATTCTCTCACAGCTGGAGATTGGCCAACTTCGCTCCAATAGATGCAAGAAGCAGATTCTCTCACAGCTGGAGATTGGCCAACTTCGCTCCAATAGATGCAAGAAGCAGATTCTCTCACAGCTGGAGATTGGCCAACTTCGCTCCAATAGATGCAAGAAGCAGATTCTCTCACAGCTGGAGATTGGCCAACTTCGCTCCAATAGATGCAAGTAGCAGATTCTCTCACAGCTGGAGATTGGCCAACTTCGCTCCAATAGATGCAAGAAGCAGATTCTCTCACAGCTGGAGATTGGCCAACTTCGCTCCAATAGATGCAAGTAGCAGATTCTCTCACAGCTGGAGATTGGCCAACTTCGCTCCAATAGATGCAAGTAGCAGATTCTCTCACAGCTGGAGATTGGCCAACTTCGCTCCAATAGATACAAGAAGCAGATTCTCTCACAGCTGGAGATTGGCCAACTTCGCTCCAATAGATGCAAGAAGCAGATTCTCTCACAGCTGGAGATTGGCCAACTTCGCTCCAATAGATGCAAGAAGCAGATTCTCTCACAGCTGGAGATTGGCCAACTTCGCTCCAATAGATGCAAGTAGCAGATTCTCTCACAGCTGGAGATTGGCCAACTTCGCTCCAATAGATGCAAGAAGCAGATTCTCTCACAGCTGGAGATTGGCCAACTTCGCTCCAATAGATGCAAGTAGCAGATTCTCTCACAGCTGGAGATTGGCCAACTTCGCTCCAATAGATGCAAGAAGCAGATTCTCTCACAGCTGGAGATTGGCCAACTTCGCTCCAATAGATGCAAGTAGCAGATTCTCTCATAGCTGGGGATTGGCCAACTTCGCTCCAATAGATGCAAGTAGCAGATTCTCTCACAGCTGGAGATTGGCCAACTTCGCTCCAATAGATGCAAGAAACAGATTCTCTCACAGCTGGGGATTGGCCAACTTCGCTTCGATAGATGCAAGAAACAGATTCTCTCACAGCTGGGGGTTGGCCAACTTCGCTCCGATATATGCAAGAAACAGATTCTCTCACAGCTGGAGATTGGCCAACTTCGCTCCAATAGATGCAAGAAACAGATTCTCTCACAGCTGGAGATTGGCCAACTTCCCTCCAATAGATGCAAGAAACAGATTCTCTGACAGCTGGAGATTGGCCAACTTCGCTCCAATAGATGCAAGAAACAGATTCTCTCACAGCTGGAGATTGGCCAACTTCGCTCCAATAGATGCAAGAAACAGATTCTCTCACAGCTGGGGATTGGCCAACTTTGCTTCGATAGATGCAAGAAACAGATTCTCTCACAGCTGGGGGTTGGCCAACTTCGCTCCGATATATGCAAGAAACAGATTCTCTCACAACTGGGGATTGGCCAACCTCACTCCAATAGATGCAAGAAACAGATTCTCTCACTGATGGGGATTGGCCAACCAATGTTCTGTACAGTGACCTTCCTCCCATAGATGCAAAGCAACAGGTTGTCCAGAAATAGCACTTGTTCACATACAGACATCAAACAAACAACAGACTGTCCAGATATAGCACTTGTTCACATACAGACACCAAACAACAGACTGTCCAGATATGGCACTTGTTCACATACAGACATCAATAAAACAACTGACTGTCCAGATATAGCACTTGTTCACATACAGACATCAAACAAACAACACTGTCCAGATATAGCACTTGTTCACATACAGACATCAAACAAACAACAGAATGTCTAGAAATAGCACTTGTTCACATACAGACATCAAACAACAGATTGTCTAGATATGGCACTTGTTCACATACAGACATCAAACAACAGACTGTCCAGATATAGCACTTGTTCACATACAGACATCAAACAACAGACTGTCCAGATATAGCACTTGTTCACATACAGACATCAAACAAACAACAGACTGTCCAGATATAGCACTTGCTCACATACAGACATCAAACAACAGATTGTCTAGATATGGCACTTGTTCACATACAGACATCAAACAACAGACTGTCCAGATATAGCACTTGTTCACATGCAGACATCAAACAACAGACTGTCCAGATATAGCACTTGTTCCCATACAGACATCAAACAAACAACAGACGGTCCAGATATAGCACTTGTTCACATACAGACATCAAACCACAGACTGTCCAGATATAGCACTTGTTCACATACAGACATCAAACAAACAACAGACTGTCCAGATATAGCACTTGCTCACATACAGACATCAAACAACAGATTGTCTAGATATGGCACTTGTTCACATACAGACATCAAACAACAGACTGTCCAGATATAGCACTTGTTCACATGCAGACATCAAACAACAGACTGTCCAGATATAGCACTTGTTCACATACAGACATCAAACAACAGACTGTCCAGATATAGCACTTGTTCACATACAGACATCAAACAACAGACTGTCCAGATATAGTACTTGTTCACATACAGACATCAAACAGACTGTCCAAATATAGCACTTGTTCACATACAGACATCAAACAACAGACTGTCCAGATATAGCACTTGTTCACATACAAACATCAAACAACAGACTGTCCAGATATAGCACTTGTTCACATACAGACATCAAACAACAGACTGTCCAGATATAGCACTTGTTCACATACAGACATCAAACCACAAACTGTCCAAATATAGCACTTGTTCACATACAGACATCAAACAGACTGTCCAAATATAGCACTTGTTCACATACAGACATCAAACAACAGACTGTCCTGATATAGCAACAACAGACTGTCCAAATATAGCACTTGTTCACATACAGACATCAAACAAACAACAGACTGTCTAGATATAGTACTTGTTACACACAGACATCAAACAACAGACTGTCCAAATATAGCACTTGTTCACATACAGACATCAAACAACAGAATGTCCTGATATAGCAACAACAGACTGTCCAAATATAGCACTTGTTCACATACAGACATCAAACAACAGACTGTCCAAATATAGCACTTGTTCACATACAGACATCAAACAACAGACTGTCCAAATATAGCACTTGTTCACATACAGACATCAAACAATAGACTGTCCAGATATAGCACTTGTTCACATAGACATCAAACAACAGACTGTCCAGATATAGCACTTGTTCACATACAGACATCAAACAAGACTGTCCAGATATAGCACTTGTTCACATACAGACATCAAACCACAGACTGTCAAAATATAGCACTTGTTCACATACAGACTTCAAACAGACTGTCCAAATATAGCACTTGTTCACATACAGACATCAAACAACAGACTGTCCAGATATGGCACTTGTTCACATACAGATATCAAACAACAGACTGTCCTGATATAGCAACAACAGACTGTCCTAATATAGCACTTGTTCACATACAGACATCAAACAACAGAATGTCCAGATATAGCACTTGTTCACATACAGACATCAAACAAGACTGTCCAGATATAGCACTTGTTCACATACAGACATCAAACCACATACTGTCAAAATATAGCACTTGTTCACATACAGACATCAAACAGACTGTCCAAATATAGCACTTGTTCACATACAGACATCAAACAACAGACTGTCCAAATATAGCACTTGTTCACATACAGACATCAAACAACAGAATGTCCTGATATAGCAACAACAGACTGTCCAAATATAGCACTTGTTCACATACAGACATCAAACAATAGACTGTCCAGATATAGCACTTGTTCACATACAGACATCAAACAACAGACTGTCCAGATATAGCACTTGTTCACATACAGACATCAAACAAGACTGTCCAGATATAGCACTTGTTCACATACAGACATCTAACCACAGACTGTCAAAATATAGCACTTGTTCACATACAGACATCAAACAGACTCCAAATATAGCACATGTTCACATACAGACATCAAACAACAGACTGTCCAGATATGGCACTTGTTCACATACAGATATCAAACAACAGACTGTCCTGATATAGCAACAACAGACTGTCCAAATATAGCACTTGTTCACATACAGACATCAAACAAACAACAGACTGTCTAGATATAGCACTTGTTACATACAGACATCAAACAACAGACTGTCCAAATATAGCACTTGTTCACATACAGACATCAAACAAGACTGTCCAGATATAGCACTTGTTCACATACAGACATCAAACCACAGACTGTCAAAATATAACACTTGTTCACATACAGACATCAAACAGACTGTCCAAATATAGCACTTGTTCACATACAGACATCAAACAACAGACTGTCCAAATATAGCACTTGTTCACATACAGACATCAAACAACACTGTCCAGATATAGCACTTGTTCACATACAGACATCAAACAACAGACTGTCCAGATATAGCACTTGTTCACATACAGACATCAAACAACAGACTGTCCAGATATAGCACTTGTTCACATACAGACATCAAACAACAGACTGTCCAGATATGGCACTTGTTCACATAGAGACACCAAACAACAGACTGTCCAGATATGGCACTTGTTCACATACAGACACCAAACAACAGACTGTCCTGATATAGCAACAACAGACTGTCCAGATATAGCACTT
The DNA here is from genome assembly GCA_963921405.1 of Cepaea hortensis. Taxonomy (NCBI): domain Eukaryota; kingdom Metazoa; phylum Mollusca; class Gastropoda; order Stylommatophora; family Helicidae; genus Cepaea; species Cepaea hortensis. The sequence goes on from OY992881.1 coordinate 7,713,835, forward strand.
GTTCACATACAGACATCAAACAACAGACTGTCCAGATATAGCACTTGTTCACATACAGACATAAAAAAAACAGACTGTCCAGATATAGCACTTGTTCACATACAGACATCAAACAACAGACTGTCCAGATATAGCACTTGTTCACATACAGACACCAAACAACAGACTGTTCAGATATAGCACTTGTTCACATACAGACATAAAAAAACAGACTGTCCAGATATAGCACTTGTTCACATACAGACATCAAACCACATACTGTCAAAATATAGCACTTGTTCACATACAGACATCAAACAGACTGTCCAAATATAGCACTTGTTCACATACAGACATCAAACAACAGACTGTCCAAATATAGCACTTGTTCACATACAGACATCAAACAACAGAATGTCCTGATATAGCAACAACAGACTGTCCAAATATAGCACTTGTTCACATACAGACATCAAACAATAGACTGTCCAGATATAGCACTTGTTCACATACAGACATCAAACAACAGACTGTCCAGATATAGCACTTGTTCACATACAGACATCAAACAAGACTGTCCAGATATAGCACTTGTTCACATACAGACATCTAACAACAGACTGTCAAAATATAGCACTTGTTCACATAGACATCAAACAGACTGTCCAAATATAGCACTTGTTCACATACAGACATCAAACAACAGACTGTCCAGATATGGCACTTGTTCACATACAGATATCAAACAACAGACTGTCCTGATATAGCAACAACAGACTGTCCAAATATAGCACTTGTTCACATACAGACATCAAACAAACAACAGACTGTCTAGATATAGCACTTGTTACATACAGACATCAAACAACAGACTGTCCAAATATAGCACTTTTTCACATACAGACTTCAAACAACAGACTATCCTGATATAGCAACAACAGACTGTCCAAATATAGCACTTGTTCACATACAGACATCAAACAAACAACAGACTGTCTAGATATAGCACTTGTTACATACAGACATCAAACAACAGACTGTCCAAATATAGCACTTGTTCACATACAGACATCAAACCACAGACTGTCAAAATATAACACTTGTTCACATACAGACATCAAACAGACTGTCCAAATATAGCACTTTTTCACATACAGACATCAAACAACAGACTGTCCAAATATAGCACTTGTTCACATACAGACATCAAACAACACTGTCCAGATATAGCACTTGTTCACATACAGACATCAAAATACAGACTGTCCAGATATAGCACTTGTTCACATACAGACATCAAACAACAGACTGTCCAGATATAGCACTTGTTCACATACAGACATCAAACAACAGACTGTCCAGATATGGCACTTGTTCACATAGAGACACCAAACAACAGACTGTCCAGATATGGCACTTGTTCACATACAGACACCAAACAACAGACTGTCCTGATATAGCAACAACAGACTGTCCAGATATAGCACTTGTTCACATACAGACATCAAACAACAGACTGTCCAGATATAGCACTTGTTCACATACAGACATAAAAAAACAGACTGTCCAGATATAGCACTTGTTCACATACAGACATCAAACAACAGACTGTCCAGATATAGCACTTGTTCACATACAGACACCAAACAACAGACTGTTCAGATATAGCACTTGTTCACATGCAGACATCAAACAACAGACTGTCCAGATATAGCACTTGTTCCCATACAGACATCAAACAAACAACAGACGGTCCAGATATAGCACTTGTTCACATACAGACATCAAACCACAGACTGTCCAGATATAGCACTTGTTCACATACAGACATCAAACAAACAACAGACTGTCCAGATATAGCACTTGCTCACATACAGACATCAAACAACAGATTGTCTAGATATGGCACTTGTTCACATACAGACATCAAACAACAGACTGTCCAGATATAGCACTTGTTCACATGCAGACATCAAACAACAGACTGTCCAGATATAGCACTTGTTCACATACAGACATCAAACAACAGACTGTCCAGATATAGCACTTGTTCACATACAGACATCAAACAACAGACTGTCCAGATATAGTACTTGTTCACATACAGACATCAAACAGACTGTCCAAATATAGCACTTGTTCACATACAGACATCAAACAACAGACTGTCCAGATATAGCACTTGTTCACATACAAACATCAAACAACAGACTGTCCAGATATAGCACTTGTTCACATACAGACATCAAACAACAGACTGTCCAGATATAGCACTTGTTCACATACAGACATCAAACCACAAACTGTCCAAATATAGCACTTGTTCACATACAGACATCAAACAGACTGTCCAAATATAGCACTTGTTCACATACAGACATCAAACAACAGACTGTCCTGATATAGCAACAACAGACTGTCCAAATATAGCACTTGTTCACATACAGACATCAAACAAACAACAGACTGTCTAGATATAGTACTTGTTACACACAGACATCAAACAACAGACTGTCCAAATATAGCACTTGTTCACATACAGACATCAAACAACAGAATGTCCTGATATAGCAACAACAGACTGTCCAAATATAGCACTTGTTCACATACAGACATCAAACAACAGACTGTCCAAATATAGCACTTGTTCACATACAGACATCAAACAACAGACTGTCCAAATATAGCACTTGTTCACATACAGACATCAAACAATAGACTGTCCAGATATAGCACTTGTTCACATAGACATCAAACAACAGACTGTCCAGATATAGCACTTGTTCACATACAGACATCAAACAAGACTGTCCAGATATAGCACTTGTTCACATACAGACATCAAACCACAGACTGTCAAAATATAGCACTTGTTCACATACAGACTTCAAACAGACTGTCCAAATATAGCACTTGTTCACATACAGACATCAAACAACAGACTGTCCAGATATGGCACTTGTTCACATACAGATATCAAACAACAGACTGTCCTGATATAGCAACAACAGACTGTCCTAATATAGCACTTGTTCACATACAGACATCAAACAACAGAATGTCCAGATATAGCACTTGTTCACATACAGACATCAAACAAGACTGTCCAGATATAGCACTTGTTCACATACAGACATCAAACCACATACTGTCAAAATATAGCACTTGTTCACATACAGACATCAAACAGACTGTCCAAATATAGCACTTGTTCACATACAGACATCAAACAACAGACTGTCCAAATATAGCACTTGTTCACATACAGACATCAAACAACAGAATGTCCTGATATAGCAACAACAGACTGTCCAAATATAGCACTTGTTCACATACAGACATCAAACAATAGACTGTCCAGATATAGCACTTGTTCACATACAGACATCAAACAACAGACTGTCCAGATATAGCACTTGTTCACATACAGACATCAAACAAGACTGTCCAGATATAGCACTTGTTCACATACAGACATCTAACCACAGACTGTCAAAATATAGCACTTGTTCACATACAGACATCAAACAGACTCCAAATATAGCACATGTTCACATACAGACATCAAACAACAGACTGTCCAGATATGGCACTTGTTCACATACAGATATCAAACAACAGACTGTCCTGATATAGCAACAACAGACTGTCCAAATATAGCACTTGTTCACATACAGACATCAAACAAACAACAGACTGTCTAGATATAGCACTTGTTACATACAGACATCAAACAACAGACTGTCCAAATATAGCACTTGTTCACATACAGACATCAAACAAGACTGTCCAGATATAGCACTTGTTCACATACAGACATCAAACCACAGACTGTCAAAATATAACACTTGTTCACATACAGACATCAAACAGACTGTCCAAATATAGCACTTGTTCACATACAGACATCAAACAACAGACTGTCCAAATATAGCACTTGTTCACATACAGACATCAAACAACACTGTCCAGATATAGCACTTGTTCACATACAGACATCAAACAACAGACTGTCCAGATATAGCACTTGTTCACATACAGACATCAAACAACAGACTGTCCAGATATAGCACTTGTTCACATACAGACATCAAACAACAGACTGTCCAGATATGGCACTTGTTCACATAGAGACACCAAACAACAGACTGTCCAGATATGGCACTTGTTCACATACAGACACCAAACAACAGACTGTCCTGATATAGCAACAACAGACTGTCCAGATATAGCACTTGTTCACATACAGACATCAAACAACAGACTGTCCAGATATAGCACTTGTTCACATACAGACATAAAAAAAACAGACTGTCCAGATATAGCACTTGTTCACATACAGACATCAAACAACAGACTGTCCAGATATAGCACTTGTTCACATACAGACACCAAACAACAGACTGTTCAGATATAGCACTTGTTCACATACAGACATAAAAAAACAGACTGTCCAGATATAGCACTTGTTCACATACAGACATCAAACCACATACTGTCAAAATATAGCACTTGTTCACATACAGACATCAAACAGACTGTCCAAATATAGCACTTGTTCACATACAGACATCAAACAACAGACTGTCCAAATATAGCACTTGTTCACATACAGACATCAAACAACAGAATGTCCTGATATAGCAACAACAGACTGTCCAAATATAGCACTTGTTCACATACAGACATCAAACAATAGACTGTCCAGATATAGCACTTGTTCACATACAGACATCAAACAACAGACTGTCCAGATATAGCACTTGTTCACATACAGACATCAAACAAGACTGTCCAGATATAGCACTTGTTCACATACAGACATCTAACAACAGACTGTCAAAATATAGCACTTGTTCACATACAGACATCAAACAGACTGTCCAAATATAGCACTTGTTCACATACAGACATCAAACAACAGACTGTCCAGATATGGCACTTGTTCACATACAGATATCAAACAACAGACTGTCCTGATATAGCAACAACAGACTGTCCAAATATAGCACTTGTTCACATACAGACATCAAACAAACAACAGACTGTCTAGATATAGCACTTGTTACATACAGACATCAAACAACAGACTGTCCAAATATAGCACTTTTTCACATACAGACTTCAAACAACAGACTATCCTGATATAGCAACAACAGACTGTCCAAATATAGCACTTGTTCACATACAGACATCAAACAAACAACAGACTGTCTAGATATAGCACTTGTTACATACAGACATCAAACAACAGACTGTCCAAATATAGCACTTGTTCACATACAGACATCAAACCACAGACTGTCAAAATATAACACTTGTTCACATACAGACATCAAACAGACTGTCCAAATATAGCACTTTTTCACATACAGACATCAAACAACAGACTGTCCAAATATAGCACTTGTTCACATACAGACATCAAACAACACTGTCCAGATATAGCACTTGTTCACATACAGACATCAAAATACAGACTGTCCAGATATAGCACTTGTTCACATACAGACATCAAACAACAGACTGTCCAGATATAGCACTTGTTCACATACAGACATCAAACAACAGACTGTCCAGATATGGCACTTGTTCACATAGAGACACCAAACAACAGACTGTCCAGATATGGCACTTGTTCACATACAGACACCAAACAACAGACTGTCCTGATATAGCAACAACAGACTGTCCAGATATAGCACTTGTTCACATACAGACATCAAACAACAGACTGTCCAGATATAGCACTTGTTCACATACAGACATAAAAAAACAGACTGTCCAGATATAGCACTTGTTCACATACAGACATCAAACAACAGACTGTCCAGATATAGCACTTGTTCACATACAGACACCAAACAACAGACTGTTCAGATATAGCACTTGTTCACATACAGACATCAAACAACAGACTGTCCAGATATAGCACTTGTTCACATGCAGACATCAAACAACAGACTGTCCAGATATAGCACTTGTTCACATACAGACACCAAACAACAGACTGTCCAGATGTAGCACTTGTTCACATACAAACATCAAACAACAGACTGTCCAGATATAGCACTTGTTCACATACAGACATCAAACCACAGACTGTCCAGATATAGCACTTGTTCACATAGAGACATCAAACAACAGACTCCAGATATAGCACTTGTTCACATCCAGACATAGTCCAACAGACTCCAGATATAGCAGCTGTTCAGATACAGACATCAAACAACAGACTGTCCAGATATAGCGACAACCGACTCCAGATATAGCAACAACAGACTCCATATATAGCGCTTGTTCACATACAGACACCAAACAATCAATCAACAAAATGTCTCAGCCAAGCCAATCAACTGTTATGTCATTTCTTATTTTATTTTATGTCCATTTATGAATATTATAAACCAAGTTAAGAGTGGCCACGCCTCAGCTCACACCAACTGCACAGCAAGTCCAGCTGTCTGGCCTCACATGCCACAACCGAGAAGAAACTCAGCCACTAGCGGAGCATGCAGTCCTCTGATGTGAATCTGCCTGGACACTTCGTGCACCTGAGTCGTGATTTTCTTAACTCCAGTTTTCTTCTGCAGGAAATCCCTCAGTTCTGACTCCAGAGCCTAGAGATAAACAAAAACAGGTAATTGCAAGATATCTTCAGAGACTAGAGATAAACAAGAACAGTTAATCACAAGATATCTCCAGAGCCTAGAGATAAAGAAGAACACTTAATCACAAGATATCTTCAGAGACTAGAGATAAACAAGAACAGTTAATCACAAGATATCTTCAGAGACTAGAGATAAAGAAGAACAGTTAATCACAAGATATCTCCAGAGACTAGAGATAAAGAAGAACAGTTAATCACAAGATATCTTCAGAGACTAGAGATAAAGAAGAACAGTTAATCACAAGATATCTTCAGAGACTAGAGATAAAGAAGAACAGTTAATCACAAGATATCTCCAGAGACTAGAGATAAAGAAGAACAGTTAATCACAAGATATCTTCAGAGACTAGAGATAAAGAAGAACAGTTAATCACAAGATATCTTCAGAGACTAGAGATAAAGAAGAACAGTTAATCACAAGATATCTTCAGAGACTAGAGATAAAGAAGAACAGTTAATCACAAGATATCTCCAGAGCCTAGAGATAAGCAAGAACAGAAAGTCACAAAATAGATACCTCCAGAGGCTAGAGATATACAAGAACAGTTAATCACAAGATATCTCCAGAGACTAGAGATAAAGAAGAACACTTAATCACAAGATATCTTCAGAGACTAAACAAGAACAGGAAATCACAAGATACCTCCTAGAGATTTACAAGAACAGGTAATCACAAGATATATACCTCCAGAGACTAGAGATAAACAAAAACAGGCAATCACAAGATAGATACCTCCAGAGACTAGAGATAAATAAGAACAGGTAATCACAAGATATGTCGCTGATTACGAAAATTCAGTGCAGCCACTTCACATCCAGAAACAATGTTTAAAATAAAACTTCCAACAAACAGGAGACAGAAGTAAATTTGCTAGCATCAACTACTGGATGAAACTGTACTGTTTTATTTCTTCTTGTTACTTGCCCTTCTAATTCTTTTTATTACTGACGTTCAATTTTAATTTACTGCATTCTTTTTCAAATGCTTTGTATTGCCTGACTTTATATTCCTTGTATTGCTTCACCTTCGAATTTGGTTTTGTTGCTTCACCTTCGAATTTGGTTTTGTTGCTTCACCTTCGAATTTGGTTTTGTTCCTTCACCTTCGAATTTGGTTTTGTTGCTTCACCTTCGAATTTGGTTTTGTTGCTTCACCTTCGAATTTGGTTTTGTTGCTTCACCTTCGAATTTGGTTTTGTTGCTTCACCTTCAAATTTGGTTTTGTTGCTTCACCTTCAAATGTGGTTTTGTTGCTTTCCTTTCAAATTTGGTTTTGTTGCTTTCCTTTCAAATTTGGTTTTGTTGCTTTCCTTTCAAATTTGGTTTTGTTGCTTTCCTTTCAAATTTGGTTTTGTTGCTTTCCTTTCAAATTTGGTTTTGTTGCTTTCCTTTCAAATTTGGTTTTGTTGCTTTCCTTTCAAATTTGGTTTTGTTGCTTTCCTTTCAAATTTGGTTTTGTTGCTTTCCTTTCAAATTTGGTTTTGTGCTTTCCTTTCAAATTTGGTTTTGTTGCTTTCCTTTCAAATTTGGTTTTGTTGCGTTCCTTTCAAATTTGGTTTTGTTGCTTTCCTTTCAAATTTGGTTTTGTTGCTTTCCTTTCACATTTGGTTTTGTTGCTTTCCTTTCAAATTTGGTTTTGTTGCTTTCCTTTCAAATTTGGTTTTGTTGCTTTCCTTTCAAATTTGGTTTTGTTGCTTTCCTTTCAAATTTGGTTTTGTTGCTTTCCTTTCAAATTTGGTTTTGTTGCTTTCCTTTCAAATTTGGTTTTGTTGCTTTCCTTTCAAATTTGGTTTTGTTGCTTTCCTTTCAAATTTGGTTTTGTGCTTTCCTTTCAAATTTGGTTTTGTTGCTTTCCTTTCAAATTTGGTTTTGTTGCTTTCCTTTCGAATATGGTTTCGTTGCTTTCCTTTCAAATTTGGTTTTGTTGCTTCACCTTCAAATTTGGTTTTGTTGCTTTCCTTTCAAATTTGGTTTTGTTGCTTTCCTTTCAAATTTGGTTTCGTTGCCTTCCTTTCAAATTTGGTTTTGTTGCTTTCCTTTCAAATTTGGTTTTGTTGCTTTCCTTTCAAATTTGGTTTTGTTGCTTTCCTTTCAAATTTGGTTTTGTTGCTTCACCTTCAAATCTGGTTTTGTTGCTTTCCTTTCAAATTTGGTTTTGTTGCTTTCCTTTCAAATTTGGTTTTGTTGCTTCACCTTCAAATTTGATTTTGTTGCTTTCCTTTCAAATTTGGTTTTGTTGCCTTCCTTTCAAATTTGGTTTTGTTGCTTTCCTTTCAAATTTGGTTTTGTTGCTTCACCTTCAAATTTGGTTTTGTTGCTTTCCTTTCAAATTTGGTTTTGTTGCTTTCCTTTCAAATTTGGTTTTGTTGCTTTCCTTTCAAATTTGGTTTTGTTGCTTTCCTTTCAAATTTGGTTTTGTTGCTTTCCTTTCACATTTGGTTTTGTTGCTTTCCTTTCAAATTTGGTTTTGTTGCTTTCCTTTCACATTTGGTTTTGTTGCTTTCCTTTCAAATTTGGTTTTGTTGCTTCACCAACAAATCTGGTTTTGTTGCTTTCCTTTCAAATTTGGTTTTGTTGCTTTCCTTTCAAATTTGGTTTTGTTGCTTTCCTTTCAAATTTGGTTTTGTTGCTTTCCTTTCAAATTTGGTTTTGTTGCTTTCCTTTCAAATTTGGTTTTGTTGCTTTCCTTTCAAATCTGGTTTTGTTGCTTTCCTTTCAAATTTGGTTTTGTTGCTTTCCTTTCAAATTTGGTTTTGTTGCTTCACCTTCAAATTTGGTTTTGTTGCTTTCCTTTCAAATTTGGTTTTGTTGCTTTCCTTTCAAATTTGGTTTTGTTGCTTTCCTTTCAAATTTGGTTTTGTTGCTTTCCTTTCACATTTGGTTTTGTTGCTTTCCTTTCAAATTTGGTTTTGTTGCTTTCCTTTCACATTTGGTTTTGTTGCTTTCCTTTCAAATTTGGTTTTGTTGCTTTCCTTTCAAATTTGGTTTTGTTGCTTCACCAACAAATCTGGTTTTGTTGCTTTCCTTTCAAATTTGGTTTTGTTGCTTTCCTTTCAAATTTGGTTGTGTTGCTTTCCTTTCAAATTTGGTTTTGTTGCTTTCCTTTCAAATTTGGTTTTGTGCTTTCCTTTCAAATTTGGTTTTGTTGCTTTCCTTTCAAATTTGGTTTTGTTGCTTTCCTTTCAAATTTGGTTTTGTTGCTTTCCTTTCAAATTTGGTTTTGTTGCTTTCCTTTCACATTTGGTTTTGTTGCTTTCCTTTCAAATTTGGTTTTGTTGCTTTCCTTTCAAATTTGGTTTTGTTGCTTTCCTTTCAAATTTGGTTTTGTTGCTTTCCTTTCAAATTTGGTTTTGTTGCTTTCCTTTCAAATTTGGTTTTGTTGCTTTCCTTTCAAATTTGGTTTTGTTGCTTTCCTTTCAAATTTGGTTTTGTTGCTTTCCTTTCAAATTTGGTTTTGTGCTTTCCTTTCAAATTTGGTTTTGTTGCTTTCCTTTCAAATTTGGTTTTGTTGCTTTCCTTTCGAATATGGTTTCGTTGCTTTCCTTTCAAATTTGGTTTTGTTGCTTCACCTTCAAATTTGGTTTTGTTGCTTTCCTTTCAAATTTGGTTTCGTTGCCTTCCTTTCAAATTTGGTTTTGTTGCTTCACCTTCAAATTTGGTTTTGTTGCTTTCCTTTCAAATTTGGTTTTGTTGCTTTCCTTTCAAATTTGGTTTTGTTGCTTTCCTTTCAAATTTGGTTTTGTTGCTTTCCTTTCAAATTTGGTTTTGTTGCTTTCCTTTCAAATTTGGTTTTGTTGCTTTCCTTTCAAATTTGGTTTTGTTGCTTTCCTTTCACATTTGGTTTTGTTGCTTTCCTTTCAAATTTGGTTTTGTTGCTTTCCTTTCACATTTGGTTTTGTTGCTTTCCTTTCAAATTTGGTTTTGTTGCTTTCCTTTCAAATTTGGTTTTGTTGCTTCACCAACAAATCTGGTTTTGTTGCTTTCCTTTCAAATTTGGTTTTGTTGCTTTCCTTTCAAATTTGGTTTTGTTGCTTTCCTTTCAAATTTGGTTTTGTTGCTTTCCTTTCAAATTTGGTTTTGTTGCTTCACCTTCAAATCTGGTTTTGTTGCTTTCCTTTCAAATTTGGTTGTGTTGCTTTCCTTTCAAATTTGGTTTTGTTGCTTCACATTCAAATCTGGCTTTGTTACTTCGCCTACAAATCTGGTTTTGTTGCTGTCCTTTCAAGTCATTGCTAGCAAATTTATCTTCCTTTCATCATTGCTGGGTTATATTGATTCTATATTACTCACTACATGTCTTCATATTTGACTTCTACTTGCATTTAGAGTTATCCTTCTTGTGAACAACAAGCAACCGTCAGATGTTCTGGGCAGCAGGACAAATGCCACCTGCCCACACATGTTCACTCCCAAGTACCAGTTTATCAGTGTGGGAAACACCCATGCCAAGACTAGGTCAGGCAGCTTTAGATCAGAGAATTAAAACTGTGTTACATTAACCATAGTAAGCCAGCTCCATGGTGTGGGGGTTACAGATGTAGTTCATGATTCCACATACCCATATTTGAAACAAAGCTGTGAGAATTTGGCAGTAGACCGCACTGCGTTGGTTTTTTTTACAAACTGGTATGGGTTCCAGTCGTTCAGCAAGCAATGGCAAACTGCTGAACGTAAACTTGTCAAGAGATCACTGCCATGATCCATATCAGGTTATGGTGAGCTGATCAGGTAGAGTCCAGAGCTTCACGCAATTCAGTGTGAAGATTGACCCAGTTCATAAATTCACGCATCGCAGGAAAAGGGCAAGCGGTCATTCGAGTCTGGGCTGTGTTCGGGGTCAGACCAGTCAAAGCCGAACAATGGCTATGGCAGAACTTCACCTTGCGGCCATGTAGATTATGTGTGATGATGTCTTTTGTATTCTACGTATGCAAGTATATTAGAGTAATAACATTTTATATTTAATGTGATGTGATTTTACGACGAATGCAATGTATCCAAGTGTTGAGAACAAACGATAATAGAACAGTTGACAAACTACATCGATCTTGTGTTGTGATGAGTTCCTTGTGAACTGGTGTCAGCTGTCATACTTCTTCTTCTTCGGCGTTCATCCGGATTTTTTTTTTTACGGACGTGACTGCGTTGTGCCTGTTTACAGCAGAGTTGCGTTCTTGCGCCGTTAGGCCGACACATCCGACTTCTGTGGGCATTTGTTGACCTGGTTAACCTTCCCGGGACTGTCATACAATATGTGTACAAAGATTAATATTCATGAAGCTGTACTAGAAAGGCCCTAGACAACGTCGGCATCTACGATAAATGCCCTAATATCACATAAGCCAAGAAGACCAGCATATCAGCTTCATGACAAAATCAGTTTTTGTGCAGTCTAAACAGCCTATATAGTGTAAATAGCCTCATGGCTCAAATCCAGCCTCATAACTCACAAACCCTGCCTTGTGAGCGAATAAAGCTCCATTGCAATCACAACAGCAAAAAATGCTGGTGCTGACTGCAACGTCCTGTAAAGGATATGCAACTAACTACATTAATCTGCGTCTTACATGTGTACTTTTTTTGCTCAAAAGGCCAAAAGAGAAGTTTTTTATGGGCTGGGTGGCTAGAGTTCAGAGTTAAATGTATGAATAAACAAAAATGATGCTGAAGGAATTCATACGGACAGCAAAAAGAGAGATTTTAAAAAGACTGAATTCTGAAAAAAAGGGCCAAGAACTTCTTATTTGCTATTGTTCTTGTAATACCAATTCTCTGGTTGTATTTTGCTGCTAATGAGGGATGATTCCCAATTTGCTTTTCATGGATGGGTATCTCTAGAGGTCAAGGTTATGTGTTAGCTAACAAAACATGTGGCACACTTGAAGGATATATCTGGCTGTCTGTCCACATGTACACAGGGGTGATGGGAGCAACATCAGTCTGTGTGTCTGATCAATCTGTACACATCTACACAGGAATGATGGGATCAATGTCTATGTGTGTGTCTGTTTAGACTGTTGTGTCCTGTTGTCTGTACACATGTACACAGCGTTGAGTGGGGCCAATGTCTATGTGTGTGTTTAGTCTGATGTGTCCTGTTGTCTGTACACATGTACACAGGGGGTGATGGGACCAATGTCTATGTGTGTGTGTGTTTAGTCTGATGTGTCCTGTTGTCTGTATACATGTACATAGGGGTGATGGGGCCAATGTCTATCTGTGTTGAGTGTGTTTAGTCTGATGTGTCCTGTTGTCTGTACACATGTACACAGGGGTGATGGGGCCAATGTCTATCTGTGTTGAGTGTGTTTAGTCTGGTGTGTCCTGTTGTCTGTACACATGTACACAGGGGGTGATGGGACCAATGTCTATGTGTGTAAGTGTGTTTAGTCTGGCGTATCCTGTTGTCTGTACACATGTACACAGGGGTGATGGGGCCAATGTCTATCTGTGTTGAGTGTGTTTAGTCTGATGTGTCCTGTTGTCTGTACACACGTACACAGGGGTGATGGGACCGATGTCTATCTGTGTTGAGTGTGTTTAGTCTGATGTGTCCTGTTGTCTGTATACATGTACATAGGGGTGATGGGGCCAATGTCTATGTGTGTAAGTGTCTGTTTAGTCTGGTGTGTCCTGTTGTCTGTACACATGTACACAGCGGTGATGGGGCCAATGTCTAATGTGTTGAGTGTGTTTAGTCTGGCGTATCCTGTTGTCTGTACACATGTACACAGGGGTGATGGGGCCAATGTCTATCTGTGTTGAGTGTGTTTAGTCTGGTGTATCCTGTTGTCTGTATACATGTACACAGGGGTGATGGGGCCAATGTCTATCTGTGTTGAGTGTGTTTAGTCTGGTGTATCCTGTTGCCTGTACACATGTACACAGGGGTGATGGGGCCAATGTCTATCTGTGTTGAGTGTGTTTAGTCTGGTGTATCCTGTTGTCTGTACACATGTACACAGCGGTGATGGGGCCAATGTCTATCTGTGTTGAGTGTGTTTAGTCTGATGTGTCATGTTGTCTGTACACATGTACATAGGGGTGATGGGGCCAATGTCTATCTGTGTTGAGTGTGTTTAGTCTGGCGTATCCTGTTGTCTGTATACATGTACATAGGGGTGATGGGGCCAATGATCTGTGTTGAGTGTGTTTAGTCTGGTGTGTCATGTTGTCTGTACACATGTACACAGCGGTGATGGGGCCAATGTCTATCTGTGTTGAGTGTGTTTAGTCTGATGTGTCATGTTGTCTGTACACATGTACACAGCGGTGATGGGGCCAATGTCTATCTGTGTTGAGTGTGTTTAGTCTGGCGTATCCTGTTGTCTGTATACATGTACATAGGGGTGATGGGACCAATGTCTATCTGTGTTGAGTGTGTTTAGTCTGGCGTATCCTGTTGTCTGTATACATGTACATAGGGGTGATGGGGCCAATGATCTGTGTTGAGTGTGTTTAGTCTGGTGCATCCTGTTCTCATGTTTTACATTCGTCATGGTGGCCTGGTTGTTGGTACCCCTCCTACACTGGTACCTGGCTTCTGCACCTGCTCACGCGTAGTGTATCAAACTGGTGCAGGAGACAAGAGCAACCATGTTCAATGAATCCAGCCTCTCTGTAGAGCCACTCAGCCTCTCTGTAGAGTCACCCAGCCTCTCTGTAGAGCCACCCAGCCTCACTGTAGAGCCAACCAGCCTCTCTGTAGAGCCACCCAGCCTATCTTTAGAGCCACTCTGTCAGAGGAAGCTCATTCTGTGTAAGTTAGCCCTGCAGAAGTCAGCATCACCAAGTGGGTTAAAGCGATCACTCTTAAACTTTCAGTGTGCTCATGGGGAATTCAACCCCTACACTGGTCAGTTCAACTAAAATGTTGACTTTTTGTCCTTGAATTAGGGATGTAAATCACAAGTACCTCAGATGTTGGAGTGGGTTTGCCTGATGGCACGGGACATTGGTAGAAGGGAAAGCTAGCTAACACTGACATGGAAGATGATCAACATATCAAGATGTATATGGCGGAACATGATTGCTTGTGTTGCTCCGCATGGCACATGATGTTGATGTAGAGGCACAACATCTGTTGGCAGACAGGGACGGTCACCTACGGTCACTCACCCAGATGTCCCCTTCTATCTGTTTGATGGTCACCTTATGATTCATGCCGTACCAGAACCTTTGGAGACTCGGGTACACAGGAAGCATGTGGTTCTTGGTTCGCCGCACCAAGAATCGTTTCTGTGATCTTATTTCATCTGTTAAATAAAATACACAGCGAAAAATGTAGGTGAAATGATTGGGAAACATAAATGGAGTTGTTTTTGTTTTTTTGCATATCCTTTACAGGACATCGTTGTCAACACCAGCATCTTTCAGCTGTATGTTGATTTCTTGGCAAGATTACGCTCAGTAGTTTGCCATTGCTTTCTGAGCGGCCGGCTCACATACCCCGTAAGTTACTGATGCGATTCGAACCACTGCTGATTCTCACCGTCATCACGATACCGACGAGAGTATACGAGATTACGGAGAAAAGTCGCTAACCTCTAAGCCAGGAAGCCGGCTATAAATGGAGTTATGAATGTGAAATATATGCAAACAAATTAATGCAAAGTATAAGAGAAATAATTAATAGGAAATACAGTTGAAATAATAAGGGTGAAACAATGAACATGAAATCAAGAGTAATAAAGTTATTGCAAAATAATAATCGTGAAATACTGCAGAAATAATTAACGTAAAATAATTCTTTTATTTCACCTGTTTGTGTGTGCCCGTCAATGCCAGAATGGGAGTGAAAACAAGTGAAATAATGACCAGATAATCTATGTGAAAATGAAGCAAAGAAGTGGCTTGTAACAAAACAGCCTGCTCAACAAATCTTCAAGGCATTGTCCGTGTGGATGTCAATGTGGATGTGGATTCTTCTAATGAAGTCACTGTCAGCATCAGTGACCTAGGGGTTGTGAACAAGTTTCACAATCCTGACATGTCGGGTTCAAAGTCAGCCACAGGCTAATGGTGGCAGATCACTTTGTGTTGATTTCAGTTGTATGAGCTTCTGCATTCAGAAAGCAATGTAACTGATGAACATGCCTAGAAACATCACATACAGTCAATAAATGCTGGATTTGAATGTGATGTCCTGTAAATGACATGCAACTGACTTTAGTAGCGGGGTTTGGTTGAAGGTATAAGTCCTTGTGAGGAATAAAGAACAGAAGAAGAAGACAGTTCGACTGCTTGGTATCAGTTTAGTTTATTCAACCACCTGGCAGCGACTGCATGTTGTATCTCAAATAGTTACATTACTGCGGAAGTAAGTTTGACATCCACACAAACAGTGAAACACCCAATCACTGCCTATGGCGCGATATCATGAAGCCCATCTGAGAGTCATACAGGTATGAGAGACATACAGTTCATGATTTATGACCCAGTGATGATATATGACAGCTCTAGACTAACTGAGGTGTCTGAACTATAGACTAACTGATGCACGACTCAGAGCAGGAAGTGAGGACAAAGAGGAAGTGAGGACGAAGGGTGAGAAGTGAGGACGAAGGGTGAGGAAGTGAGGACGAAGGGTGAGAAGTGAGGATGAAGGGTGAGGAAGTGAGGACGAAGGGTGAGAAGTGAGGACGAAGGGTGAGGAAGTGAGGACGAAGGGTGAGAAGTGAGGACGAAGGGTGAGGAAATGAGGACGAAGGGTGAGAAGTGAGGACGAAGGGTGAGATGTGAGGACGAAGGGTGAGAAGTGAGGACGAAGGGTGAGGAAATGAGGACGAAGGGTGAGGCAGTGACTGTGTGTGGATCCTGGCTTCTGTTTGTCAGCGAAGACACTGAATTAGAGCAGGGGACAAGGACGACAGGTAAGGCAGTGACTATATATAGGCATAATGTAATGCATCGACTTCACCGTCGTCATTCGCACTGCGAGTGCTAACAAGTCAAGTCGCATTATTCTGTCAAGAAGCCTGATCAGCGGGAAAATGTCACGTGGAAAATCCAACAAGAAACACGCTGTTGCCAAGATGTGCAGCGTGGAAGCCGACAACAAGAAGAAGAACGTTGAGAGCCCACCTGCTAGCTGCATCAAAGAGCCTGATACTACAGCTATATCTGAAGCTACAACGAGGGAGAAGATTGACAGCCCAACACAGTCAAGAATCAAGACAGCAGAGAAGGAGGAGAAAGACACCAGAGTCGGAAACACCGACTCAAAAACAGTCCGATGGGTTGTCAAGCGGATTCCAGTGGAGCTGACAGATGAAGAAATCCTGAAGCAGCTACGTGAAGAGAATCTTCACATCCGAGTCTTGAAGGCGGAGCGGCTTCTCACTTACTCCAAGATACCTACAACCCTGGCAGTGGTGACATCGGAGGGCAGCGAAATGCCGACCACAGCATCACTCAACAAGAGACCAGAGAGATTCATACCAAGAATCACGCAATGTTCAAAATGCCAGAGGGCCGGCCACAGCAGAGCAACGTGTCGCAGTAAGTCGGAAATCTGTCGATACTGCGCCGATCACCACGCCTTCAAGGAGTGTCCGCTGGCCAAGCTGGACACGGACTTCCGAGCTCCTAACAACAGAAGAAAGTGCGCCAACTGTCTGGGCAAACACGGTGCAAGATACCTGGGGTGTCCGTACCTGCAGAGACACAGAGACGTCTTAAAGATCGCCATCATCACAAAGACACCATTCAAGGAAGCAATGCAGAGGGGCGAGACAGCCACGGGTATAGCACAAGCTGAAAGAGATCAACTTCAAAAGCAGATAGACGAGTTGAAGAAACAAGTCAAGGCACTGCTGACGACGACTCCGACCAGCGATATTGAGAAGCTGCTGGCCGACATGAAAGAAATCCAGCTTGACATCAAACAAGAGATTCAGCGCATGGCTGAGATGAAGAAGGAGAACGAAGAAATCCTACAAATGATCAAGACTGAAAGAGAATTGCATAGAGCTGAAATGGGACTCTTTCAAAACAAAATAACAGAAGCCACACAAGAACTCACAGAGAAACAGCAAGAAGAAAACCAAGAGACCGAGCCTGAACCGCAAGCTGAAGCCAGCAGCCCAACCACAACGCCCAAGAGGGAACTACTATACCGTCGGATCTCTGAAGGAGGCACAGAATACCCAGTCGACAAGGAGGAACTCAAGCGCGAGGAATTCAGAAGGCGCTGGGAAGAAAAAGAAAAGAAGAAGCCTAAGAAACTCCGGGGGAAACCGATGGTATACCCAGTAGTACTCTACGACCGTGAGAACGACTTCGAGTACTATATAGATGACGGTAAAATCGTCCCATGGCTGACCACGGAGGAAGAAAACTTTAGGCAGCAGTATCGCAAACGCAACAGTGAAAACAGGCACAGGAGGAAAATGAAAACGTCGATAAGCTCCTACAGAAAATACACAATAAAGGAGACAAAAAGACCAAATAAAAAGTCCTTTTAAGGACTGCAACCAATCAAGCCAGGAGCCTGCACCACCAAAGAAAACAAGATGAAACATGCACAAAGGACAGCCACGGACCGACCCCCCAGCTGGAGGGGGATTACGAAAAGTCCTTATAAGGACTGCAGCCAGACGAGCCAGGAGCCTACACAAAGAAAACCACAACAACAGAAGAGCACAAAGGATAGCCGCCGACCACTGCTGACGTCACAGACACAAACGATGCATAACCAGTCCGAGAAAGGACTCACAAGACAAGAATTAGGGTAAATAAACCCACAAAAACCACGATCCTCAATTATAACCACAGTTGATGAAGCAGGTTAGACGAGGACGAATTTGGAATTTTTGTTTTTGAAATGGAATCGGAATCGGAATCGATTTCACTGAGAGGCAACAAAACACCAGTGGGATATCTGATGACAATAAACAAATTCACAAGTACTGATTGGCACTCACAGAAGACAGACGTATGTGCTTGCCTCATGGCAAGGACATGAGTCCTTTACTTTACTTATGGCTTTTATTGTTTTCAGGAAACACCTGAGACAAAACCCTCATGGAAACTGGATGGATGGACTGAAATGGGTGGACCTATTTGACAACCCAATGTGTAGACGTGATGTCCCAACCTGTCCTGGAAACAAAAGTCAAATGGTTCCAAATTGCCATTAAAGTCAGGGTGCAGAGTTGAGGGTGAGACCCAACTTTGCAAAATACCCCCATGGCTTGCGCATTCATCACTTCTGGCAGCAAGAGTCCAACCCCTGGCCGTCACGTAGCAGAAATGCTTTAACTAACAGGAGAAGGGGCGACAGCAAGTCTCTGGTGCCGTAATACCAGACTGCTCTGTATGTGCTTACATACATGTGCAGATACATGCGCACATACATACATATCTAAACTCGAGTAAGGCCACGGTGTACTCTAGCAAAAGAAAGGCGTTGGAGACAGAGACAACCAATCAGGAGGTGCAATACAGCAATTATGATCCCACACAAAAATGCCATGAGTGAACGAAAGAAGAACAACAACAAAAGTCAAAACCAGAAATTACCAGAAATGATTATCTTATCCTAACCATTGGAAGAGAACTGGTCAGAATAAGTATCTTATCCTTCCTATTTAGAAGGAACCTGCTGGACAATGAGAGTCTTACCTCCATTTTTTCAGAGAGAATCAGACAGATTGAGAATCTTATAACAATTTAGAGAGAACCAAACAGACAGAATCTTATCTTAACCATTCAGAGAAATTAGTCAATCCTTACCATTGGGAGGGAACCACCCCGATGGTGTTGGGTAACTCTCATGCTGAGGAATGTCCGGCACTGTTGGTTTGGGCAAGACATCCTCTACAAACTTAAACTCACTGTAAGAAACTTCATAATCTGCTGGATATTCAGCCTGGCTGTCCACAGTAGCTTCCCCTGCTGGGTCCGGCCGCAGCAAGGGGTTCTGTGAAGTCGACAGTAGGCACATCTGAAATGTAAACAAGGTAAACGACATGGTGTTTTGAAGCTGTGAAAGGCATGTCACGTTCTATATGGGATATTAGTTTGACATGTGTGGCTGTTTTGAGAAGGAGGTAATACGTGTTAAAAGTTTCAGAATCCTTGTAGCTATTTTAACTCAGTGCACTCTGTCTCAAGGGGGCAGTCTTCAAACTTCTACTTCTACGAGCGCCCAACAAAACGTGTTTGTTTATGAACTGTCTTAGTGACCTCAAATGGTTCCCAAATTGATATTTATGTGTACAACAATGTGAACAATTAGTATAATGAGTCACATCACAAAGATATTGTTAAGAATTATCATGCAAAGAGTTAGGAAGAAAATACAACCTGAAATAGGAGAAGAACAATGTGGGTTTGTAGAAGGCAAGGGTGCAGTAAATGCTGTGTATATACTGAGAACAGTAACTGAACGTTCTAAAGAAGTAAACAAAGATCTATAATCTTGCTTTATAGACTACACAAAGTCTTTTGATAAAGTGAGACATGTCGACATGATAAGGAAGCTTGAAGATCTACAAATTGATGGAAAAGACCTTAGACTTGTAAAAAATATATATTGTAAACAACAAGCTGCCATAAGAATTGATAATGAAGTAGGTCAATATCAGCCTATTAAGAGAGATGTGAGACAGGGATGTGTAATGTCTCCAGATATTGTTTCCCTGTACAGTGAAAATATTTTCAGAAATATAGAAGATATGGAAGGAATCATCATTGAGGGACGATACATCAATAATATTAGATATGCAGATGATACAGTCTTATTGCAGACAATGAATAGGACCTGCAATATTTAGTAGATGCGGTTGTTGCACACAGTGAACAACTAGGGTAAGAATTTAATTCTAAGAAGACACAGATTATAGTCGTCACTGGGAAGAAGGAAATACCACAATGTAATATACAAGTACGTGGGCATATTCTTAAATGAGTGAATCGGTACAGTTATCTCGGAACAGTCATAACATCAGATGGGAAATGCCTTGAAGAGATTAGAACAAGAGGTGCCATTGTGAAGGTTGCCTTTTGCAAGATGAAAAACATACTGACCAATTTAATTTTTTTTCCACTCGCTCACTTTGAACTAAAGCGTAATCCATACACACTATTTTTATGGTAGTGATGGACTGAATTTTGCGCATGGGTTAGCTTTCCCATTTAACATTGTCCCTCGCCATCAGGCAAACTCACTCCGACTTCAGAGGTACTTGTAATTAACGTAGAGTGTTGAAGTGCTACCTAGAACCTATACTTTTGTATGGATGTGAAGTGTGGACAATGAGCAGACAAGCTGAAAAACATCTGATGGCTGTGGAAATGTGGTTTCTCATGAAAATGCAAAGAATACCATGGACAGACAGAAAAACCAATGAACAAGTCCTTCAAGAAACAAATGAAGATTGTAAACTGATTAGAGACATCAGACGTAGACAGTCACAATTTTTTGGGCAACGTTTGAGCAGAAATGAATTGGAGAACTTGGTGAAAACTGGCAAAATTGAAGGTAAGAGACCAAGGGGAAGACCAAGAAGTAAATACCTGGATGGCTTGGCCACGTGGCACGATCGAGACAGAAACACTGAGCTGATCCACGACTCTGGTGATCGAGTGAGATAGCAAAACATGACCACCCACGCTTATCTGCCTGGCACATAATGGATGGATGGATGTGTACAACATTGGAACCGACCAATCATTTCTCTTGTTTAAATGTCCGTTAGTATACTGGTGATGGAACTACAGGTGATGGAACAAGATGCTAGTGCGCCTCCATCAATCAAAATTTCTAATTAAGAACAGAAGGTTGTCCATGAGTTTGCGTATTTGGGGTCGACAATATCAGATATTTCCTTAGAGACAGAAATCGACAGATGTATTGGAAAGTCAGCCACAACACTTTCCAGACTAACTAAGAGAGTTTGGGAGAACAACAGACTAACAGAGCATACAAAAGTTCAAATATATAAAGCTTGTGTTGTTAGCACACTACTCTATGGGTCTGAATCCTGGACCTTGTAGTCACGACAGGAAAGTTGAATTCCTTCCACATGAGATGCCTGAGACATATCCTGGACATATATTGGAAAGACCATATAACAAACAAATATGTGCTTGAAAGAGTGGATATTACCACAGTGCACACCCTCCTCAAGCAGAGACGCCTCCGGTGGCTGGGCCACGTATCTCGAATGGAGGATGAACGTATTCCCAAAGATCTCCTGTACGGAGAACTAGCCACTGGGAAGAGGCTAACTAGAAGACCCCAAATTTCGATATAAGGATGTGTGTAAACAAGATATGAAAACATAGCATAGATCCAGACATGTGGGAAAGAGTTGCAGCTAACAGATGTTCCTGGAGAAGAGATGTACAAACGGACTGCTGCTCTTTCAGCGCAATCTGATCCAATACTTACTGCAGGACCTGCCTCGTCTTACAGATGCGGAAACTGTGACAGAGATTGTAACTCTCACATTGGACCATACAGTCACCAGCCTCCCCAGTGGCACAACTCTATAGTCCTTCAGGACTGAAAGAGGCCTACTACTACTAGTATACTGGACACAGCATTAAGGTCCATATGTTTGGTATTTGACCTATGCTGGTTTAATATAAAATTCTGAGACATACGGTGCTATTTCAATGGTTAGATACAAATTACGTCAATACCTTTTAGTTGTGGGTCCATGTGTTTGATATTTGACCTATGCTGGTTTAATATAAAATTCTGAGACATACGGTGCTATTTCAATGGTTAGATACGAATTCTATCCATACTTGTTAGTTGTGGGTTCATGTGGATGATAGACCTGGCTAATGAATCAACTATTGTAGGGGTGTCTAGTTGGTCATGTGTCGAAATACACTTGTTCCTGCAGTGAGAGCTGTCATCATTTGGAGGTGACAGGTTTAAATTTTGGTTGGTAACTATAGTTTTCAATGTTTATGTTGTCTAGTCATCATGCCTCTACTTCTTTTTTCTACTTATATTAGTGCCAAAATATACATGTGTGTTTATGTATGATCTGTCCCAAGGAGGCAGTCATACAGCAGTGGCAAGCCCACTGTCATAGGTTCATATTCACACAGAAGTGGACTGTTTAAATGGAACTCGGCCCCCAGATGGACAGTTATTTTTAGCAGGTCAATTTAAAAGCTTTTTATTGGTCAGTATCTTTTCCATCTGGAAGTACGGCTATCTTTGCCCTAGCATATCTTGTTCTAATTTCTACAAGACATCTTTCATCTGATGTTATGACTGTTCCAATATAGTTCTACTAATTCACGTGCTCAAGCATTTTCCCATTTATTTGGATAATACACTGTGGTTATTTCATTCTTCTTAGAGATGACCATAATCAGTTTTCTTACAACAATTTAATTCTAACTCTAGTTGCCCGCTGTGTACAATAACAGTATTCAATAAATTATGCAGATCCTGCTCATCATCTGCAATCAATACCGAATCAACTAGAAAACCACAATAAAAAGGTACTACAGCATGAAGTGCTGAGTATGTCAAGTGTTCGGACCATGAAGTGCTGAGTATGTCAAGTGTTCGGACCATGAAGTGCTGAGTATGTTAAGTGTTCGGACCATGAAGTGCTGAGTATGTCAAGTGTTCGGACCATCACGTGTTTAGGTCTGAGTGCACAGAGGAACTAGGTGGCCAGTACATCCCTCCCGAAGCAGACATTGTGAGATGACACCAAATCCTCATGAAACCTCACTCATAATAGTGCAATATCAAAATCATTACTCTCAGTGTAGTACTCTCCTAGTGTAGTGGCTACATACTGTTGATATTATGTCCTCCAATGCCATTTCTTTTCACTATACAGGGGATAAAAGGTCTGGAGATATTTATTACATCATCCCTGCTGCACATTTCTCATCAAATATTTACCTATTTCGTTACTTATTTATTTGTTTGGTGGCATATTGCTTCTTGGTGGCATATTGCTTCTTGGTAGCATATAGCATATAAGCATATTGTCGGTCTCCATGGCCAAACGCTTGCGAACGCGGTTCGTGAGCCGCTTACCAGGCACTTGAAATGCAGCCGCGACAGATTTGTGCAGCAAACTGTGTCGCGTTGTGTTATAACATGTTGGTATGGGAGCCTGTCATTCAGAAAGCAATGGCAAACTACTGAACGTAAAATTTGCCTAGTACATCAACAGCAGCTGAAAAGTGCTGGTGTTGACTGCAACGTCCTGCAAGGGATATGCAACATTTAAAAAAAATATTGCTTCCAATATTTTTTACAAGTCAAGAGATCTATCCCATTTATCTGGAGATCTGCAAGCCCCTTTATGATGTCAACATGCCTTTCTCTATTGAAAACCATTGTGAGTCAATGAAGACAAGATACAGGTCACAATATGGAATTTATTCACTAACTTGAAATGGGGTAAACTTAAAAAGTTAAAACTGCAATAAACCAGTGGAATTGTAAACATTGGATGATTGGGAAAAGAGAGATTTTAGAGCAGCTTTACAATAAATATAATTACAAAAGACGGAGAACACAGCGGCGACCAGCCTTCAATCAACAGCAAACAAAAGAAAACACAACACAGTATACATCAGTTTATTATACTGTGCATAATACTGTACACAAACAACGAAATGAATCCGCAATGATCAAAAGCTTCCCTACACTTCCGACTTCGTGTTTTTCAGTCGTTACTGACTTGAATGAGGTCACGTGGGATTTCATTATGTCAGATATATCCAACATATATTTTTCATAATGTCTGAATCATTAGAGAAATGTTAACCAAAAATGCAATAATGTTAATTACGCAAACCCAACACATTTGGCTTCAGCTTCAGTATACATAAGGCCACTCACCCACAGACTTGACAGAGGTCAGCAGGCGCTAGCCGCCACACAGCAACATACCTTTGTGTGTTTTATCTAAGCTGCCCTTTTACGGAAATGGCGAACAATTACAAAAGTATGAGAGTACTCACCTGGACCTTCCGTGAGACATGTTTGGCGTTCGCAGCTGCAGAAGCTGTCACTAAATGTCCACATCTGGAGCATGCCCTGAACACCGCTGCCGTAACGTAGGCGGCCATCATGATTACACAAGTATATGTACACTTTTCCCACAGAAGAGTGCTTGCTGGTCACTTGTCACTTTTTAAAGTCGTATATCCTTTGCTCATCACTGGGATAAAGAACATAATTGCACAAGTAAAACTGCATTCAATCAAATGAAGAACGTTTTGTGCAATAAGTCATTGTCCTTGACAGTTAGAAAAAGAGTTCTTGCATGTTATATAGACCAAATGTTAACATACGACTGCGAATCCTGGTCAATTAGTAACTAAACACCAGTAAGTAAACAAACAGGCCGTAGGTTCGTAGGTTTAAGGGGGGGGGGGGGGTCAGGCATTGGTAGCACCTTTGGTAAGGATGACTCTCATGTCCTTTTCAGGACCCATCCCCCACTGGTCCAAGCCTGACACCCAGCTCACGCCTGTGGCTCCTAGTAGCTGTCAGCATGCGACAGCGGCCACCCCCCGGGCAACAGCTGTGAGAGGCTGGCTAAACCAGGCGCGGGTAGCCGATTTGGTATCAAACCAAGAGGTAAACTAGGGTATCCCTACCCAGCATGCGAAGACAGGATCCGGCAGACTGCGCGGATGAAATCACTGATGATTCAACGGGCAAGACGGCGTTTACCTGCAAAGCGTTATGGAACGTAATAAGCACGGCAAGGCACGTAGAGCGCCCTGGTCATCCACTGCGCCTGTATTCATCTCCAGTCGTCTTGACTTGTCTTGCCACTGGACTCAGGCGAGAGAGTGAGGTCGACGAATTGCGTAACTCTTCATCACTTTAATCCAATTCATCGCGCCAGTCATTCTTCATCCAACGTCATATATCACCTTCAAGCCCTGTGGCGAGCGGCGACGCGGCAGGCGTGGGTACGCTGGCAGTCGCAGTCGCAGACCTGCACACAGACGGCTCAGGCCATATGGTTGTCTTCTACTGACCGGAGCAGCAGTGGGATTCGGCAGCCCCCTGAGTGACTGAGCAGCCCTCTATAGGAACACACTGCTCACCTCCATAGCATGAGGAAGGGGCTAGAAAAGGTGCCCTAAACATTGTCTGCTCCATCACTACCTAACCACTAAACCAGCTAGCCGCAGTTGGTGGGTACCCTATACTGCGGTCGACATACAAAGTAAAAACAGGCAATGCTAAAAGAGCTAACCATATTCCCTTGACAATCGGAACTTGGAACGTACGCACCCTACTAGATCGTCAAGCATTCTTTGCCCGCATTGTCAAAGAACATTTCGAGCCAAAATAGGCCTTATCCGCCATCTCGGAACTCGCGGCTCCATACTTTCAACCCCACTGGATGAAATGAATGGTCATCATCATTCTTGATGGACAAACAACAAGTTCGTACCGGAATACGATCAGCGTTGCCAGCTGTGTTCAATCTTTAAATCTCAAATCCCGAAACAACCAAATAAATCAATTAGCAAACAGGTGAAAAAATCCCTGGAGGACTTGGAGATGGTGTTTTATAGAAGAACGCTGAAAATGCATTCATTCATTCAGTAGCATGTTTTATGCAGAACCTCGCTCCCATAACAACCTTCCGGAAAACCTCTCGATCATAACTTCCTCTCTTCCCAGATATACCCCTCCATTATTGTTCTCTCCAAACTTCCGTGGCTTTTAAGTGACCAAAATATATAAATTTTCTTTGTTTTATCGCATTTAAGAACCAACCTTCTTCAATACTCCGCTCTTGAAGTATAGATGCATTTGTTCTTTTCTTCTACTTCTTCTGCGTTCATCGGGAGTTTTTTTTTTTTTTTTCGGACGTGATTGCGTTGTGCCTGTTTACAGCAAAGCTCCGTTAGGTCGACACATTCGAATTCTGCGGGCATTTGTTCTTTTCTTTATCCAAGATATTATTAGAACTCGTCTATAAAATGTATATTCAAAGGCATTTATGCGCTGTTCAGCTTGTTTAGTAAGTGTCCGGGTCTTACAGGCGTATGTTGCAATGGGAAAGATGCACGCGCTTAAAAATCTAAGTTTTGTAGGTCTATCTGTCCCACTCCATAAAGGCATAATTTAATAAATTTATTCAGTTGTTTTAGTCTTCGAAGAGCAATCGATAGTCGTCGTTTAATTTCTTTCATTGTGTCACCGTTGTTGGTAATCAATGACCCAAGATATTCAAAATTGTCCACCACCTCCAATTTTTCTTCATTAACATATATTTCTTTCTCCATTTTAGTTTTCTCTGTATGTATAATCTTTGTTTTTGCTATGTTAAGATATAAGTTGTGATTTTCACTATTCAATTGGGTTAAGGCTATTACTATTAGGTTTTCTATACCATTCTGTGTTGTGGAGAGTAATACTGTATCATCAGCATACCAAATCTCTGGTATGTCATGACCACCGATATTTAGGGTATCATATTGCTCCATGGCTGTATCATTTCTGACATTTCTCATATTTTCGGCGTACAGGTTAAACAAATAGGGGGACAGCACACATCCTTGACGGACTCCTTGCTTGATGCCAAACAAATCTGATGTCTCGCCATCTATTCTAACCGCTGCTTGTTGGTCTAGACAGCATTTTTATGAGTTGTATTACATGTGATGGAAAGCCCACATTCCTCATGATTTCCCAGTTTCTTATGTTGTACATAGTCAAATGCCTTTCAATAATCCACAAAACATGAGAAGAGGTTTACATTAAATTCATGTTGAGTATGTAATCTCTTGTTCCTCTTCCTTTTCTAAATCCAGCTTTAACCACGTTAATTTCTTTTTCCATTTTCTTACAACAAAGTCTTCCCATTATGATTTTTAGTAGAATTTTACTTGCATGACTGATCAGGGCAACAGTTCTATAGTTAGTGCATAATTTTAGGTTACCCTTTTTTGGTATTGGAATTAAGATAGTTCTCTTCCAATCTTTTGGCCATATACCATATCGTTTTACATAATGTGTGATAGATTTATATGCTTTCTTCTCATCCCGCTTTAATTAGTTCAGCTGGTATCTCATCAAATCCAGGTGATTTACCATTCTTCAGGTTCTTTATTGCCCATGCAATTTCATCTAATGAGGGTTCAGGTTCTGTCTCTGCTGTCATTGGTTCATGTATCTCATTCATATCCTCACTGACACTCATGAGTCATATCATACATTCCACTGCATTACTCCTGCCATCTTTCTAGAATTTGTCTAGCTTCTGTTAAGGTATTTCCCATTTTGTCACAGATAACATTCAATTGAGGTTGAACATTTCTTGTCAATAACTTCATTTCTTTGAACATTTCGTAATCTCTTCCAGTCTTATGATAATGATATGTGATATTGCTCTATTCTGGTACAGCACTATTAGCCACCGGACGCTGATGAATATGCTGGGGGGGGGGGGGGGAGGATCTGAGCACCTATGGACATGTCCGGAGTGCAACGAAGATACCCCAACTGATAACTGATAACTGGTACAGCAATCTTGAGCAAATATTGATTTTTGTCCCGTTGTGCGTGTGTGTGTGTGTGTGTTCTTTCTTATTCTCGAGTTAAAGATTTATACTTCATCCTGCTGTTATCGAATTCACCTTTTTTCTGTTTCAGTTCCCTTCGTTGTTTTATTAATTATAACGTGTCTGGTGTAATCCATGGCTTATGTTGCTTTTTCTTGGTCGGAACTAAATCTTTGGCGGCAGTTACGAAGATATCTCTAGCTTGTACTGTCAGTTCATCAGGTGTCATTTATTCTTGTACAGACATCAAGACCCCAAAGCGATTCCTCACTTCTAAACGTCTACGTTGTATCATACAATTCAATGTATGCATCTAGTATTATATTTATAGTGAGATCAAAACGAGGTGGCCTTGGTCCTAGGGTAAGCTTTTTGAGTTTTAAATTCAGATCTGCTTTTTATAACTGATGATCTGTATCACAGTCTGCACTTCGTAAGGTTCTTGAATTGAATTGATCTTTATTTTCAAAGGGTAACAAATTGGGCGCGTAGGCCCGTTTTACATTCGGCCCTTCCAATCACTCATCCTTCGTTCATCAACAGTGCATGATGCATTCACATAGGAAAAAAACAAACATTGTCAAATGAATGTTGTAAGCATAAGCAGATGTTATGCTTGATCCCCATCTTCTTTGTATTAAAATATAATCTATCTGCTTTTTGGTAATACTGTCCGGGGACTTCCATGTGAAGAGTCTTCTTGGGTGTTGTTTAAAAAGTTTGTTGGCTATCGTTAACTCATTTTTAGTGCAAAATTCAATTAATTTATCACCTGCATCATTTCTATTTCCCAATCCAAATTTTCATAAAACGTGTCTCTCATTTTCAGCTCTTCCTGTACCCACTTTAGCATTAAAATCTCCCATTATTATTATATCATTATGACCAATCTTATTTAATGTGTCTTGCAGTATCAGTGTGCTGTGGCGTATAGAAAGAATGGAAGATAATAGGGAAACAAAACTCGCTTACACTCAGGAAATAAATGACCGTAGACCCCGAGGTAGACCAAGAAGACAGTGGAGAGATAATATATATACAGACCTACAAGCACTTGGAATCAGTTAGTTAGTTAGTTAGTCACAGTTCCAACTTCACAGCAACGGGTCGTCCCCATTATGCTCCGTTCCTGTGCCAGTGAATATCATACAAAACGCTCCCCACCGCCCAATGTGAAAAGTGGAAAAGACAGGAGTCTCAACAAACAACAGCCCGCACAGATGCACTGTGCATAATGCCGCCGCCAGAATGTCAACACAATAGTCCCCCACAAAACACCCAGTTAATTTCTGATGGAATCTGCAGCCATTTCCCATCTGGAATCAACGGCTGGCAAGAGAAGGTCAACCAGAGAGACGAATGGAGATGGATTGTATCTGCAGCAAAGAACCTCAATGGCTCGGAACGCTGAAGAAGAAGAAGAAGAATTTGATTTGGTTAGTCGTGAGGGTCTGTCCAAGGCACTAAAGAAGATTGGTCCCACCAACTCTTCTATCCATTGTGGAATCGTTTCACACAGGCATGAAGAGTATAATCAAGTTTGATGGTGCAACTTCTGAAGAATTTGAAATCAAGAGTAGAGTTAAGCAATGTTGTGTCCTTCCCCCACCCTCTTTGGAATATACTTTTCACTTCTACTGAAATATGCCTTTCGTGATCAGGATAGTGGTATATACATTCACTTACACCTCTATAATGCTCAGAGATTGAAGGCCAAGACCAAAATTAGGAGGGTACTGGTCAGAGATGTAGCTGCAATTACAACCCACTCTGAGGAAGAATTATGTCCAATGCTTGTTCTGAATTTGGTTTAACAATTAGCAAAAAGAAGACACAGATTATGTCACAAGGTGCACATGGGGTACCATCAATCCAAAAAGAGTCTGGGAGAACAGGAAGCTTACTGCCAAAACAAATATCCTTGTCTATCAAGCCTGTGTCCTTAGTTAGTTAGTTAGTCGACAGATCATCCTCATTGCACATCGAACCATTCAGTCCAGAAGTGCTCGGATCCCCTCCTCAGCAAATCCCGCAGCGTGTAGCGGCTAACATCAGTTCTGTGTTGGTTTTTCAGTTTTCTTTGGCTTCCTGCATAGTGTTCTTGTTTGGCCACTCCTCTTTTAATTTGCTGTTCTCGTAGTCTGGCCATGGTTGTAGATTCAGTCATCACCTGGTTCTCGCAAAAGTCTTACTTCTCGTAGAGCATTCAGAATGTCAGCCTGGTCCATGGCACGTCCGCCCTCCACAGTAGCGTTACTTACGAGCTTGTCAGCCCGCTCATTTCCTTGTACTCCCGTATGCCCTGGCATGAAGATGAAACTAATTTTTGCCAGCCGAGACCGCTCCAGACATCAACCAGTCTCTTCGGATCTCCCCCATCTCTATCCTCTGGAGCATGTTCATTGAGTGACTAAGGAAACATGCCCTAGTGAATGTCTGTGTCTCGAGCCATGTTATTGCTTTACTTACTGCCATGACTTCCATAGTCAGGCTACTTGTGGTCTCAGCAAAAGCACCAGAGTCCTCCTTCACAATTCTTCCTCCGGCCTGAGCCGTAAAGGCCCATGAGCTTCTCACATGTCGGGACGACCGACCCATCTGTGTAAATGACAGCATCACCGCCTAGGGTATTCTCGAAAATCAATGCTTGTACTTCCCCCTCCACAGCTGCCGGGTTTTCTTGTTTGCATTTTCTGTCTAATTGGATGAAAACTGAAAAGGATGTGCAGAAATCTGTTGGCACTTGTACCCACTCCTCGCCAGGTTCTAAGTCCTCAAGTGAACACACCTGTTGAAGAATGTCTTTGGCTTGACCCATCCACGACCGTCCTCTTTTTAACCTGCTGCCCTTCACCTTCATAATTTCACTATGCAGTGGATGTTGTGTGTTTGCGTTAACTCTGAGGTAGGCGCGAGCTCTGCAGACTTGTATTCTGTCTTCAATGGTTGGAAAATCAAGAAGGTAGCGCATCGCCCTGCATGGTGTATCTCTTGTACATCCAAGAATAATGCACATAGCTTCATTCTGTAAACCACACAAGTAGCCTGACTATGGAAGTCATGGCAATAAGTAAAGCAATAACATGGCATGCCAACTATTTCCCCGTGTGTTCAGGCCTACAATGTTCGCATTTTACCCATGCCTTTATAATGCATATCTTTTATATTGTTGCTGTTCTCTGTTAGCCTTGAATGATGTGTGAATTAAATAATGTATGACAGAGAGTGATAGAAGGGCAGAATGTTAGACGGGCCTGCGTGCCCAATTCTTAACCCTTTGAAAATAAAGTTTGTTCGTTCGTTCGTTCCTTTCCATCCTTTCTATCTACTTACGGCTGAGAGTCAGGATTGCCAATGCATACTCAGAAACAGACACGACCAGCCCTTCGTATAGAAGACATAGATGTCTGTGTCCTTAGTACTCTTCTTTATGGCAGTGAAGCCTGGTCAACTTACCCACACCAAGAGAAACGTTTAAACAGCTTTTATATGAAGTGTCTGCGAAGAATACTTGGTATTAAGTGGCAAGACAAAATCATAAATACTGAAGTATTGGAAAAATCAGGTTGTATGATGGTTTGTTCTATGCTCAGTCTTCGTAGATCTAGATGGATAGGACACTTTAGGAGGATGAATGATGAATTACAGATGGGTAAGAGATCTCAGGGTTGGCCTCTACTACGATACAAAGATGTGTGTAAGCGGGACATGATTGATACAGGCACTGATAAAGCACATTGGGAGCAAGTCGCTGCCGAATGTGTTGCATGGAGGGCAACTATCAGAAATGGAATAAAGACAAAGGAGAAAATGATTGCAGATAGGCCACACCCTGAGCGCATGAGATGTAAGATGGTGCATGATGGTGGAAATGACGATGTGTTCACATGCTGTCAAGATGGCAAAGTGCCAACGATGGGTTGCATGCACAAAAAACTAGCTTGTGTTGTATGATAGAATCTTTCATGTGTCTGAATATTTCTCTATCTCTTTAACCATATCTTTGATTGTATGCACAAAAAACTAGCTTGTGTTGTAAATTGATAGAATCTTTCATGTGTCTGAATATTTCTCTATCTCTTTAACCATATCTTTGATTGTATGCACAAAAAGCTAGCTTGTGTTGTAAATTGATAGAATCTTTCATGTGTCTGAATATTTCTCTATCTCTTTAACCATATCTTTGATTGTATGCACAAAAAGTTAGCTTGTGTTGTATGATAGAATCTTTCATGTGTCTGAATATTTCTCTATCTCTTTAACCATATCTTTGATTGTATGCACAAAAAACTAGCTTGTGTTGCATAATGATAGAATCTTTCATGTGTCTAAATATTTCTCTGTCTCTTTAACCATATCTTTGGTTGTATGCACAAAAGGCTAGCTTGTGCCGTTTACTGATAGAAACTAGTTTGTCTGGATATTTCCGTTTCCGATGTAGAAACGCTCCCGGATGTTTTGCCCGGTAAAGGGTTAACCAGAGCTTAAGTTGCAGGCATAATAAGCTAGTTGATTAGGCTTCTGTTGTATACCCCTGATAGAAACTTCCATTCACCTGGATATTTCTCCATCTCTACAAACAGATCTTTGATTGTATGCACAAGCTGGCTATGCTCTCGATAGGATATGTCAAGTGTCTGGATGTTTATCTATCTCTTCAGGTGTGTGCACAACAAGCTAGTTGACTGGGCATCATTCTCACAAAATGTCTGAACTACTTTATTTGTTGTCTCTGTACACTTTCAATAAACGGAGTGGCAGTCCTAATATCTCTAATGTCATCACAAAATAGCAACTACAAACAAGATATTCCTATCATTGGCACCTTGCCGTCTTGACAGACGATAGTTTGTAAGGGATGGAGTTATTGCCTCTCCATAGCACAAAGCCTGGGCTAAAATATAGAGATCATGTGTTGCCCATGCAGCATGATCCCTCTCTCGGCCTGCCTAGTTCACTCCAGAGGAAAGGTAACACCTCTACATCTGGAACAAGACAAGCTGCAGAGGCTGCCGGATCAGAAAAGCAATGCTCTACTTGTCCGCCTGTCGGAGCTTCGATCCTAGACCAGCCACCAACCAAGGCTTAGGGCCTGGTCTGCCCTGCCATGACACTTTGTCTTTAGGTTGCATTTCCTCGCACCAGGGTAAGGCTTGTACCCTCCCAATTGCGCTCTTCAGCCCGAAGCTGTTGGCACAATGTGGGGTGTCGGGTTTGGTAAGTGCCGCCCAACGTTCGGTGCTAACAGAAAGCAGGTAGTACCGTCTACTGTTATACGGTAGCTCAGTCATATCTGACTAAGACCTGACACAAAAACAAGATATTAATAAAGTCATAAAAACAATCACAGGTGATATCCTTACATCACCTCCAATACTTCACTGATGTAAATGGTGAAAAGGGAAGAAGAAGACAAACAGATGATATTAAAAGCATAAAACAACAATCACAAACAGATAATTTTACAAAGTTAGTTGCAGTCAAGCCCAGACTTTTTTGGTTGTTTGTCATTTCTTGGCAAGTTTACGTTCAGTTGTTTGCCATTGCTTTCTGAACGACTGGCACTCATTCCATTTGATAAAAACCAACACAAGGCTGTCTGCTGCCAAATCACCCACCGAGCTGTATTTCAAATGTGGTATGCGGGGTTACGAACTGTGTAAGAGTCGGCAGATGATATTAACAGTCATAAAACAACAATCACAAACAGATGATATTAACAAAGTGATAAAACAACAATCACAAACAGATGATATTAACAAAGTGATAAAACAACAATCACAAACAGATGATATTAACAGTCATAAAACAACAATCACAAACAGATGATATTAACAGTCATAAAACAACAATCACAAACAGATGATATTAACAGTCATAAAACAACAATCACAAACAGATGATATTAACAGTCATAAAACAACAATCACAAACAGATGATATTAACAGTCATAAAACAACAATCACAAACAGATGATATTAACAGTCATAAAACAACAATCACAAACAGATGATATTAACAGTCATAAAACAACAATCACAAACAGATGATATTAACAGTCATAAAACAACAATCACAAACAGATGATATTAACAAAGTGATAAAACAACAATCACAAACAGATGATATTAACAAAGTCATAAAACAACAACCACAAACAGATGATATTAACAGTCATAAAACAACAACCACAAACAGATAATATTAACAAAGTGATAAAACAACAATCACAAACAGATGATATTAACAAAGTCATAAAACAACAACCACAAACAGATGATATTAACAAAGTCATAAAACAACAATCACAAACAGATGATATTAACAGTCATAAAACAACAATCACAAACAGATGATATTAACAAAGTCATAAAACAACAACCACAAACAGATGATATTAACAAAGTGATAAAACAACAATCACAAACAGATGATATTAACAGTCATAAAACAACAATCACAAACAGATGATATTAACAAAGTCATAAAACAACAACCACAAACAGATGATATTAACAAAGTGATAAAACAACAATCACAAACAGATGATATTAACAGTCATAAAACAACAATCACAAACAGATGATATTAACAAAGTCATAAAACAACAACCACAAACAGATGATATTAACAGTCATAAAACAACAACCACAAACAGATGATATTAACAGTCATAAAACAACAACCACAAACAGATGATATTAACAAAGTGATAAAACAACAACCACAAACAGATGATATTAACAAAGTGATAAAACAACAATCACAAACAGATGATATTAACAAAGTCATAAAACAACAATCACAAACAGATGATATTAAAAAAGTCATAAAACAACAATCACAAACAGATGATATTAACAAAGTGATAAAACAACAATCACAAACAGATGATATTAACAAAGTCATAAAACAACAACCACAAACAGATGATATTAACAGTCATAAAACAACAACCACAAACAGATGATATTAACAGTCATAAAACAACAATCACAAACAGATGATATTAACAGTCATAAAACAACAATCACAAACAGATGATATTAACAGTCATAAAACAACAATCACAAACAGATAATATTAACAGTCATAAAACAACAATCACAAACAGATGATATTAACAGTCATAAAACAACAATCACAAACAGATGATATTAACAAAGTCATAAAACAACAACCACAAACAGATGATATTAACAAAGTCATAAAACAACAATCACAAACAGATGATATTAACAGTCATAAAACAACAATCACAAACAGATGATATTAACAGTCATAAAAAACAACCACAAACAGATGATATTAACAAAGTGATAAAACAACAATCACAAATAGATGATATTAACAGTCATAAAACAACAATCACAAACAGATGATATTAACAAAGTCATAAAACAACAACCACAAACAGATGATATTAACAAAGTGATAAAACAACAATCACAAACAGATGATATTAACAGTCATAAAACAACAATCACAAACAGATGATATTAACAGTCATAAAACAACAACCACAAACAGATGATATTAACAGTCATAAAACAACAATCACAAACAGATGATATTAACAGTCATAAAACAACAATCACAAACAGATGATATTAACAGTCATAAAACAACAATCACAAACAGATGATATTAACAGTCATAAAACAACAATCACAAACAGATGATATTAACAAAGTCATAAAACAACAACCACAAACAGATGATATTAACAGTCATAAAACAACAATCACAAACAGATGATATTAACAGTCATAAAACAACAATCACAAACAGATGATATTAACAAAGTGATAAAACAACAATCACAAACAGATGATATTAACAAAGTCATAAAACAACAACCACAAACAGATGATATTAACAGTCATAAAACAACAATCACAAACAGATGATATTAACAAAGTCATAAAACAACAACCACAAACAGATGATATTAACAAAGTCATAAAACAACAATCACAAACAGATGATATTAACAAAGTCATAAAACAACAACCACAAACAGATGATATTAACAAAGTGATAAAACAACAATCACAAACAGATGATATTAACAAAGTCATAAAACAACAACCACAAACAGATGATATTAACAAAGTCATAAAAAACAACCACAAACAGGTGATATTAACAAAGTGATAAAACAACAACCACAAACAGATGATATTAACAAAGTGATAAAACAACAATCACAAACAGATGATATTAACAAAGTCATAAAACAACAACCACAAACAGATGATATTAACAAAGTCATAAAACAACAACCACAAACAGATGATATTAACAAAGTCATAAAACAACAACCACAAACAGATGATATTAACAAAGTCATAACACTTAGGCACATATATGATATTCTTATATTTATTAGTTGTCATATACAATGGTTTACATTTTCTCCACACAAGCTACTGCAATGCCATAATTTGATGACGCTGTCATGACATTCAACATGTCATATTCTCATATCTGACTTGGCAGACACACACACATATATCAATGCTGTGCGCCGCGCAAAGTATATATACATCAAAATTGTTTGAGTAAGCTATCTGAAAAAATCTGGCACAATGCAAGTATTCATGACATTACAGAGCTGGCTGTTTGCAGTGTGGGCAACAATGGCTCTTCTCATTGTCAGGAAAAGATTCCATGTAAAATTCAAATAGATGTATATATCAAATTTTGCAACTCCAAAAGCTTTGAAATGGTAAGCTGGCACATTATTTTAGAACTATCTTGATCTAACAGCACATGAAGCACACCAACTAGAGAAGCCTTTGGTAGCAACAGGAACATACCAGAAAGCATATGAATGTGTGTTAAATGTTAGTTAAGCACATGGGACACTCTTGTTTTATGCACCTGCCAGATCACTCTTTCACAGCTGCTCTTCATTTCTCTCCAACTGTCAAACTAAACTCTTTGACTCTTGATTTATTTCACTTCTAAATTAAATCAGACTTGCGGACACATGATTTCCCTAACTGCTAGACCAAATTCTTTCTCATTGACTGATTTCTGCTTTATGTAAATGCTAATTCAGCCTGACAGCGCCTGCAGGTCTGTACAAACATGGGGCTAGCACCATCTATCCACTACACCTCCAGACATGGAACAAGAGTTCTTTACTTAACACACTCTTCCCTTTCTGTCAATCAGCCTTTTTAAATTTTTCCTTACAGACACTGTAAGTGAGAAATCAATTAT
This sequence comes from Cepaea hortensis, assembly GCA_963921405.1. Classification (NCBI taxonomy): domain Eukaryota; kingdom Metazoa; phylum Mollusca; class Gastropoda; order Stylommatophora; family Helicidae; genus Cepaea; species Cepaea hortensis. The sequence continues at coordinate 7,751,250 of OY992881.1, forward strand.
GAATATGCCTATACAATTTATTTCTTGAACTGCTAATGAAATCTTTAAGTGTACAAAACAGCTCTCTCTCGATGGCGAATTGAAAATATTCTCCCAGCAAATTTGATGATGCCTTCCTCACATGATGAAAAAAACAGATCACACATGACAAATGTGAATGTTTGTTTTGTCTGTCCATTGGCTGTAATGCTTTTTGAAACACATCTGGCCCAGATCTAATAGTATAAAATGTGAATGTACATTATCACAGTTCTAAGGGAAGTCAATGTGAACACTGCAGCAGATATCACCAAGAGACTAGAATAGTGTCCCCTGGCTCTATTGAGAAGAATCCCAACTGTCTCATGTCATTGTCTAGCTCTATCTCAGGTGCACTGGAAATCTGGAAAGCAACACACAGAGACTTAGAAATATTGACACCAACAAATACATCATATACACTGGCCTTGAATCTGGAGGGGGAGGGGCATGGAGGGGAGAGAGAGAGTAAGAAAGAGAGATAGAGACTGAAACAGAGAAGACAGATAATAGACAGGCAGAGACATGGTAGAGGGTGGGAGGGGGGGGGGGCACAGAGCAAATAGAGAGAACATGAGAGAGGAGAAGTATGGATAGCAATGAGCATATATATATATATATATATTTAAAAAAAAATTTAGTTGCATGTCCTGCACAGGACGTAGCAGTCAACCCCAGCATTTTCGCAGTTCGTGATTCCTGGGCACATTTTACGTTCAGTAGTTTGCCATTGCTTTCTGAACGACCGGCATATATACTTTTTTCGGTGTTTCAAACCCGGGTATACGGGCTCACAAACCGTGTTCGCAAGCCCTTAGCCACAGAGACTATATATATTTATGACACATAAAAAATAACTATAAGCATTAGTTTTCCTGCCAACATGTATCAATATCAAGAGAAACTACCAAATGAATTCACCAAGAATAACACTGTCGAAAGTCACCACTAGACTGAAATCTACATCTGTCCATTACGTGTATGCGTGCCAATCAATCCCTGCCTATTTATTTATCAGGATATTCAACCTGGGCAACTTTTGGAGTCTCTGTGGTGAGGTGGTTACGCTGCCTGCCTCACACTCCGAAGGTTGTGGGTTCGATTCTGGGCTACGCCATTCAGTTCACAAGTGCAATTTTCTCGGATACTCCTGGGGGTCATCATTGGAAGTACAGAGTTTGTGCTTTGTGCAACGCTTTAGGCAAGACGCCCTGCAGACAGAGACCGAGCCTTATGGGACACAAGCCGGTCCAATGAAGTCAATCCTCTTGTTTGTGAAACTTGACATGACACCGGGTAGAGGTTGAGTGACAGAGACAGTCAGAAAACTTGACATGACACTGGGTAGAGGTTGAGTGGCAAAGACAGTCAGAAAACTTGACATGACACTGGGTAGAGGTTGAGTGGCAAAGACAGTCAGAAAACTTGACATGACACTGGGTAGAGGTTGAGTGGCAAAGACAGTCTGAAAACTTGACATGACACTGGGCAGAGGTTGAGTGGCAAAGACAGTCTGAAAACTTGACATGACACTGGGTAGAGGTTGAGTGACAGAGACAGTCAGAAAACTTGACATGACACTGGGTAGAGGTTGAGTGGCAAAGACAGTCTGAAAACTTGACATGACACTGGGCAGAGGTTGAGTGGCAAAGACAGTCTGAAAACTTGACATGACACTGGGTAGAGGTTGAGTGGCAAAGACAGAAAACTTGACATGACACTGGGCAGAGGTTGAGTGACAGAGACAATCAGAAAACTTGACATGACACAGGGCAGGGGTTGAGTGACAAAGACAGTCAGAAAACTTGACATGACACAGGGCAGGGGTTGAGTGACAAAGACAATCAGAAAACTTGACATGACACAGGGCAGGGGTTGAGTGACAAAAACAGTCAGAAAACTTTACATGACACTAGGCAGAGGTTGAGTGACAGAGACAGTCAGAAAACTTGACATGACACTGGGTAGAGGTTGAGTGACAGAGACAATCAGAAAACTTGACATGACATAGGGCAGGGGTTGAGTGACAAAAATAGTCAGAAAACTTTACATGACACTGGGCAGAGGTTGAGTGGCAAAGACAGTCTGAAAACTTGACATGACACTGGGTAGAGGTTGAGTGGCAGAGATAGTCAGAAAACTTGACATGACACTGGGCAGAGGTTGAGTGACAAAGGCAGTCAGAAAACTTGACATGACACTGGGTAGAGGTTGAGTGACAGAGACAGTCAGAAAACTTGACATGACACCGGTCAGAGGTTGAGTGGCAAAGACAGTCTGAAAACTTGACATGACACTGGGTAGAGGTTGAGTGACAGAGACAGACAGAAAACTTGACACAGCACTGGGCAGAGGTTGAGTGACAGAGACAGTCAGAAAACTTGACACGACACTGGTCAGAGGTTGAGTGACAAAGACAGTCAGAAAACTTGACACTGGGCAGAGGTTGAGTGGCAAAGACAGTCTGAAAACTTGACATGACACTGGGTAGAGGTTGAGTGACAGAGACAGTAAGAAAACATGACATGACACTGCTGGGCAGAGGTTAAGTGGGGCAAAGACAATCTGAAATGAAAATGATAACTGCATGCGTGTTGAGCAGATGCCAAACAAACCAGATCATATTTTCCTTCCATTTGCTAGCGCCAGTTTACCCCCCCCCCCCCATATTTTGAGAATAAAACCTCATAAAGACATAATAAAGCAACCACATAAAGACATAATAAAGCAACCACATAAAGACATAATAAAGCAAACACATAAAGACATAATAAAGCAAACACATTTTGGCATCTCTATCTGTTAAAATATTGCGTGGTTCAAAACAAGACTAGCCAATCACTCAACCGTCAGATTTACCTTGTGACTGGCATACTTTAATCTTGGCTCAGAGTTCTCCTTGTAAAGACGCTGTATTAATGTCTTTAGCTTCTGTATAGACATGGTTCCTGGCAAGGTCAAATTGAAGAAATACAAACCTGACAGAATTTCTTCAGTTCATGTAATTAAATTCTAAGAATAAAACATTTAACGTAGGGAAGTACTAATTATTAAGTTAACTCAACAACCGTAATAATAATGATGAATTAGTATTACAGACTTTTCCCACTAAGTGGTGACATTGATTCGGCATAATAAAATATAATAGATTCACCAAGTAGCAGATTTTTTTGCAGAACTTCGCTCATCATATCCCGCCAACATGTTTACTGATCTCTGGCCATGTCTCCTACCTCATGCCCCAGGTGTCTGCAAATGTCCCAGGTCCATCTTTGTGCCTCTTCTTCCGACAAGCACACCCTCCATCACCATCCTTTCAAAGCCTCTGCATTGATTAAAATGACTAAAAAGTATTTCAGTGTCAGAGACATGACAGGGTTTATGATCCAGTTGTCTTTCATGTACACACCTTACAGAATGTCTTGATTTGTCTTGTTCTTGGTCCCCGGTTTTCTAAGATCTTATCTGTCACATTTCAGCTCAACAGCCTCAAATTAATTATTTCATCATCATCATGTGCCATGACGATAAGCGTGGGCGATCATGTTTCACCATCTCACACAATCACCAGAGTTGTGAATCAGCTCTGTGTTCTTGTCTCAACCATGTCATGTGGCCAAGCCATCTAGGTATTTACTTCTCTGCTTTCCCCTAGTTCTTTTTCCCCTCTACCTTATCAGCTGTCACTACTTCTATAGTTTATTTCTTCTCATAACGTGCCCAAAAAATGTTGACTGTCTATGCCTAATTTCTCTAATCAGTTTACGGCTTTCATTTGCTTCTTGTACAATTAGCTCACTGTTTTTTCTGTCTGTCCATGGCATTCTTTGCATTCTCCTCAGAAACCACATTTCCACTGCCATTAGATGTTTTTCAGCTTATCTGTTCATTGTCCATGTCTTACATCCATACAAAAGCACAGGTTCTATGTAGCACTTCAACACTCCTTTCTCACTGCAAATGACATCTTTTTTTGGTCAGTATGTTTTCCATCTTGTCTTCTTTAATGACAGTGAAATGGTCCATGGCTCACATGTGTATCTTGCTGCAGGAAAGATGCAAGTTCTCACACATTGTACTTTAGTGACAGCAAAATGGTCCATGGCTCACATGTGTATCTTGCTGCAGGAAAGATGCAAGTTCTCACACATTGTACTGTACTGATTGCTGGTGTTGTGTCACAGGGTCTTAATACTGTTTAAACTTTGCATGGCTATGGCCATATCATGTAACAGATTATGGTCTTTACTGTTCTACTTCTTTCTTCAGCACAGCAAAGAGAAATACCTGTCAATGTATGTCAGACTGTATACATCTGTTTGAACAATCACAATTATAGCATTTACGTGACTCAAAGTAACATACCTGGCAGTTTCTTACTTAGTGTTCCTTTGTCAGGATACTGGGGACTAAATATTTTGATGGCTGTAAGAAGAAATGGATAAAAAACAGCAATAAAATACAGTCATTTTCTTGCAGATATACCATGTTTTCATTTCTGTGATTTATATATTTTATATAATTATGCAACGTAGATCTTACAAAGTATTTGCCTAAAAATTACTAGAATGGAGACAGAGGTAGTCACTACAGCTCTAAGATGGATATATATATATATATATATATATATATATATATATATATATATATATATATATATATATATATATCATCTCATTTCATCATGTTCCTCTTGTACCTTGCGGTGTTGAGGTGAAGTATAAACAGCGGGAGAGTGCCCGCTTATGGGCTTCATGTATCGATATTCCCATGGACTTTGTTATTCCCGGTGTCCATTGTTTACGTGGTCGGCCTCTTCCTCTGTTTCCATCTGGTCTGTACATCATTGCTTGTTGTGGTATACTGTTAGTTGGTAACCTACTTGCATGGCCAAACCATTTGACTTGCTGTCTTCTAATAAAATCTAGTGCAGCTATAACCCCCACTTTAGTCCTGATTTCGTCATTTCTGATCTTATCTTGAGTATTCTTCTCAGGAATCTCATTTCTGTTGTTGTATTTTTTTTTTTCTCTTTTTCTGTCATTATCCAGGTTTGGCATTGGTAACAAAGTTGGTAGGAAGAATGTGTTGTAAAGTGCTTTCTTAGTAGTTATTGATACATGTTTGTTCTTTAGTATTTGTGCCATTTGTCCAATGAGTTGGTTTGCCTTATTGCATCTATTTTTGATCTCATCTTCTGATTTGCCATTTGATGATATTATACTTCCTAGGTACTTGAAACTCTTTACTTGTTTTAAGGGATGATCGTTTAGGTGAATCGTTGTTGCTTTTTCTTCTTTAGCTATAGTCAATACATCTTATCAGACAGTGAGATGAAGACAAGTCTGAGTGTTGGTGTTTGAGGCAGATTATTTGCTGGCCAGTTATTGTTGCTGTATTACTTTGCACTTGTGGAGGGCCAGGACCAGTGACCTCTGAACACGAAACATTCCTTTCTCCATCTTACTAAGCATACTCCATTGACTCAGTAACAAATACATTATGTGTTGCAGCAGTCTCCTCCAACCACCGGAAGGCCGCTGTTACTGCTTCCACCTCCATTTTCATGCTGGAGGTTGTATCTCATATGCAAGATTCTCCTTTTTTAAGCATCGTCCATCAGCCTTCGCAATGAAACCCCAGTCACTACGTCCATTTCTCACCACTGACCATTCAGTGTAGATCACTATGTCACCCTGATGTGTATTGCCCTGGATCAGTTGCTACACCTCAAACTGTGTGATCTGCTGCCCATTCTCTGCACTCATAACCCAGTGTGCAAGTCCGACATGTCTTCCGATACTTGTACCCACTCTTTTCCATGATTGATGTTCTCTATTTTCACACAATACAGATGGCACGGCACAACTTGTGACAGGTTTAATCAATTCTCTTTCAGTACTACAAATCAACAAAATGCAGAAGACATGACAGAAGACTTGGTACAAATTATAGTTTAGTGCTGTCAATTTTTCAAGAATACGTAGAAGACACTAATCAACTTGTGACTCACCTAATAAATTATCTTTTAGTGCTGTCGATTTTTCCACAAGTTCTGAATCTTCAGGAGCGCCCCATTCTGAAAAGTTGATAAATCAATTCTATTTACTGTCTGTTGAACTCCAAACAATAACCTTTATCAGTAAACACAAACATAAGGCAACAAGTATAACTACACACCATGTGTATGCATGCGAGTGTGTGAAACATACAACACAGCCAGATCTGAATGTAATTCTACACACTAGGTTTCAAAATAAGTGATAAAATAAAACAGACATACACACAAGCCAGCAACTGTGCCTTAGCCACAAATACCTCTGCACCCAAAGGACATACAGAAGACTTCAGTGGAACCTACTTTCAGTAATGGCCTGGTATCTGGGATGATTGGCTACAAACTTCTCACTGGGCTTGTTCTTGGCACTGTCCCGATGTCCACCCGCCTGTTTCCACTCCGTACCGAATCGCTTCAGATAATCAATCTCTGCACCCTTTCTCTCCTCATATGTTATCTGACAGAAGTGGGAAGGTAAGAAACAAACATATTAAACAACAGAATAGTGTCTCTTTCCTTAGAGAGAGAAATCGATAGGTGCATTGGAAAGACAGCCACAACACTTTCCAGACTAACTAAGAGAGTTTTGGAGAACAATAGACTAACAGAGCGTACAAAAGTTCAAGTATATAAAGCGTGTGTTGTTAGCACACTACTCAATGGGTCTGAATCCTGGACCTTGTACTCAAGACAGGAAAGAAAGTTGAATTCCTTCCACATGAGATGTCTGAGACGTCCATCCATCCATCATGTGCCATGCCGATAAGCGTGGCGGTCTGAGACGTATTTTGGGCATAATGTGGAAAGACCATATAACAAACAAACACATGCTTGAAAGTGCAGATATTACCACAGTGCACTCTCTCCTAAAGCAGAGACGCCTCCAGTGGCTGGGCAACATATCTCAAATGGAGGATGAACGTATTCCCAAAGATCTCCTATATGGAGAATTAGCCACAGGGAAGAGGCCAATCGGAAGACCCCCAAATGCAATATAAGGTGTGTGTAAACAAGATATGAAAACCTTGGCAGATCCAGGCATGTGGGAAAGAGTTGCAGCAGACAGATGCTCCTGGAGAAGAGATGTACGAAACGGACTGGTGCTCTTTGAGCGCAATCTGATCCAACAAACTGAAGATAGGCGGCACGGGCTCAAAGCGAAGTCACTTACTGCGGGACTTGCCTTGTCTTACCGACGTGGAAACTGTGACAGGGATTGTCACTCTCGCATTGGACTATACAGTCACCAGCGGCGCTGTCAGATGCCTTTCCAATGGCACAACTCTATAGTCCTACAGGACTGAAAGAGGCCTACTACTACTAGTGTCTATGATATGTAATATATGTATACACAAAAGACTTTTAATTCATGTACACAACAGACACTACTGATCACACGGTACAGATAGAAGGTAATTATTAAAGGCAATACAAGAAAAATTAAAGTAAATACAAGACACAGAAGATAAAAGCAGACCAAAAATTAGATGTTTTCCTACAGTAACTAGCCAAGGCCCAAAGTATTGAAGTATTACAGTAGCTACTGGCCTTTAAATCAATGGAAGAGTGTGTGTATCAAAACATGTCAGGCCAATTCATGAGTTGTGTAAATTGTTATAACTTTTGGGTCATAAATTCTGTGTCAACCATTCCTGATCTGCTACTATTGTATTCTCTCACTGATTTAGTACCATCCACTTCTATCCTTGATCTACTACCACGAACTTCTCTTACTGATCTAGTACCACCCACTTCTTTCCCTAATCTACTACTGCCCACTTCTCTTACTGTTATTTTCTGTGGTGACTTCAACGCTAAAGGCAGATCATGGGGAAACACTTCCTCCAATACACAGGGGGAGGAGCTCAAGACTGCACTGGAAACCATCGACCTGGTTTGTATCAACAGTAGCTGTGTCACCAGGACAGCAAGCCGTCCGGGCGATGAGGACAGTGCTATTGATCTGGCGCTAGTTTCACCTTCACTCACTACAGTGTGTAGATGGGGTGTCCTAGGACACCATGGCAGCGACCACCACCCGTGCAGCATACTGGTGGAGAAAGGCAGAATCAGGCAGCACAAGCTAAAGGTAAAAACGTTCCAGTATGACAGTACAGGGCAAGATGTGGTGAGTAAAATAAGACGTGACAAGCGCAGAACGTTTCAGGGCAGCAAAAAAGCTGGGAGCAGCCACCGTGGTGGAGTTTCGAGGTGGAGAAGGCTTGGGTGGATAAGCGTAGTGCTGTAAGGAGATGGCAAAATGCCAAGAACAGAGCTGGTCATCCTAGTCCCTGCTTGCACTTAGAAAGAGAGATGCACACAAAAGTAAGCTACTTCAAAAAACTGGTCAAGGTTGTTAAAAGTGAAAAATGGGCAGAGGTGTGTCAAAGAGTAAGCACAGACAAGTCACTGAAATTGTTCTGGTGACTACATAAAAGCATGAGTGGTGTAGTCAAGAATAAGAGCATTTCTGACTTCCAAGGTGCTGACCTCATCTGGCAGAGGACTGACGAGGACAAGGGCAAAGCCCTCTTTGAACGCTACCTTGAGCAAAGCAACCAGACAGACATGGGAGGCCGAAATCTGGCCAAGGAGGTCACCTCAGACAGACGCAAGGCCCAGAACACTTCGGATGAAGACACAGTGACAGTGAAAGAAATCAAGGCTGTGCTTCGACGATCAAAAAACAGTGCTCCAGGTCCTGATGGCATAAGATACAACGACATAAATAGGTGTATCGACAATGAGCTAGAGAAACTAGCAGACATGTACAACAACAGTATAGGGAGTGCTAGCATCAAGGAGGAATGGTTACACACTATCTGATTCCCTTGCCGAAGCCTGACAAAGACCACAAAAAAATTCAGGGATATCGAATTATAACCATGCAGAATACAATAGGCAAGCTGCTGGAGAAGGTAATTGCCAGGAAAATATCAAGCCAACTAGAGAGGCAAGGTGTTTTCCCACCCACCCTGGGTGGGTACCGTCCAAAAAGAGAAACCTGGACCAATGCAGCAGTCTTTGCCCAGGATGTCTATGAAGGTTTCCACTCAGGCACTGAAACCGTTGCTGCAGCGATTGATCTTGAGGACGCATACAACAGAGTACCACTGGATTTTTTAATGTTTCAGCTTCTCGAACTAAACGTAAGTCCATTCCTCCTTAGTTGGATCGCTGCAGCCCTCTTCCAACGGAAAGTAGTTTTTAGATGTGGCAGTTGGACTTCGGAACCAACAACAATATATCCTGGCCTGCCACAGGGATCACCATTATCTCCGGTACTGTTCAACGCCTACACAGTGAGAATCACCAGTGAGCAGATCACTGGACCTGGCAGGACATTGTCATATGCCGATGATGTTTTAGTGTATCGTCAGGGGAAGGATAGAGAGGAGGTTGCTGTGGAACTACAAACCGAACTCAATCGCATAAGTACTTGGTGTGATGAAGCTGGGGCAATGGTCAACCCAACAAAGGCAACAGTGACTTGGTTCTCGTTGAATAATCATATTGTCAACACTCCAACGCCAACTGTAATGCTGTGTTCAGAGACGGTGGAAAGAATGCAGGCAATGAATTACTTGGGGATACGGTTTGATCGAAGCCTTGCTTATAATGTGCACATATACCAGGTGATAACAAAGGCCAAGCGGGGTTTGGCAGCGATGCGGGTGATGGCGGCAGCAAACTGTGAGCAGCGCCATCTATGTCTTCTGTACGAGGGGCTGGTCATGTCTGTTTTGGAGTATGCAATGGCAATCCTGACTCTCAGCCATAAGCAGATAGAAAGGATGGAAAGGATACAGAATGAAGCTATGCGCATTATTCTTGGATGTACAAGAGATACAGCATGCAGGGCGATGCGCTACCTTCTTGGTTTTCCAACCATTGAAGAGAGAATACAAGGTTGCAGGGCACGTGCCTACCTCAGAATTAACGCAAACACACAACATCCACTGCATAGTGAAATTAGGAAGGTGAAGGGCAGCAGGTTAAAAAGAGGACGGTCGTGGATGGGTCAAGCCGAAGACATTCTTCAACAGGTGTGTTCACTTAGAACCTGGCGAGGAGTGGGTGCAAGTGCCAACAGACTTCTGCACATCCTTTTCAGTTTGCATCCAACTAGATAGAAAATGCAGACAAGAAAATCCGGCTGCTGTTGAGGCTGAAGTACAAGCTTTGATTTTCGAGAATTTGCTAGATGGTGACGCGGTCATCTACACAGATGGGTCGGTCGTCTGACATGTGAGAAGCTCATGGGCCTTTACAGCTCGGGCCGGAGGGAGAATTGTGAAGGAGGACTCTGGTGCTTTCACTGAAACCACAAGTAGCCTGACCATGGAAGTCATGGCAGTAAGTAAAGCAATAACATGGCTCGAGACACAGACATTCACTAGGGCTTGTTTCCTTAGCGACTCAATGAACATGATCAAGAGGATAGAGGAGGGGTCGATCCGAAGAGAATGGTTGCTGCCTCTGGAGCGGTCTCGACTGGCAAAGATTAGTTTCATCTTCGTGCCAGGGCATGCGGGAGTACAAGGAAATGAGCGGGCTGACAAGCTCGCAGGTGAGGCTACTGTGGAGGGCGGACACGCCATGGACCAGGCCGACATTCTGAATGCTCTACGAGAAGTAAGACTTTTGCGAGAACCAAGTGATGACTGTGAATCTACAACAATGGCCAGACTGCGAGAGCAGCAAATTAAAAGAGGGGTGGCCAAACAAGAACACTACGCAGGAAGCCAAAGAAGATTTATAAACCAACACGGAACTGGCGTCGTTAGCCGCTACACGTTGCGGGATTTGCTGAGGAGGGGATCCGAGCACTTATGGACTGAATGGTCCGATGTGCAATGAGGATGATCTGTCGACTAACTAACTAACTAACTTCTCTTACTGATCTTGTATAACCCACTTCTCTCTCTGATCTACTACCACCCACTTCGCTCACTGATCTAGTACCATCCACCTCTATCCTTGATCTTCTACCACCCACTTCTCTTACTGATCTAGTATAACCTGCTTCTCTCACTAATCTAGCACCACCTACCTCTATCACTGATCTAATACCACCCACTTATCTTACTGATCTAGTATAACCCACTTCTCTTACTGATCTATGTGACATTTATGATGTTTACGCCAATACACCCTTCTGAATGCGCAGGAATAAGATCGCTTCAACTTGTAGAAATCTTATGGTACCAGCCACCAGGATGATGAAATCTTTGGCACCAGAAAAAACCCAACACAGGAGTGGTTATTATTGGTGTAGAGGGAGCGCAATTAGCATAGGCTTAATAAAATGAGCAATTAGCATAAGCTTACATAAATTATACATTAGCATAAGCTTATGTAAATTAGGATGGACTGATGTAACGAGGAGACAGATTGCAAATATTCGTGGCAGTTGGCTGGCCACCTTTGAGGAGGAAAGGTGTGATATTATTTAGGGAAATTGGTGTAGCTAAATTCTAAACTCCTGGAGACATCCATGAGTGGATGCTCATAATAAATAGATGTATATTAGTGGATAGGATAGAAAGGATCTGAACCTCTAGTAGAGCTGTTTTTGTGATAACAGAAGTAGTGAGTTAGATCTAGGGAAATACACAGAAAATATAAGTGATTCTTTCTTTGATTAAGAATATATCGAATGAATATCTTTCTTTGCTCATAGTACGCTCATTATGAAAGATGAACTTCTCATTTATTCAGAGTCTTCATGCCTAGCTTATGATTATGAGAATAGCTTCCAAGATACTTTAGTGAACTATCACTTATAATCTCTTTATATATCTTTATATATATATATATATATATATATATATATATATATATATATATATATATATATATATATATATATATATATATGTCAGTCAGGTCTTAGTCAGATATGACTGAGCTACCGTATAACAGTAGACGGTACTACCTGGTTTCTGTTAGCGCCGAACGTTGGGCGGCGCTTACCAAACCCGACACCCCACATTGTGCCAATGGCTTCGGGCGGAAGAGCGCAATTGGGAGGGTACAAGCCTTACCCTGGTGCGAGGAAATGCAAGCTAAAGACAAAATTGTCATGGCAGGGCAGACCAGGCCCTAAGCCTTGGTTGGCGACTGGTCTAGGATCGAAGCTCCGACAGGCGGACAGTTAGAGCATTGCTTTGCTGATCCGGCAGCTTCTGCAGCTTGTCTTGTTCCAGATGTAGGGGTGTTACCTTTCCTCTGGAGTGAACTAGGCAGGCCGAGAGAGGGATCATGCTGCATGGGCAACACATGATCTCTATATTTTAGCCCAGGCTTTGTGCTATGGAGAGGCAATAACTCCATCCCTGGTCTTAACTGGTCTCGGAATCAAAGCGAGAGGCAACTGTTACGGGTTATAAGTCCTTGTCAGTTGGCGTAGACATGGGGCGCCACGCGTTGCCTCTGACGGTGGGAGACACCTATAGGTGTCACTGATCAGCTACCGCCCGCCTCAAGCTGGGCAGCCCCCAGCCAATTGGGTGCTGATCCGCCACAGCCTGCCTGCTTCAATGGGTGCTTGGGGCTAGGACAAAATCTGAATCGCAGGCTGTAAAACCAATGCACCAGGTACAAACAAAAATATAAATAGAAACCTCAAGCTACGGCTTGCAACCTGGAACGTGAGAACCATGTGTCCAGGATTTTCCACTGACTTGACCAATATTGACGATGTGAGAAAAACGGCTGTGATTGATGCCGAACTCAATCGTCTTAACATTGATATTGCTGGCCTGCAGGAGACTCGCCTCGCTGAGGAAGGGTCACTCAGGGAAAACAACTACACCTTTTTCTGGAAGGGTAAAGGGCAGGCAGAAAAAAGGCAACACGGTGTGGGCTTTGCAGTGAAGAATTCGCTACTGGGAATGATTGAAATTCCAGCAGGAGGAAATGAAAGACTATTATCCCTGCGCTTGGCAACCTCTTGTGGGTTTGCCACCATTATTACTGCATATGCACCGACACTCGATTCCTCTGATGATGTGAAGGATTTGTTCTATGAGGAGTTAGACTCTGTGATCAAGGCAGTTCCAAAATCCGACTACATTTATATGCTCGGTGATTTCAATGCTCGTGTGGGCAAGGACTCGAGTTCATGGCCAGTGTGCCTTGGAAAATACAACATCGGTCGCATGAATGAAAATGGGCAAAGGCTGCTGGAGCATTGCACCAGTAATGACCTATGTATTACAAACTCTTTTTTTAAAACAAAAGAGATGCACAAGGTCACATGGAAACATCCAAGATCCGGCCATTGGCACCAGCTGGACTTCATCATCACACGGAGACAACATCTGAACCATATATCATTGACTCGTAGTTACCACAGTGCTGACTGTGATACGGATCATTATTTGGTTGTTGCAAGGGTTAGACTGAGACCAAAGAGAATCTACACAGCTAAACACAAATCTAGCCCCAGGATTAATATTATTAACACTCATGATCCTGAAAAGTGCTTTCAGTTTCAACAGCAACTTGAAGACGCTTTCATTGATACACCAGAAAATTGTACAGTAAATGATAAATGGAATAAACTTAAGGAAACTCTTTGTAAAACTGCCGTAAAGGTTTACGGCACTGTGGATCATAAGAGGCAGGACTGGTTTGCGACCAACAGCGAGACTCTGCAGCCCTTGATTGATAAGAAGAAGAAAGCTCTCTTAAGAAACAAGGAAAGACCAACGCGTAACACTCTGAGTGAGCTAAGGCAAGCTAGGAAGGATGTGCAAAAGGCTGCCAGGCAGTGTGCAAATGATTATTGGATCAAGTTATGTGAGTCCATTCAAATCGCAAGTGATAAGGGAGACATAAGAAGCATGTATGAAGGAATAAAGAAAGCCTGTGGTCCAGTGATCAAAAGAAGTGCACCATTGAAAACCTTGACTGGAGAAGTCATCACTGATAAGAAACAGCAGATGGACAGATGGGTAGAGCACTATTTGGAGCTTTACTCAAGTGAGACCAAACTAGCGGATAATGCCCTCAACGCCATAGAGGCTCTACCAACTCTTGACCACCTGGACACACTTCCCACCATAACAGAAGTTAAGTGTGCTATAAATGAACTTGCATCTGGCAAGGCTCCAGGTAAGGATGGGATTCCAATAGAGGTTATCAGGAGTGGGCAAGACACACTCACTATACAGATCCACCAGCTAATAGAGCTATGCTGGCGTGAAGGACAAGTCCCACAGGATTTCAAAGATTCAAGCATCATAACACTGTACAAGAACAAGGGCGATCGGAGCGACTGCAACAACTATAGGGGTATCTCACTTCTGTGTATTGTTGGAAAAGTATTTGCCAGAATTGTTCTGCGCAGACTTTAAGTCCTAGGAGATCAAGTCTACCCCGAATCACAGTGTGGCTTTCGACAGAACCGGTCTACCACTGATATGATATTCTCATTGCGACAAATGCAAGAAAAATGCCGTGAACAGAATCAACCACTGTTTATTGCCTTCATCGACCTCACAAAGGCATTTGATTTGGTCAGTCGTGAGGGTCTGTTCAAGGCACTAAAGAAGATTGGCTGCCCACCAACTCTTCTGTCCATTGTGGAATCGTTCCACACAGGCATGAAGGGTATAATCAAGTTTGATGGTGCAACTTCTGAAGAATTTGAAATCAAGAGTGGAGTTAAGCAAGGTTGTGTACTAGCTCCCACCCTCTTTGGAATATACTTTTCACTTCTACTGAAATATGCATTTCGTGATCAGGATGGTGGTATATACATTCACTCACGCTCAGATGGCAGCCTCTACAATGCTCAGAGATTGAAGGCTAAGACCAAAATTAGGAGGGTACTGATCAGAGAGTTGCTTTTTGCAGATGATGCTGCAGTTACGACCCACTCTGAGGAAGAATTGCAATGTCTACTATCTGCATTCTCCAATGCTTGCTCTGAATTTGGTTTAACAATTAGCAAAAAGAAGACACAGATTATGTCACAAGGTGCACATGGGGTACCATCAATCTTTATTGACGACGCCGAACTAGAGATAGTAGACCATTTTACATATCTAGGATCAGTGGTAAATAGCAAATTATCCCTAGATCAGGAAATCAACATCCGGATTGGTAAGGCAGCAACAACAATGAACAGGTTAAGAAAAAGAGTCTGGGAGAACAGGAAGCTTACTGCCAAAACAAAAGTCCTTATCTATCAAGCCTGTGTCCTTAGTACTCTTCTCTATGGCAGTGAAACCTGGACAACTTACTCACACCAAGAGAACAATTTAAACAGCTTTCATATGCGGTGTCTGCGAAGAATTCTTGGTATTAAGTGGCAAGACAAAATCACAAATACTGAAGTATTGGAAAGATCAGGTTGTGTGACAGTTTATTCCATGCTCAGTCTTCGTAGACTTAGATGGATAGGACATCTTAGGAGGATGGATGATGGTAGAATACCAAAGGATATCTTTTTTGGTGAATTACAGATGGGTAAGAGATCTCAGGGTCGGCCTCTACTACGATACAAAGATGTGTGTAAGCGGGACATGATTGATACAGGCATTGATAATGCACATTGGGAGCAAGTCGCCACTGAACGTGTTGCATGGAGGGCAAATATCAGAAATGGAATAAAGTCAAAGGAGAAAATTATTGCAGAAAAGTCACACACCAAGCGTTTGAGACGTAAGATGGTGCATGATGGTGGAAATGACCACGTGTTCACATGCACCCACTGTGAACGGACATTTACAGCGCAAATTGGCCTTATCAGTCACACTCGCTACCGCCATAGTTAAAAGTTATTATGCCTTTTTAAAGCACAAACTATCGTCTGTCAAGACGGCAAGGTGCCAATGATATATATATATATATATATATATATATATATATATATATATATATATATATATATATATTAAAAACTGAGAATGAGTTTATTTATATATGTATTAATGTACAAAGTAATTATGAATGAGTTTTCTTTATAAATGTTTAAATATGTGACATAACTATGATGTGATGCTATGCTGCAATTTATCCTGGAGAGAGGAAGTATTGCCAGGACTGTGCGATGGTGTCATTCAAAATAAACTAAGCGACTGGGCCCTGGGAACATGAGAATGATTAACCTGTACAGCGCAGGAATGAAGGAAACATATATTGCTGATATGAGAGGTGTGTGCCTACATCAGATGTTAGTGTGGGAGTATGAGTGACATCCAATTTTGGAGTGATAGCACCCAACAGGGCAAGATCTGGCTAGCCTGCACCTGCGTAATATCCCTTTCCCTTCTCTTATCCTCCCCCCCCCCCCCCTAATTTTCTGTAGTATGGATATATGTTTTGGTCAATGTTTTCAGTCGGGGATTGTGGTCTTATGGCTTACATCGGGTATGTTCCAGAATAAGGAATATCATCATCAGGAGGGTCGAAGTCCTCAGTGAAGGAGGTAATTTGCCTTTCTAATGCAGGGAGAGCGAAATACCAATGAACAGTAATGATCCGTCCTAACTCAGAGCAACCCCAGCCTTATGGAAATTAGTTAAGTACCATAATGATACTCTCAATAATAGCAACGGCCAACAACAGTAGTAACCTGTTTTCCATGGATCCTGATAGATTAAAAACAGAGACATTTTAGTTTATCACTTGTGAAATAGAGACATTTTAGTATATAAATTGTGGTGAAACAGAGACAATTTAGTTATCGTTTGTGGTGAAATCAGAGACATTCTCATTCATCTCCTGGGATGGATCATAACATTTTAAATAATTAACGGTGATGACTAGTATACCTACTTATTTCTTTTTGTGAATTTTGTTGTGTATAATTGTGATGTCTATTGAGTATCACCCATCCCCATTATGTTTTTTCCATTATAATATTATAATAAGGAGTTGTGTCATTTTCTTGTGGACTTTTGTCTAATTTTGTGAGTTGAAGGTGATAATATTTCATTATTTAACAAAATATCTGGAGAGCAGAGTGTGGGAGGGAGACAACACGCGTCAGCTTATCCGGAGTGAGAGTTCTCCTCAGCTGAATGCAGTGATTTTCCTGTGCTCTCCTGGCCCTCTATTAGGAAACCTTACCACGATGAGCCATTTCTAGTTTTCTGTAGTAGTCGGTCTAAACTAATTGGGATATCTATTCCCCCTTTCTAAATTATCATACCACAATCTACTATCACCAACTTCTCGTATCTACAACTACCCACTTCTCTAACCGATCTAGTACTACCCACTTCTCTAACCGATCTAGTACTACCCACTTCTCTTACTTGTCTACTATGACCCATTTCTCTCATCGATCTAGTATAACCCACTTCCCTCACTAATCTACCGTACACATTTATGTATACTTACTGGAGTTCTGCTAAACAATTTGAGATTCCCAATCTTGGCCACAAACAACTGTCTCACTGTTTCCAGATTATAGCTCCTCAGAATTGCATTCTCTGCCACCTGAAGCTCTTCCAGATTTGCCAACTTGTTGAGTTCGTTTATGGAAGACCACTGCAAAATAACTAAGACTGAATGAGAGAAGTCAACATCTCAAGTAGAAGCAAACTCAAGAGTAACCACAAGTAGATACCACAAGAAAACACAAGTAGATCTATGCATACACGTATCTTATCTGTGAAAGATATATACACATATCTTATCTGTAAAAGATAAACACATATTTTATCTCTGAAAGATATACACTTATCTTATCTGTAAAAGATATACACACATCTTATCTGTAAAATATATACGCATATCTTATGTGTAAAAGATATACACATACACATATCTTATATGTAAAAGATATACACATATCTAATATGTCAAAGATACACACATATTTTATATGTAAAAGATATACACATATCTTATCTGTGAAAGATATACCCATATCTTATCTGTGAAAGATATACACATATCTTATACGTAACAGATATACACATATATTATATGTAAAAGATACACACTTATATTATCTGTAAAAGATATACACATATATTGTATGAACGAACGAACAAACTTTATTTTCAAAAGGTTAAAACATGAGACCTTTGAAAGAGATCACCTGCAACTTTTACTACACAATAAATGGAAACATCATTGAAACATGAGACCTGGGAAAGAGATCACCTGCAACTCTTATTACATAATAAATGGAAACATCATTGACACATGAAACCTGGGAAAGAGATCACCTGCAACTTTTACTACACAATAAATGGAAACATCATTGGCACACAAGACCTTTGAAAGAGATAACCTACAACTCTTACTATACAATAGATGGAAACATCATTGAAACATGAGACCTGGGAAAGAGATCACCTGCAGCTCTTACTATACAATAGATGGAAACATCATTGAAACATGAGACCTTGAGCTACACACAAGTATCAAGTCCACAACAAGGAAGCACAAGAGTTGCCTTTATATCTATTTGTCAAGTCCCCAACAAGGAAACACAAGAGTAGCCTTTATATCTATTTTCACGTAGAATTGTTCATGTGGTTGTATCGGTGTGTGTTTGTTGTTTGTGTGCTGATGAAGGATTTAGCCGCAACACACATTCTGTCACTTGTGATCTTGTTCTAGTAAAGCCGACAGACTCTACTTCTTGTTTTTGTTGCTTCACTCAGTGCACTACACAACAAACTACTTCAAGAGACACACAATGTGCAGTAGCTGAGCCACTGCAGTTGTGACATCAGAAAGTGCTCTTGTATTTCATAATTACAGCCTAATGCATAGTACAAAAACAAAGTGTATGCAATTGGGGAATAACATTTCACTTACATCAGAGATGTCATTCTTTTTTATAATCAAGGCCTTCAATCTGGGAAAGTAAGCTGTTTTTTCTGTCGGTGAGCAGTCTGGGAAGAATATCGACTTAATCTTGTTCTCACTAATAATAAATGTTTCTAGCCTGTTAAGAAAAGAGAAATAAAACACAATACTGCTCAAACATATAAAAGTTCACTCTCTTTTCACCCGTCTCAAATGTTTTTGTAAAAGTACTGGACAAATTTAACATTCAACAAGGCATAGGCGGTCATGACTCTCCACAGATCTCGGTCTTTGGTGTTCTGGATCAACTCTGCTGATGATATTCCTCTATGCAACCGTCTCAATCCATTCAGCATCATTTCTCTTAGTCTGCTTCTGCCTTTCTTCCCCATTGATCTTTCCAGTTGTCACGATGTTCTCCAATGCCTCTCTTCTCATAAGATGACCAAAGAGAGCTGTTTGTCACTTTCTTATTATTGTATATAATGTTCTAGTTTCATTAGCCTGTTTCGGGCAATTTCTGGCAGTCCAAGGAATTCACAACATTCGTCTCAGGAACCACATCTCTGTTGCTTCCAAGTTCTTCCTAATTTGTTCATTTACATTCCAAGATTCACTGTCATACAGCAAAATAGGTTCTGTACTGCATTTCAGCACTTCTCTTTCTTACATTCAATGATAGTGACTTATTGCATAAGATACTTTTCATTTTATGAAATGCAGCTTCTGCCTGCCCTATTCTATTCTTAAGCTGTGTTGTGCAACTTCCATCTGATGTTATAAATGCCCCTAGTTGTTTTTTTAAAATTATAACATTCAATAACCTACTTTAAAAAAAAAAAAAAAAAACAGATGTAAAGACAAGATCTCCCTTTGACCAACAAGCATTTCAACAAACATCAATTAAAAACACTATAGTGATTACGACAAAAAGCTGCAGGGAAAGTATAAATGAAAGAAACTCTTCACAATAGATAAATATGAAGGCACAATGACCAATGTTAACATGGAAACAGGCCAATCTTCTTCTTCTTATGTTGCATTCAACCATATTTTAGACAAATAGTTTTGACAGCTTCTGCGTTGTCTGTTGATAGCAGAGTTGTGATATGTGCACCTGTTGGACTATGCATCCACTGTCTTCCTGGCATTTGTTGGCAGTTTATGCATCCACTGTCTTCCTGACATTTGTTGGCAGTTTATGCATCCACTGTCTTCCTGACATTTGTTGGCAGTTTATGCATCCACTGTCTTCCTGGCATTTGTTGGCAGTTTATGCATCCACTGTCTTCCTGACATTTGTTGGCAGTTTATGCATCCACTGTCTTCCTGGCATTTGTTGGCAGTTTATGCATCCACTGTCTTCCTGACATTTGTTGGCAGTTTATGCATCCACTGTCTTCCTGGCATTTGTTGGCCCTACGTGTGTCAGACCTTCCAAGCTAGGACACGGTATTCAGATGAGTACATTTAATTTTAATTAGTTTAATAGTTTAATATTGTCATAGTGTGTTTCATGTAATTTTGTGTTGGTTTGTATTTGTTTATCCTGTGCTGACGAAGGCTTTGGCCGCAACGTCCAATTTGTCTCTTGTAGTCGTGTTTTAGTAGAGCTCACAATCTACTTCTCGTTTATTTGGGTGATTCATTCATGGCATTTGTTGGCAGCCTATGCATCCACTGTCTTCCTGGCATTTGTTGGCAGTTTATGCATCCACTGTCTTCCTGGCATTTGTTGGCAGTTTATGCATCCACTGTCTTCCTGACATTTGTTGGCAGTTTATGCATTCACTGTCTTCCTGGCATTTGTTGGCAGTTTATGCATCCACTGTCTTCCTGACATTTGTTGGCAGTTTATGCATCCACTGTCTCCCTGGCATTTGTTGGCAGTTTATGCATCCACTGTCTTCCTGGCATTTGTTGGCAGTTTATGCATCCACTGTCTTCCTAACATTTGTTGGCAGTTTATGCATCCACTGTCTTCCTGGCATTTGTTGGCAGTTTATGCATCCACTGTCTTCCTGACATTTGTTGGCAGTTTATGCATCCACTGTCTTCCTGGCATTTGTTGGCAGTTTATGAATCCACTGTCTTCCTGACATTTGTTGGCAGTTTATGCATCCACTGTCTTCCTGGCATTTGTTGGCAGCCTATGCATCCACTGTCTTCCTGACATTTGTTGGCAGTTTATGCATCCACTGTCTTCCTGGCATTTGTTGGCAGTTTATGCATCCACTGTCTTCCTGGCATTTGTTGGCAGTTTATGCATCCACTGTCTTCCTGGCATTTGTTGGCAGTTTATGCATCCACTGTCTTCCTAACATTTGTTGGCAGTTTATGCATCCACTGTCTTCCTGACATTTGTTGGCAGCCTATGCATCCACTGTCTTCCTGGCATTTGTTGGCAGCCTATGCATCCACTGTCTTCCTGGCATTTGTTGGCAGGGACAGCTTTCCCACGAGACTAGACTATTTAACAGCAACAAAAATAGGTTGTTTTTACAGCTTCAAATTAGGTACTTCAGGGTCTTGATTTTTTAGAAGATTCACATACATGTCTTTTTTTTGCTAAACCAATGCTGCTTTTTTTTAAAAAACAATGCACACATTAAGAAAATGAACCAATCATAAAGAAGCAGTAAACATTGCAGTATTTTGAATGGCTCACATGCAGAAAGTAATTTAAACAAAATACAGCAAATTTAAGTCTCTTTCATTGGCTCAAACAAGAACATTAGAAATTAGATAACAGAAAACATTACAGTTGCTGCTAGATCAAATAAAAATAACCATTCAAATGACAGAAACTACTAGCCTTTGTTACTGGCTGAAATGAAGCAAGGAGAAGATCAACCAATCAGATTAAGCACAGTAGACCAACCAGATGACGGAAAATAGTTTTTAAGACTGGTTCCAATGAACAAGATAAACCAGGAGATAGCATATGTGGAAGGTCTCAACAAAATGAACAGTGTTCTAAAAACATATTTATGGATCAATTTTGTTCTAATGAATATTTAGTGTAATGTGAGAAAAAAACAACAATCTAAGACTCAACCTGTAGGACAAGATTACCTGGGCAGGTTTCCCAACTTGAGAACTTCATTCCAGTCCTGAATGTTGCTGGTCATGAGGTCAAGAATCTTTAAGCCTGCGAGTACGCTGGAGGAATCAGCCAGGTAGACAAGATTGTTGAAGGAACAGTGAAGCTCATCCAGGGCAGGAAACATGCAACAGATGGTCAAAACTTCTTTCCAGTTGAGGTTCATTTGATTCATGGTGACATTCTGCACTTTGGCAAAGCTTGAAGATAACGAGGTCGGGTCCTTCGGAATGAGAAGTCGATTGTCACTGAAAGATGAAAACATTAAAAAGATTGTAATGCTTAAAAACATACTTACCAACAATCTAAATGTTTTGAAAGAGGTTAACACACATAGGGAACTTATTGTAGACATCAGACAGACGATAATCAATAGTTTTTGGCTATATTCAGATAAAAACTAGAATCATCATGACGTTCAATGCCGTTAAGTGAGGGCAGTCATGTTTTGCAAAAAACTAGAATGCACTGTAATAAGAGGACAGATTAATGGAAAGGAAATATAGAAAATTGGTTGGCTGGGGGATGAATGTGAATCATCTGGAGATAATGCAGATAAGCATGGCTGAATGGATAAGAACGTGTGTTCTTAAATATCCGGTATGCTGATGCTGAGGTTAGGGGTTCAACCCCTACCCGGACAGTTGGACTAAAATGTTGACCTGTCATCCTTGACTTGGGGACGTAAATTGCAAGTACCTCTGAAGTTGGAGCGGGTTCATCTGATACGAGGGACACTGTTAATAAGGAAAGCTAATTCAGTCCAGCACTACTGGAAGTAGCACGTATGGACTACGCTTGAGTTCAAGGCCAGCGAGCTCCAAACAAGAATAAATCTGGAGACAGTTTCAACTGTTACGTTTGAAGCACTGGGTTTAAGGTCAACTAGGCCCTGAAATACGCATGCATCTGTTGGCATGGGGAAAAAATGCATGACCTTTGCAGGACACAGCGGTCAATCCAGATTCATGCTTGATTTCTAGACAACTTTAAGTTCAGTAGTTTGACATTGCTCTCTAAATGAGAAGTTGACATGAAGTCCAAATGACCATGATACCTCGCCGTCAGTGTGCTGGAAGTTTAAGAGCTGGAGTGCTCATATCCTTTTGATGGCATCAATCTCTCTCTCTATCGGATTAAGGTTGGTGTGGGAAACAGCCCCACTAAGTCAACGTCAGTGTGCCGGAAGTTTAAAAGCTGAGGCGCTCTTATCCTTTCGACCAAGTCAACCTCTTTGTTGGAGTAAGGATGGTGTAGAGAGTTTTCTCTGGACCTGGAACCAGCTCTATAAAAACTGTGCTGCTGAGCTCTCCTTTCCCTCTGCCAGCCCAGAAACCAACCGCACGTACAAGACCAGTACTTCACATCTATAGATGGGCATAGTAGGGTGCAAGCAGGTCATGACCAGTACTTCACATCCACAGAGGGGCATGGTAGGGTGCTAGTAGGTCATGATTCAGCACAGCACCTACAGACTGGCTGAGTTTAGGCCTGGATGGACAATGTTTCCTGCACAGGTTTTAGGTATTTCACTGTCAACAGATTTCTGTGCCAAGAATGTCAAAAATCTCTGGTGTACACCCAAGTGTTGGTCAACCTTTGCCTCAAGGATTTCCATGTCAAGGATGTCTAAAATCTCTGGTGTCTATTCAAGTGTTTTCAACTTTTGCCTCAAGGATTTCCATGACAAGGATGCCTAAAATCTCTAGTGTCAACCCCCATTTTGGTCAACCTTTGCCTCATGGATTTCAATGCCAAGGATGTCTAAAATCTCTGTTTACTCAAGTGTTTTCAACTTTTGCCTCAAGGATGTCCATGACAAGGATGTCTAAAATCTCTGTTTACTCAAGTGTTTTCAACTTTTGCCTCAAGGATGTCCATGACAAGGATGTCTAAAATCTCTGTTTACTCAAGTGTTTTCAACTTTTGCCTCAAGGATGTCCATGACAAGGATGTCTAAAATCTCTGGTGTCTACTCAAGTGTTTTCAACTTTTGCCTCAAGGATGTCCATGACAAGGATGTCTAAAATCTCTGTTTACTCAAGTGTTTTCAACTTTTGCCTCAAGGATGTCCATGACAAGGATGTCTAAAATCTCTGGTGTCTACTCAAGTGTTTTCAACTTTTGCCTCAAGGATGTCCATGACAAGGATGTCTAAAATCTCTGTTTACTCAAGTGTTTTCAACTTTTGTCTCAAGGATGTCCATGACAAGGATGTCTAAAATCTCTGGTGTCTACTCAAGTGTTTTCAACTTTTGCCTCAAGGATGTCCATGACAAGGATGTCTAAAATCTCTGGTGTCTACTCAAGTGTTTTCAACTTTTGCCTCAAGGATGTCCATGAATGACAAGGATGTCTAAAATCTCTGGTGTCTACTCAAGTGTTTTCAGCCTTTGCCTCAAGGATTTCCATGACAAAGATGTCTAAAATCTCTGGTGTCTACTCAAGTGTTTCAACTTTTGCCTCAAGGATTTCCATGACAAGGATGTCTAAAATCTCTGGTGTCTACTCAAGTGTTTTCAGCCTTTGCCTCAAGGATTTCCATGACAAAGATGTCTAAAATCTCTGGTGTCTACTCAAGTGTTTCAACTATTTGCCTCAAGGATTTCCATGACAAGGATGTCTAAAATCTCTGGTGTCTACTCAAGTGTTTTCAGCCTTTGCCTCAAGGATTTCCATGACAAGGATGTCTAAAATCTCTGGTGTCTACTCAAGTGTTTCAACTTTTGCCTCAAGGATGTCCATGACAAGGATGTCTAAAATCTCTGGTGCCTACTACTCAAGTGTTTTCAGCCGTTGCCTCAAGGATTTCCATGACAAGGATGTCTAAAATCTCTGGTGTCTACTCAAGTGTTTCAACTTTTGCCTCAAGGATGTCCATGACAAGGATGTCTAAAATCTCTGGTGTCTACTCTAGTGTTTTCAGCCTTTGCCTCAAGGATTTCCATGACAAGGATGTCTAAAATCTCTGGTGTCTGCTCAAGTGTTTCAACTTTTGCCTCAAGGATTTCCATGACAAGGATGCCTAAAAATCTAGTGTCAACCTTTGCCTCATCTACCGAGAACCATGTCTTCCATGACTGGTCTGTCTAGACCACTGGTATTTGATGTGGTCAAGGAATTATAGCATGACTGGTCTGTCTAGACCACTGGTGTTTGATGTGGTGAGCCAGTTTCCCCCGATGTCCAGTTCTTGTAGAGTCTCAGTGTTTATTTTCTTCTTGATCCACAATATTCCAAGAATGTTTCATAACATTTCAATTCCAGTCTTAATTTTCTTCTTGATCTACAATATTCCAAGAATGTTTCATAACATTTCAATTCCACAGTCTTAATTTTCTTCTTAATCCACAATATTCCAAGAATGTTTCACAACATTTCAATTCCACAGTCTTAATTTTCTTCTTAAGTGTTTTGAGAAATGGTCTATGATTCACACATGTACAATGCTGAGATATTTGACTAGAACTTCAATAACAACAAAACAATCTTACCTGACGTTGAGATCTTTCAAGTGAGGCATCTGACAGGTGAGCTCAGACACACGTTCCCAAGAAGACAGCAAACAAGATGTCACGTCCAGGTCTGTCACGTTTGGACACAGGTGACCCAGTTCACCCTCAGGACCAGCAGCATAGACCCTCATGTCAAACATGGATATTTTCTTCAGCTTGTTGAACTGGCTGGAAAAAATGTACCAACAATTGCTTTCATGGACGCCAGCTCACATCAAATGAAGACATTTTGAATGAACCAAGGTAAAAGTGTAGCGAGCAAAAATTACTTGTAGAAAATGATCCTTCAGTGAACATCAGAAAGTAAGAAGCAAAACTGCAGACACAAAATGACTAGCAAGCATCAAAGAATGAGCAGATTATGTCTTATTCTAGCTTTCA
The DNA here is from genome assembly GCA_963921405.1 of Cepaea hortensis. Lineage (NCBI taxonomy): Eukaryota > Metazoa > Mollusca > Gastropoda > Stylommatophora > Helicidae > Cepaea > Cepaea hortensis. The sequence continues at coordinate 7,777,108 of OY992881.1, forward strand.
TTCTTTCATGTTTACACTGACTGACAAGTTTTCATAATGTAATCAACGGATTTTTTCTTTTGGAGCTCCTCTTTTGTTCCAATTAGTTTTGATTGAGTGCCATCTCACTCGGCCAGTATTCCCTTCTCAACAGGCTGTCCTGGGGAAAATCCTGGAGGACATGCTGTGCAGTTTAATCACACTTCCCACAAGAACATGATTGTGAGTCACAGCTTTATCACACTTCTATCATGACAACTGTTGAAAGCAAAGAACAATGGAAGACAGACTACTTGTCCATCAACATGGAAACATCTACAACATATAGATGAGGAATGTTTAGCGGGAAATCCTATTCTCATCATCATGGAGACATCTACAACATATAGATGAGGAATGTTTAGTGGGAACTCCTATTCTCATCATCATGGAGACATCTACAACATATAGATGAGGAATGTTTAGCGGGAACTCCTATTCTCATCATCATGGAGACATCTACAACATATAGATGAGGAATGTTTAGCGGGAACTCCTATTCTCATCATCATGGAGACATCTACAACATATAGATGAGGAATGTTTAGCGGGAACTCCTATTCTCATCATGGAAACATCTACAACATATAGATGAGGAATGTTTAGCGGGAACTCCTATTCTCATCATCATGGAAACATCTACAACATATAGATGAGGAATGTTTAGCGGGAACTCCTATTCTCATCATCTTGGAAACATCTACAACATATAGATGAGGAATGTTTAGCGGGAACTCCTATTCTCATCATGGAAACATCTACAACATATAGATGAGGAATGTTTAGCGGGAACTCCTATTCTCATCATCATGGAAACATCTACAACATATAGATGAGGAATGTTTAGCGGGAACTCCTATTCTCATCATGGAAACATCTACAACATATAGATGAGGAATGTTTAGCGGGAACTCCTATTCTCATCATCATGGAAACATCTACAACATATAGATGAGGAATGTTTAGCGGGAACTCCTATTCTCATCATCATGGAGACATCTACAACAAATAGATGAGGAATGTTTAGCGGGAACTCCTATTCTCATCACATGGAATCATCTACAACATATAGATGAGGAATGTTTAGCGGGAACTCCTATTCTCATCATCATGGAGACATCTACAACATATAGATGAGGAATGTTTAGTAGGAACTCCTATTCTCATCATGGAAACATCTACAACATATAGATGAGGAATGTTTAGCGGGAACTCCTATTCTCATCATCTTGGAAACATCTACAACATATAGATGAGGAATGTTTAGCGGGAACTCCCATTCTCATCATCATGGAAACATCTACAACATATAGATGAGGAATGTTTAGCAGGAACTCCTATTCTCATCATCTTGGAAACATCTACAACATATAGATGAGGAATGTTTAGCGGGAACTCCAATTCTCATCATCATGGAAACATCTACAACATATAGATGAGGAATGTTTAGTGGGAACTCCTATTCTCATCATCTTGGAAACATCTACAACATATAGATGAGGAATGTTTAGCGGGAACTCCTATTCTCATCATCATGGAAACATCTACAACATATAGATGAGGAATGTTTAGTGGGAACTCCTATTCTCATCATCTTGGAAACATCTACAACATATAGATGAGGAATGTTTAGCGGGAACTCCTATTCTCATCATCATGGAAACATCTACAACATATAGATGAGGAATGTTTAGCGGGAACTCCAATTCTCATCATCTTGGAAACATCTACAACATATAGATGAGGAATGTTTAGCGGGAACTCCTATTCTCATCATCTTGGAAACATCTACAACATATAGATGAGGAATGTTTAGCGGGAACTCCAATTCTCATCATCATGGAAACATCTACAACATATAGATGAGGAATGTTTAGTGGGAACTCCTATTCTCATCATCTTGGAAACATCTACAACATATAGATGAGGAATGTTTAGCGGGAACTCCTATTCTCATCATCATGGAAACATCTACAACATATAGATGAGGAATGTTTAGTGGGAACTCCTATTCTCATCATCTTGGAAACATCTACAACATATAGATGAGGAATGTTTAGCGGGAACTCCTATTCTCATCATCATGGAAACATCTACAACATATAGATGAGGAATGTTTAGCGGGAACTCCAATTCTCATCATCTTGGAAACATCTACAACATATAGATGAGGAATGTTTAGCGGGAACTCCTATTCTCATCATCTTGGAAACATCTACAACATATAGATGAGGAATGTTTAGCGGGAACTCCAATTCTCATCATCATGGAAACATCTACAACATATAGATGAGGAATGTTTAGTGGGAACTCCTATTCTCATCATCTTGGAAACATCTACAACATATAGATGAGGAATGTTTAGCGGGAACTCCTATTCTCATCATCTGGAGACATGTTTGATTTCTAGTATGTCTGCAGCTTTCAATATTTCTATTGTCTACTATGTCTACTTATTAATTTTTGTCTATGCCCTCTATGAGTGCCAATCAATATCTATTTATTTTTCAGTGTAGAACTGGTCCTTACTGTCACTACGCAATGTACAAGCTTGGTTATTTACTTTACCAAAAAAGAAAATTATGAGGGACCAAACCCGTACTTTGGATGGAATCTGGCTAGAGGAAGCAACCTGACATAAATACACACTGAAGTTGTATACACTGACCTCTGAGGTGTATAACCAGGAGTGACACATTTTCGACGAAAAATGGGGAGAAGAAGAAAAACCTGCATCTCCAACTTCAATATAACACACCAATTACTCAACCACTTCTTAAGTTACTTTCTAGCAACACGTGAACAGAATGTGGTCGCCATGTCAACACGGCATATTAGGAATAGAGTGCCAGGTCTGTATCTCCATGACCATGCAGCACTTAATGACGGATGTGATCACTACCATGTCGGATGCCTGGTACCCATCCGATGAGGCTAGATTGAGTCTAGAGCCATCTGATCACCAAACACACATCCTAAGAACAAAGGGGATATGAACCCTGGACCTCAGCTGGCGGGCGCTTGCTTTAGCCACATTGCAACTTCTAATTAAGTACATGAAACACACAAAACCAACTGACTTCTGTACAATGATCTTTGGACATCAAATACAATATACACAAAACAAACTAACCTCTGTAGAATAATCTTCTGACACAAGTCACAAACAGGCACTAACCTCTGTAGAACAACTTTTTGACACAAGCCACAAACAGGCACTAACCTCTGTAGAACAACTTTCTGACACAAGTCACAAACAGGCACTAACCTCTGTAGCATATTGACTTTCTTGGCGCCAACCATCTCCACCACAATGGGGTTCAGATACTGGTCAAGCACAAACAGCTCATCCTTGTTCACTCCGGCCTCTGCATCATTCTTCAGTCCGTATCTTTCATTGACAGCTCTGACGGCCGTGATGCCGCCATCAACTTTTGTTGGTCGAACAAAAGACCCAGACCTGGGGTGACTGGGTTGCATCATAAAATAAAAGATATCAGCTAACTGAATATTGGAGTGAATGTAAAAGAAACAAATATTGCCACCTGTGAGCTCATGAGGAGAAATGTTTGAAAAGACTTTAATACCTTTAAGAAGGAAGATATCTGTTTCATGTTCATGAATCTTTTATCAAAGGATGACAGTAAACCATAAGATTGCTTAACCATACATCTCTACATGGGGCACAAATGCATCACTTTGTTGCCTGGCCAGTGGTGATTAAGTGTTGTTGTTCTTGAACCTGTTCTTTGTTCATTTAATCATTACCAATAGAGGGACAGGCATGCCAGTTGGCCTTGCCACATAGAGACATGAACAGAGACCAAAATGAGTCTCATTCAACTGCACTCCCCAGGTCAGCAACACAGCTGCACTAACGACATAGAGACATGAACAGAGACTGAAATGAGTCTCATTCAACTGCACTCCCCAGGTCAGCAACACAGCTGCACTAACGACATAGAGACATGAACAGAGACTGAAATGAGTCTCATTCAACTGCACTCCCCAGGTCAGCAACACAGCTGCACTAACGACATAGAGACATGAACAGAGACTGAAATGAGTCTCATTCAACTGCACTCCCCAGGTCAGCAACACAGCTGCACTAACGACATAGAGACATGAACAGAGACTGAAATGAGTCTCATTCAACTGCACTCCCCAGGTCAGCAACACAGCTGCACTAACGACATAGAGACATGAACAGAGACTGAAATGAGTCTCATTCAACTGCACTCCCCAGGTCAGCAACACAGCTGCACAAACGACATAGAGACATGAACAGAGACTGAAATGAGTCTCATTCAACTGCACTCCCCAGGTCAGCAACACAGCTGCACAAACGACATAGAGACATGAACAGAGACTGAAATGAGTCTCATTCAACTGCACTCCCCAGGTCAGCAACACAGCTGCACAAACGACATAGAGACATGAACAGAGACTGAAATGAGTCTCATTCAACTGCACTCCCCAGGTCAGCAACACAGCTGCACAAACGACATAGAGACATGAACAGAGACTGAAATGAGTCTCATTCAACTGCACTCCCCAGGTCAGCAACACAGCTGCACAAACGACATAGAGACATGAACAGAGACCAAAATGAGTCTCATTCAACTGCACTCCCCAGGTCAGCAACACAGCTGCACAAACGACATAGAGACATGAACAGAGACCAAAATGAGTCTCATTCAACTGCACTCCCCAGGTCAGCAACACAGCTGCACAAACGACATAGAGACATGAACAGAGACCAAAATGAGTCTCATTCAACTGCACTCCCCAGGTCAGCAACACAGCTGCACAAACGACATAGAGACATGAACAGAGACCAAAATGAGTCTCATTCAACTGCACTCCCCAGGTCAGCAACACAGCTGCACAAACGACATAGAGACATGAACAGAGACCAAAATGAGTCTCATTCAACTGCACTCCCCAGGTCAGCAACACAGCTGCACAAACGACATAGAGACATGAACAGAGACCAAAATGAGTCTCATTCAACTGCACTCCCCAGGTCAGCAACACAGCTGCACAAACGACATAGAGACATGAACAGAGACCAAAATGAGTCTCATTCAACTGCACTCCCCAGGTCAGCAACACAGCTGCACAAACGACATAGAGACATGAACAGAGACCAAAATGAGTCTCATTCAACTGCACTCCCCAGGTCAGCAACACAGCTGCACAAACGACATAGAGACATGAACAGAGACTGAAATGAGTCTCATTCAACTGCACTCCCCAGGTCAGCAACACAAATGACACATTAACATCAGCTAAGTAGCTTTTGTATATCTTTTAATGCAGCTGTATCAGTGTCTGTGTATTGTCCGTGTATCAGTGTCTGTGTATTGTCCGTGTATCAGTGTCTGTGTATTGTCCGTGTATCAGTGTCTGTGTATTGTCCGTGTATCAGTGTCTGTGTATTGTCCGTGTATCAGTGTCTGTGTATTGTCCGTGTATCAGTGTCTGTGTATTGTCCGTGTATCAGTGTCTGTGTATTGTCCGTGTATCAGTGTCTGTGTATTGTCCGTGTATCAGTGTCTGTGTATTGTCCGTGTATCAGTGTCTGTGTATTGTCCGTGTATCAGTGTCTGTGTATTGTCCGTGTATCAGTGTCTGTGTATTGTCCGTGTATCAGTGTCTGTGTATTGTCCGTGTATCAGTGTCTGTGTATTGTCCGTGTATCAGTGTCTGTGTATTGTCCGTGTATCAGTGTCTGTGTATTGTCCGTGTGCCGAGGAAAGCTCTAGCAATAATGACCATTTTGCTACTGGTCTCAAACTAGAAACAACTAGTGTTCTAGTACAGCCGACCAATTCTGCTTCTTTTTCGTTAGCTTACCACATAAAAACAGCTTTTGACAGCTTCACATAGTTGTGTTATATGATTCCATCTCCAAACCAAAAAAAAACACACATAGAATCAGTAGGGATCATGTTGTGATGAGCATAACATAAATGATATGTCTGCAAACAGACTTCATGCACAGGTTTGCATCTTGTACTAGATATTAGCATATCAACGTATTAAGATGGTTTACTCAGAAAAACATATGGTCAAGCAAAGTTTCAAACATCTTTCATTTCTGCCTTATATTTGTTCTTCTACCCTAGGGTGCAGAGGCAACTTATAATATTGCTTAGTCTTTCCTCTTATAATTGTAATAATCTGTTGTTGTTATTAATATAACAAAATTATTATCCTTATAAAAGAGGGTGGATGGCTTAAGAGGCGATGACATCCAAAACCCAGTTTTTTTTCAACTGGATTAATAAATGGATAATATTCTGCCTCCTGGAAGCCGCAGTAGAGTAGTATCTAGACCAGTGTTTCCCAACCTTTTTGTGCTATGCCCCACCTAAGCCTTTCTAAAATTCTTATGCCCCCCCCCCCCAACATCTGCATCATTTTTAATATTCAAAAATTGAAATGTTCACTAAAGAAACTTGAATTTTTTTTAGAAGGGCTCACGGTTCCCAGAGGGGCTAGACCCCCCCCCCCCCCACAGGCTCAGCGTCCCTGTGTGTCGGGTGAATTTTTAATTTTGTTTTTGGCGGTTACCCCAGACAAGCTGGTTCCCCCGCCTCCCCCTTTTTTTTGTGGATCCTTAGTCTCACTGTGAGCTACTGCCCACAGTGGTCCACCAGGCCCACATCTAAGGTGAAGATATGTGATGGGTTTTTATTTGATCATCCCGGCTCCCAACCAGACCAGGCGCACTACTGGGGGGAGAGCAGGAAATACACCCGATCCTAGCCAAAGGACCGACAGGTTTTAGGAAGAAATCAGTAAGAAATTATTGAGCAAACACAGTAAGTAAATTTTCAAAATATATAATGTAGAACTGAAATTCAAGTACAAAATAATTTTAATGAAAGATGTTTCTATATTATTTTAATTATTAGTAATTATTTAAATTTAAGGAGATCCTTGCGCTTAATGCTTGCTGCAAAGAGATTTTATGTCAGGTTCCAATTTAGTTAACTTCAGTCTCAAGTCTCCCTGTTTTGTTATATCCAACCGATTTCTTCCATTTTCGAATTGCCCCTCTTAACAATCGAATTGCCCCCCTGTGGGGCGTGGGCCCCACGTTGGGAAACACTGATCTAGACGCTCATCTGACAGCCTGGTATTTATGGGTTTGAATCCACATCACCGGGAAGGTTAACCCGGTCAACAAATGCCCGCAGAAGTCGGATGTGTCGGCCTAACGGCGCAAGAACGCAGCTCTGCTGTAAACAGGCACAACACAATCACGTCCGGAAAAAAAACTCAGGATGAACGCAGAAGAAGAAGAAGAATCCACACCATAGCAGATGACTTGTCTACTTTGTCTTTCCTTGTCTACCTAAGTCTGCTGAGGTATTTTACTGTCTTATTTTATTCTAAAACAACATCAATCAGCTGTGTTAGTGTTCAAGTATGATGTGCAGCAATGTCCGTTTAGTTTGAAGGAAAATGAGATCCTTGACATACAGTAACTCTAAATAGTATATCTGCCGTACGATGAAATGCCCAGAGACAAACACAGCAACACCATACTACTGAAACACCCAGAGACAAACACAGCAACACCATACTACTGAAACACCCAGAGACAAAAACAGCAACACCATACTACTGAAACACCCAGAGACAAACACAGTAACACCATACTACTGAAACACCCAGAGACAAACACAGCAACACCATACTACTGAAACACCCAGAGTCAAACACAGCAACACCATACTACTGAAACACCCAGAGACAAACACAGCAACACCATACTACTGAAACACCCAGAGACAAACACAGCAACACCATACTAGTGAAATACCCAGAGACAAACACAGCAACACCATACTACTGAAACACCCAGAGACAAATACAGCAACACCATACTACTGAAACACCCAGAGACAAACACAGTAACACCATACTACTGAAACACCCAGAGACAAACACAGCAACATCATACTACTGAAACACCCAGAGACAAACACAGCAACACCATACTAGTGAAATACCCAGAGACAAACACAACAACACCATACTACTGAAACACCCAGAGACAAACACAGCAACACCATACTACTGAAACACCCAGAGACAAATACAGCAACACCATACTACTGAAACCAAGAGCAGATCTATTAATGCCTTCAAACTGAGGACTGAACTTGGTTGGCTGAAATCCATTCAATAAATCTAAACTTGGACATACAGAAGTGTGTCCATGTGTGGACAGAAAACACAGGAGAAATGTCTCATCTCCATCCATGACAGAAGCAGGGTGCTATGGCCTTCCTTCACAATGCAGCTAGGACAGTGGTTCTCAACCTTTTTTGGCCCATGTCTCCCCCTCCCTCCCTTTCATCATATGTTGAGAATGCCATTCCTCCCCTTTCGTATTCCCTCCCTATAAATCCCCCCCCCCACCCTGCCCCTACATAGTATACATAAAAATGGAAGCTAACTTTAATAACACATACTAGAACAAGTTTAGATGTCTACATACTAACGTGATTTGTGGGTCTACTTACATTATAAGATGAATATCAGATGGCGAGGAGTACAGAACCATAAAGTATGGAGGGAAAAACAATATCAAGTAATCGGTTCTTGTATTAACGCGATCTTTAAATAATCATATCCCCCCCCCCACCCTAAAATTCCCCCCTAGGGGGGAATTCCCCACCGGTTGAGAACCACTGAGCTAGGATATGGTCTTCCTTCACAAGGCAGCTCGGAAAGGGAGTCACTGCATGGTGGTGAAGGAATACTGACAGGATATACAACAAATAGACGTGGTTATCTCAGTACAGAGCTTGAGATTCTGAGATAAGAATCAACATTTGTTTCGAGTTTTCATTTTCTCTTCATTGCTTTCATTTTTTCATATTTTTATTCTTCTCATCCAACCTTATGTCTTAATGTAGTCACCAGAGGGTCTTCTCCATGACTATATGTTGTGTTTTGTGTAAGTATGAGGGAAAGTTAATAAGTAAGTCACAAATGGCTGTAGAAAAATAACTAAATATGATAACAACTTGAAACCAGTTTATTTTTTATACATACATTGTCCCTTTATTTCCCAACATAATTTCCACCAACATTGATGCACTTATCCCATCGTTTTATCAGTCCTCCCAAACCGGCTGCATAGAACTGCATGCTTTTTTTTTTTCTTTCTAAATCACGTTTTCACGTCACATTCAACTTCGGCGCCATTCGCGAAATGTCTCCCGCCAAGGTGGGTTTTCAGTGGACCAAACAGGTGGAAATTGCTAGGGGTAAGTCGGGGCTGTAAAGTGGATGTTCCAGAACTTCCCACCTTAGTTGGTTAATTTTCTCCTGAGTTAATCGAGCCGTATGTGGTCTGGCATTGTCATGAAGAAGCAACACTCCTCTAGTCAGCAGTCCTGGACGTTTTCTTCGAATTGCAGATGCTACAGAGTCTATCGTTACTCACCTGTCACCTCTAATCATCTCCTTCACCCGCTGCACGGATGCTTCTGTTGCAATCTCAACAGAACGACCAGATAGGATTTCATCAACAACTTTAGAGTGTCCTAGAGCGTATTTCTAGCCAACTGCTTTACAGGACAAACATTTGTCAGCATAAACAGGAAGCACTTCCTTATGAATGTTCTTTGCAGGCAGTCCTTTTGCCCACAACAAACGCACAACAGCATGTTGCTCTTTGGTTGTACACTCTGTAAGTACAGTCGCCATTTTGTTTATGCGCTGTGCTTGCGCATGAGACACCTAGTGCCACCTGACGAACAGGAATATAAAGTTCAATGTTGCTGTCACCTAATGACACCTGTAGAAAACACCAACTACATTTACCTGCCATCCCACAGAACTGTGTGACTTAATTATTGACTCGCCCTCATATTTGTTTGCTGATGAAGGCTAGTTGCCGCACGTCCTGTATGTGTCTTAATCCTGTTCTCCATTATTTTGTCTTATTTTACATTATTTATCTCAACAACAAAAAAGGCAAAGAAGAGGTTCCAAACTCATGCGGTTTTGTTTGTTATCCTTGAGTACACAATCAGTGCTAACCTGGTTTGAAAGTATCGAACTCCTTCATGGCAGCCATCATGTTTGCCTCGGCTAGGGTCATCCCATTCCACACCCAACCATAAACCTGAGAAAGAAACAATTTCAACACAAATTTTAATCACACTGACAGGCATAGTCCAGCAGTTCTCTTAAAGTGAGATCCTAAGCAATTAAAACAAATGGCAATCAAGGCAGAGCCATGAACTCATCTCTGGACCGACTCATGACTGCCATAGGCATCTTACATTTCAATTAATTCCATGTTTTCAAATATGTATTATACATGCTGTGTTATGTTTTTATGATTGACTTCCCCACACATTGGGTATTTCCATACGTGCTTAGTCCCCTGATGCAGTAGCCATCTCAGTGTATCTCTACTCACTGCTCCCATAACGGGTTGGTTGTAATATCTTCTCTTTTGCCCCCGAAAATGGCATAAATGTGCTACCGCTATCTGCCAGCTGAGACTGTACTGCATTGATGATATTGGTTATCTCTACTCACTGTTCCCATGACAAGTTGGTTGTAATACCTTCTCTTTTGCCCCCAAAAATGGCATAAATGTGCTATCACTATCTGCCAGTTGAGACTGTACTGCATTGATGATATTGGTATTGCCCATGCTTCTTCCTGTTTCTCTAAAACAAAATACCTGCCTTAAGGAGGATTTGAACACACAACCACCATGCTAGCAACTGCAGCTAAGTAGGTATCCAAATATTTTACTTTGCTAGGTCTAAATAATGATAATTTGCATGATTCTCAGCTGATGAAGCCTCTTGAACATGGCCAGAACACACACCAGACAACCCATTAATTTTCCGACTGCGTTATTAAGAAATAAAGTGAACAAACCTTTGGTTGGTGGTACCTGGCCAATGAAGCGTATAAAGGCCTTGTGGTTGTCACACACTACCCTGTCTCCCACCTCCAGCTTAGAGCCGTCTAAACGAACAACACCTGCAATACACACTGACAGGGTTATTTAATCTGCACAAGTGTAAATGTTCTAAATCATTCACTCACAGTCGTTCCTCTTCACACTGCAGTGTAGAAGTGTTGTATCATCTTCTAGTCTTTCCTCATCTACCATATGATTTAAAGGTATAATATGGTCAGACATTTTTTTCTCTTCTACCCTAAAATAATTAACAAAACTGGAAACTGGAAAGTGTTGACTTTATAAGAACATGATCGCAAATGACAGAATGAACATTATGACTAGACAGCTTCATCATAAAAAAAAAAAAACACACATATTATATCATTAGATTAAAACGCTACAAAACTGTTAGATGTTAAGAAAATGTAATGTAGTTTTTTTTTTTTTATTCATGTGCTTTTTGTTTTTTTTGCTGATGAAGACTTTCTAGCTGCTACATCCATTCTTTTATTAGTGTTCTTGTAATGCTGACCCTTTCCACTTTCCATTGTTGTTGATAGTTTCATTATATTTTTACTGCAGTTCAACTCATTTCATTTTTCGTCTATCCTGTCTATGGGTAGAGATCATCTTCCACTATGATCCTGGGGCATAGAGGTACCATATGATTTTGTTCAGTCTTTCCACTTATACCATATGTAGAAGTGTTTTAGAGTCTTGTATTACCTTGGCATACTTATAAATACTGTCTTACTGTTCTGAACCCTGGTAAGTGAGATATTTCACACAGGAATGAACCCTAGAGTTGCACATCGGCTCTACCATGTAGAAACCTAGAATGCAGATGTACTGGGAAATATGCTGACAGAAAACACAATCCTGTACAAAATATTTGGATGTTACAAGCAAAACACACTGCCTTCTGCAATAGGCTTCCTCCGTTACCTTTCTTATTACAGCTGATTTTATAATGACCCATTAAGTTGTCTTTCAACTGATACTCTGTTGCATTTCCATTTATGAGAATTTCCTTTAGAGATTGTGCCCACACTGCACAAAAGAAAGCAGAAATAAAATAAAATAAAACATTTGCTATCTTTTGGAAGAAATTTATGTGCACATTTTCATGGGGTTCTGCATGCTCTCAAGACAGCATAGCGATCACGGAACTTTAAATAGTGTCAGACTACTTTGAGATCAAAATCCCACCCAGACAGGCACCAAATCAATGCTGAGGCTGGAGTAGAGACCCCACAACACCTAGATGCTACATGGGTCTAAGGAATTAGCAGCTGAAACACTCAACTGGCAATCTGCATAAAGTCAGCAAGAAGGTAGCCTGGATGGCTCAGAAGAAATATTTTGACATGTCCAAGACAGATTTACCAATGAATGCAGGATAATGAACACAAATATAGCCAGTGCAAATTGCCAACATTATGAAATCCAACAGAATAAGATGATTTGGAAATGTTGATAACATGAATGCAGACAGAGACACACAAGATACACTAAGCAAATACAAGATCATTAGAACATCCACAAGAAAGATGGAGAGATTGTGTAGATCAAGACCTAAAGGAAATAAGTATCAGACCAGAGATACATCATCAGAGAGAAATTAAACATACTGTGTGAAACAGACTTACAGATCCAGGAGGCTGAAGATAATCTACAACAGAAGCGACTAGTTGCATGTGCGTAATAATACACCTGTTCCTTCTGTGATGTGTTTGTTATCACTTGAAGGTTCGAATACCAGTGTGTCGATAACTTTCAATGTCTCTTTTGTCTATGGTATCCACTATGGTGTCTTCTGTGAGTGTCCACTAATACCTGCAAATGAATTTATACTTTTTCAATGGTCTCAGAAGTTACAGAGTGACTGGAATGTTTATGTCTGAGATAGCATGATGGTAAGTGTTATGGTTAGTTATAGAATGTTAAGACTTTCGAGATCTTGTTTTAACTCAAGTGTTCCCTGTCCTGAGCTATATGTTGTTACTCTGGAACTTGTATGCTGCATGAGTAACACTTGTAAGGTGACTATAAATCAGATACAGGACATTGTCAGATACTGGATATTGCTGAATAAGCAGATTCTTAATATTAAAAAGGGTGACTGGTCTGAAATGGAGACAGATCGTCACATAGGGATAGTGTGGGTACTTTTGCCTTAATTCACCCCAAACAAACGGAATCCCAGGGTATGACGTCACATCCAGGGGTTCCCTGTGTTGCGCCGTAGCTCGGTGAGCAATTTTATCAGTGTGCAACAATTGCTCTCGGCGACATCCCCCGCCCCAACTGTAACTGGCCAAATGAAATGCTTGTCAACTCTTGAGACCAGCAGTATATGAAAAGAATGATGATGATCTGTCTGTACGGGAGACGCGAGGCCTTGCAGCCATGTGCCCCTTGTCTCAGCGGGATGTCCTGCCGACATACATGGTGAATGTTGTCGTCGTCGGCATCTCCCATCTGTCCTGATGCTCAGTCAGCGATAGCACCATGATGACATGATTATGAGAACAGTGTCTAGCAGAATGTCAGATGCCACGATGCTGCTGCAGAAAAGGCAACGCTACTCTGGCTTGTCGTGGACAGTTGCTGCTGCTGCCAGTTCCAGAAAACTCATGATGAGACAGACACACACACACACACACAGAAACGGTTGCCAAAGCCCAAAGAAACATTGTGGGGCAATTGAAACGCACAGACACGAACTGTACCCGAACACAGAGGAGATCACCGTCTGTGCTAAATATAGCTGGTGACCCTAAATATAGCTGGTGACCCTAAATATAGCTGATGACGTTTGTTTGGGGTGAATTAAGGCAAAAGTACCATACATAGTGTGAGTTAGGGCCTAGTTACGGATGTGACAAAAGTAGTTTGTTTTCATGTCATACTAAAAGTATGAATGTCAAACCAAAAGTAACAGGTGCAGAATGCTGATCAGCTGTGTTGTTGTTTCACCAAGGAGTGGAAGAATTGTCAAGTCTGCTACAAAAAATGACAACAGGGCATTACTCTGAATTCACTGTGACATCATTGATTTAGCACTGGAACAGCAGGAATTTGAGGACAATTATTAGCATTGTGTACTGCAATGTCACTACTGAACATTCATTATCTAAATATCAGAACCTGCACCTCACAATATAGGCTGAGAGAGACAGAGTATGATTGGGCTTGCCCGGATTGCTAAAATTAAAAAATGTCGATCCTTAAAAAGTAAAGCAGAAAACCAAGAACAGTCATGTAACGGCAGGTTATTTTTCGATGCAACATTTGGACAGTGTTCCCCCATTGTTTTACAAAACAATCACACGTTATGCATTGTGTACGCTTATATATCTATTTCCCACTATAAATGAAGCTATAAACCCATTATTTCTCAAATTACATGCAACAATCATGAGTACTGCAGCGGCTGACTCACCCGTGTCAGCCATTTTCAAACAACCCAGTCAATGCAAAAATATTCATTCACATCATTTGAGAACAAACCATTACAGCTAGAATATACTGCATATATATTCAAATTAATTATATAATTATACAAATAAAACATTTTTATCCTATTAAATTTTAATAAATATATAGATACGTTACATTTCTGGTGATTTACTAAAGAATTAATTTATTTTATAGGAATACTGATTTATTTTAATGAAAAATAAACGACACAAATAACAAATTGGTTCAATGTTTTTATAGCTGTGATGTTGGAAGTAAACAACGGGCGAGCAGACGGCAGGATGGTCTGTGCACTTTCTGGCTTCTCTTGGACATTCTTCGCTCTTTAGTCATGTTGGTTGATTCACAGATGGTAGGTTTGATTGTTGTCGGTATATTGTTGTTGAGGGAGATTTGTGACTCTGGAAATCTTAGAAAATTACGTAGCTTATCAACAAAAACTGAACGTGAAATTGGTCAGCTTTCCCATTTCAAGAGTAGAATTACTCAATTAGAATAGAATGCAATCAGTGCACTCACTACCACACTAGGGACGCAGAGGTGTTTCCAAGGCACCAGGGCCGGATTATATACTGGCCAAGACCTACTGACGGGTCCTCGTCGAGCGCCCTGGGCAACAGGTCCCTTCCGGGTCCTGGCTAACGTCAGTACTGTAGGGAGAACTATCACGATTTTAAATTTGAGAATTTACTAATTAATCCGCTACAGAAGATAGGCCTTGAAATTCAAAATCTAATGGTACCTCAGTGATGCCTGTATGTCACTTATTAGTGAAGATATTCACATTTTTGTGAAGGTTGGACGAGTTGGGATTTTTCATACTATTCACCCGTAAGTGTAGCTCTCTAGTGTGTCCCATACCTCCCCCAGCGGGTGTTCGTGTGTGTGCGTGCGAGATTGTCTCAAATGGTCGTATGAAAACTGACTTCAAAAATATGTTTCGTCATGTTAAATGATTACAAAATAGTACAAGTACAAATAAATTATTAATGATCTTTAAAATTGTGTTCTATTTAACTTTAGTAGGCCAAATCGCACGTTTTGTGTGTTGAAAAGTGTAGCGCAATCAATATGCGCGGCCGTCATGACCCATTCACAAAGTCACATCTTCGCAGAAAATCTGTTTTTCAACCACAATTTGAGCAAGTTTAGCAATGAAACTATGCTGATTCAGGGGCAATATTTTATATGACGATTAAAATTCACATTAAACAAAGATATCTATTGGATTCACCGATTCCGATCGCGATCATTCGGCTGCCTCCGTGGTATTCGCTCCCCAGCAGTCGGCAGCTTGCACAGATCCATAGAGCACACTGTATTCACAAACTTCCAGTTTCTTAGTTCTATATAATATTTTAGTTTGTAATGTTTAATAGTTTCTATTATATCATTTAATAATTTTGTGAAATTTTTTTTAAAAAAAATGTCCAGCCGGGAAGAGAACCTCGGTCTCCCGCACCTCTCGCGTGACAGGCGGACTGCTTATGACTCCGCTAGCGAGAACACAATGAATTTTCCACAAAGATTTTTATATAGACAAGCCGCCGTTTTGGGTTTCATGATCGTAACACATTTTCGCCTGTTTTTCAACCACAATTAAAGCAAGTTAGCGATTAAACTTTCCAAAACTGAAAAATCTGATGCAGAATTCAAAAATCCATCTACAATTGATGGTTTTCTATTGAAAGCGCCAGAAAAAAATTATTTACTGTCCAGCTTGCCGTTTTCATTTTTCTCCGCGCGCGAGGTTGGTCTCAACCAACACGGGTCATAGACGGATTATGAAAACTTACTTCAAAAATATGTTCCGTCATGTTAAATGATTAAAAGATAGTACAAGTATACAAATAAATTTAAACAAAAACCAAATAAAAAAAATAGTGTGTTGCCAAAACAAAAGTCCTCGTCTACCAAGTCTGTGTCCTTAGTACTCTTCTTTATGGCAGTGAAACCTGGACAACTTACTCACGCCAAGAGAAACGTTTAAACAGCTTTCATATGCGGTGTCTGTGAAGAATACTTGGTATTAAGTGGCAAGACAAAATCACAAATACTGAAGTATTGGAAAGATCAGGTTGTGTGACGGTGTATTCCATGCTCAGTCTTTGTAGACTTAGATGGATAGGACACGTTAGGAGGATGGATGATGGTAGAATACCAAAGGACATCTTTTTTGGTGAATTACAGACGGGTAGGAGATCTCAGGGTTGGCCTCTACTACAATACAAAGATGTGTGTAAGCGGGACATGATTGATACAGGCATCGATAATGCATATTGGGAGCACGTCGCAGCTGAATGTGTTGCATGGAGGGCAACTATCAGAAATGGAATAAAGACAATGGAAAAAATGATTGCAGATAAAGCACACACAGAGCGTGAGAGACGTAAAATGGTGGAAATGACCATGTTTTCACATGCACCTACTGTGGGAAAACATTTGCAGCAAGAATTGGCCTTACCAGCCACACTCGCCACTGCCATGGATCGTAGTTATTAAGCCTTTTTGAAGCACAATGTACCAAACTATCATCTGTCAAGACGGAAAGGTGCCAATGAACAAATAAATTATTAATAATCTTTAAACTTGTGTTCTCTTTAACTTTGGTAGGTCAAATTGCATGTTTTGAGTGTTGAAAAGTGAAAGCGTAACATGCCACAGCGATCAATACGGGCATGCGCAGTCGCCATGGCGCATGCCATGCGTTTCCCCATTCACAAAGACACGCTTTGCAGAAAATGTTGTTTTTCATCCACATCGAAAGCAATTAGCGCGAAGAAACTTTCCAGATATATTTAAAATTGTATGCAGAATTCAAAAATACATATATAATTGAAGAAATTCAAACTACAGCGCCATAATAATGTTACAAAGTGCACATGTCAATCCGATCAATATGCACAAAGAACCAAAACAAGTCTTCGCAGAAAATGTTGTTTTTCATCCGCATCGAAAGCGATTAGCGCGATGAAACTTTCTAGATGTATTTAAAATTGTACGCAGAATTCAATATATATATATATATATATATATATATATATATATATATATATATATATATATATATATATATATATATTATTAATGATATAATATATAATTGGAGAAATTCAAACTACAGAGTCAAAAAAAAATTAATTACGGTAAGGATTAAATATATTCTTATTTATATAAAAGGTTACGATGATTTCAACCAATCGCTGTGCACGGAATATTAAGCATACCTTTCCTGGAAAACCCAGGATGATGTGTGTTATTGTCACGTGAGATTTGAATGAATGAATGACGTCGAAAGAATGCATGGTAAATTAGATAGCGTTTTCCGACGAGATTTTCAATGGCGGGCTGACTCCGTACATGAATTTTGTTTTTACTTCGGGTAATGGCACGATGGAACACGCTATCATTAGGATCGCCGATTCCTCCGAAGTCGGAAAGTGTCTGCCTGTACGGCGAGGAACCACCAGTCTGCACACCAATAAGCCAGACATGGGACAACGGATACTCACGCAAACCTCAGGTCCTGTAAGACATCACACTGATGCTGGACAACAGGATGCCTTCATCCGACATACAGAACTTCACGTTGGAGCTCAAGCCAACGAACACAAGCAAGCAAGCAACTACTACTACTACTCTATGACTATGACACACTATCTGACTATCACAAGTTACACAATGGAAGTTACAGCTAGAAAACCTTCGTCAGCACTCACTCACTCACTCATATACACACACACATGTGGATTGGCGTCGCAGACAGCAGGGCACATACTCCAAGACTGCCCAAATTACAATGTGTCTAGGCAAACCTTCTGGCCTAGAGAGACGACAGCGGAAGGTAAACTCTATGGACCGCTGAGTGAACTAAAAAAGACAGTTGAATTCATACAAGAGACAACATTGCAGTTATAGACATATTTCAAGCGAACGAAAGAAAAAAGATAACAAAAAAGACACTGAAAGAATTACATTATTTAGTGTAGTAAATATAATGCAATTGTATACTATTATTAGTACTATTATTAGTGTTTTTGTTGTTTGATTTCTTGTGTAAACTTCTAGCTGCAACATCCATTCTGATGATTCTGTCACTTGTGGGTTTTCTTGTAGCACTTATCATATGCACATAACATTTTATGTTGATGTACACATTCCTTACATTGTAACATCTTATGTGTGGGTAACAAATGATGTACACACCTTGTATTATATTATCTTATATGTGGGTGACAATGATGTACAAACCCCCTGTATTATCTTATATGTGGGTAACAAATGATGTACATGCCCTAATGAGTATTTTATATGTGGGTGACAATGATGTACACACCTCTTGTATTATCTTATATGTGGGTAACAAATGATGTACATGCCCTATTGAGTATTTTATATGTGGGTGACAATGATGTACACACCACTTATATTATCTTATATGTGGGTAACAAATGATGTACATGCCCTAATGAGTATTTTATATGTGGGTGACAATGATGTACACACCTCTTGTATTATCTTATATGTGGTAACAAATGATGTACATGCCCTAATGAGTATTTTATATGTGGGTGACAATGATGTACAGACCTCTTGTATTATCTTATATGTGGGTAACAAATGATGTACATGCCCTAATGAGTATTTTATATGTGGGTGACAATGATGTACACTTCCCTTGTATTATCTTATATGTAGGTAACAAATGATGTACACACCCCTTCAATTCTGTCATGTTATGTGTAGGCAACAAATGATGTACACCCCTTCAATTCTAACATTTTATATGTGGGCAACAAATGATGTACATACCCCTTATATTCTGACATGTTATAGTAGTAGGCCTCTTTCAGTCCTGAAGGACTATAGAGTTGTGCCGCTTGGGAGGTGCCTGGCAACACCGCTGGTGACTGTATAGTCCAATGCGAGAGTGACAATCCCTGTCACAGTTTCCGCATCTGTAAGACGAGGCAAGTCCCGCAGTAAGTGACTGTGCTTTGAGCCTGTGCCGCCTATCCTCAGTTTGTTCGATCAGATTGCGCTCAAAGAGCACCAGTCCGTTTCGTACATCTCTTCTCCAGGAGCATCTATCTGTTGCAACTCTCTCCCACGTGTCTGGATCTATTCCAATGGTTTTCATATCTTGTTTACACACATCCCTATATCGCATTTGGGGTCTTCCGGTTGGCCTCTTTCCTGTGGCTAGTTCTCCATAAAGGAGATCTTTGGGAATACTTTCATCCTCCATTCGAGATACGTGGCCCAGCCACCGGAGGCGTCTCTGCTTGAGGAGGGTGTGCACTGTGGTAATATCTGCTCGTTCAAGCACCTGTTTGTTTGTTATGTGGTCTTTCCATGTTATGCCCAGGATACGTTTCAGACATCTCATGTGGAAGGAATTCAACTTCCTTTCCTGTCTTGAGTACAAGGTCCAGGATTCAGACCCATAGAGTAGTGTGCTAACAACACAAGCTTTATATACTTGAGCTTTTGTACGCTCTGTTAGTCTATTATTCTCCCAAACTCTTTTAGCTAGCCTGGAAAATGTTGTGGCTGCCTTTCCAATGCGTCTGTCGATTTCTGTCTCTAATGAAAGATTATCTGATATTGTCGACCCCAAGTACACAAAATCGTGGACGACCTTCAATGCGTAATTAGCAATTTTGATTGACGGGGGTGCACCAGCATCTTGTTCCATCACCTGTGTTTTATTTAGGCTAATGGTGAGCCCAAAGTCTTTGCAGGCGGCTGTAAAACGATCTATGAGCCTTTGGAGATCTTCTGCTGTATGAGTAGTCAGTGCTGCATCATCTGCAAAAAGTAGTTCTCTTACGCATCTTGATCTTATTTTGGTCTTTGCCTTGAGTCTTGATGGGTTAAAAAGTTTGCCATCAGATCTTGTGTGGAGGTATATGCCTTCAGTGGCAGTCCCAAATGCCTGCCTTAAGAGAACAGCGAAGAAGATACCAAAGAGTGTAGGAGCAAGCACACAGCCCTGCTTTACTCCGCTGCTGATGCTGAATGACTGGGATGTTGAGCCGTCAAATAAAATGGTCCCCTGCATGTTTTCGTGGAATGATTTCACGAGACTAAGAAGGGTGGGTGGACATCCAACCTTTTCAAGGACCTTAAAAAGGCCGCTTCTGCTCACGAGGTCAAATGCCTTTGTGAGGTCGATGAAGGCAATATATAATGGCTTCCTCTGTTCTCTGCACTTCTCTTGGAGCTGCCGGAGTGAGAAAATCATATCGATGGTGGACCTGTTGCGTCTAAATCCGCACTGCGATTCGGGGTAGATTCTTTCAGCAAGAATGTGTAATCTTTTAAGGATTACTCTGGCAAATATCTTGCCTGTAATGCTGAGTAGGGAAATGCTGCGATAGTTGTTGCAGTCACTTCTGTCGCCTTTGTTTTTATAAAGGGTAACGATGTTTGCGTCTTTCATATCTTGTGGTATTGATTTTTCTCTCCAGCAGAGCTGAAATATTGCATACAGTTCTGGGATGATTGTTTCTTTGCTACATTTTAAAATTTCAGGTGGAATACTATCTTTTCCAGGTGCCTTGCCGGATTTGAGAGAGTCTAGTGCTTCGCTGATTTCTGTGAGGCAAGGTTCGTTATCCAGGGCATGCATGGCAGACTGTTGATCGATGGCTTCCAGAGCTTCTTCGCTGACAGTGTTATCCACTGAGTATAGCTCTGAGTAGTGTTCTACCCAGCGATCCATTTGTTTTGCTCTATCTTTTATGATTACCCCCTCAGTTGATCGTAAAGGGGCCATCTTATTTTTTGATGGACCGACAGCTTGCTTGATGCCCTCGTACATTCCTCTTATATTTCCAGTGTCTGCACAAGTTTGAATTTAAGCAGAGAGCTGTAGCCAGTACCTGTTCGCACATCTTCTTGCCATCTGTTGTACTCTATTTCTGGCCGTTCACAATGCCTGCAGTGTTTTCTCTGAAGGTGATGTTTTATACATTGAGAATGCATGTCTCTTTATCTCCAGGACTGGGAGCATCTCTTCAGAGTGTGCTTCAAACCAGTCGGTTGACTTAGTTTGCTTCTTGCCAAATGTTGATAGTGCTGTATTGTAGATGGTGTCGCGAAAATGACTCCATCTCTCGGTGGAATTTCTGTTTGTGGGGCCAGGCAGAGAATCCGCTAGAGCCTGCATGAATTTGTTGACCTTCTCTTTATTTTGGGTGCCTCTGGTGTCAATGCGTGGTCTTTCATCTGTTCGGCTTCTGTAGATTCTCTTGGGCTTTATCTTTACCTTGCTGGAGACGAGTGAATGGTCGGTGTCGCAGTCAGCACTATGATAGCTGCGCGTCAGCCGTACATTGCGGAGGTTGCTGCGTTTAGTGAGCACCAGGTTGAGTTGGTGCCAGTTCTTTGATCTGGGGTGCCTCCATGACACCTTGTGTTGAGGTTTCGTGTCAAAGAAGGTGTTGGTCACGCACAGATTATGGTGGCTGCAGAATTCCAAGAGACATTGTCCATTGTCACTGATCTTCCCAACGCCAAACTGTCCTAGACTTGAAGGCCAAGATTTATGGTCGGACCAACCCTGGCATTGACATCCCCCAGGATAAAGAGATGTTGTTTCTCTGGTGTTTCACTGACTTCTTTGCTAAGGTCGTCATAGAACTTGTCTTTAGATTCTGATGCTGCAGTTAGTGTTGGGGCGTAAACGCTTATAATACTAACTGGGCCTGCCTCTGTCTGGAGTTGGAGCTTCAGTATTCTTTCAGTGCCATCACTTGGTGGTATGATGGAATTAAGCAGCTTGTTTCTGATAGCGAAGCCAACTCCATGCTCCCTGGTCTCTCCGCACGGCTTGCCATGCCAGTAGAAAGTGAAGTCCCTCTCCTTGATGCTTCCAGATTCTTGGAGTCTGGTCTCTTGCAGGGCGACAATGTCTATCCCCAGTCTTAGTAGTTCGTTGTTTATCACTGCAGTTTTGCGGGCATCCACAATCTCATTTAGATCGTCTGAGATGCCAGGGGTCATGGTTCTTACGTTCCATGTTCCCAGCCTTAGGGCTGGTTGTTTTGTTTTTTTCTTGTTGCTAGGTGTATAGATTGCGGTCCATGTATCAGGATTTTCCCCTAAGCTCCACACACCCTCAGAAGCAGATGAACCGTGGCGAGACAACACCTTATTGACTGGGGGATGCCCAGCTTAGGCGGGCGGTAGCTGTCTAGTGAGATACGATGATCTCTCCCACCGTCGGAAGTAGCCCCTGGAGCCTTGCTCTACGCCAATCGAGCATTAAGACTTATAACCGGCAAATGCTGCTTCCCGTGTTGTGTCACCGCTTTACGCGGTGCTGAAGTGACCTCTTCAGGGCACAAGCCTGGGCAATGGAAATCGGAGAACCAGCTGTTGTCCAGTAGCAGGTTCCCCCTCTCCACGTCGCCGACGTTGACCAAGGGAAAGGCAGTAGCCAATGCAACTTGGCATCGGTGCCGTCGCAGGAGTTGCCAGAACTATGTTGTTTACAACATGGAACTGCCTTAGGGACTCCATCTCCGGATTTGGCCTCAGGGTTTACTCCCGAAGCCTTTCCCATATGGGTATACCCGCAAGGCAGCGGAGGTTTGAGATTTAGAGTTCCTTCTCTTAGAAGAGATACCAACCAAGGCTGACTAGCCTCCTCTGCCCGGGAATCAATAAGGAGGGAAGTCTACCAT
Organism: Cepaea hortensis; assembly: GCA_963921405.1. Lineage (NCBI taxonomy): Eukaryota > Metazoa > Mollusca > Gastropoda > Stylommatophora > Helicidae > Cepaea > Cepaea hortensis. Next base: position 7,800,259 of record OY992881.1, read on the forward strand.
TCTTCCTTCCTGGCAGTGATCATACTGATCGGATGACCGTAGCCATTGTCTCTACTGAGAGATCCTCTGCCCACCGTCACTGACTTGAAACCATGACCAACAACAATCTGTCAGCTGCTCCCAAGTCCAATCCACCACCTGCTCCCATGGCTTCACGTTACCCTGTTGGGGGGGCTAAACGGGTACTCCACCTTGCCCAAGGGTGTCCCGTAGGCTAGCGGAGGGAAGGACTTGTTATATGTAGGCAACAAATGATGTATACACCCCTTATATTCTAACATGTTATATGTAGGCAACAAATGATGCACACACCCCTTATATTCTAACATGTTATATGTAGGCAACAAATGATGCACACACCCCTTATATTCTAACATGTTATATGTAGGCAAAAAATGATGCACACACCCCTTATATTGTAACATGTTATATGTGGGCAACAAATGATGCACACACCCCTTATATTCTAACATGTTATATGTAGGCAACAAATGATGCACACACCCCTTATATTCTAACATATTATATGTGGGCAACAAATGATGCACACACCCCTTATATTCTAACATGTTATATGTGGGCAACAAATGATGTACACACCCCTTATATTCTAACATGTTATATGTGGGCAACAAATGATGTACACACCCCTTATATTCTAACATGTTATATGTGGGCAACAAATGATGTACACACCCCTTATATTCTAACATGTTATATGTGGGCAACAAATGATGTACACACCCCTTATATTCTAACATGTTATATGTGGGCAACAAATGATGTACACACCCCTTATATTCTAACATGTTATATGTGGGCAACAAATGATGTACACACCCCTTATATTCTAACATGTTATATGTGGGCAACAAATGATGTACACACCCCTTATATTCTAACATGTTATATGTGGGCAACAAATGATGTACACACCCCTTATATTCTAACATGTTATATGTGGGCAACAAATGATGTACACACCCCTTATATTCTAACATGTTATATGTGGGCAACAAATGATGTACACACCCCTTATATTCTAACATGTTATATGTGGGCAACAAATGATGTACATACCCCTTATATTCTAACATGTTATATGTGGGCAACAAATGATGTACACACCCCTTATATTCTAACATGTTATATGTAGACAACAAATGATGTACACACCCCTTATATTCTAACATGTTATATGTAGACAACAAATGATGTACATACCCCTTATATTCTAACATGTTATATGTGGGCAACAAATGATGTACACACCCCTTATATTCTAACATGTTATATGTGGGTAACAAATGATGTACACGCCCTTATAGAGTATTTTATATGCGGGTGACATTGATGTACACACTCCTTGTATTATCTTATATGTGGGCAACAAATGATGTACACACCCTTACATTGTATTATCGTCTATGCAGGTGACAATGATGTAACTAAAGTAAAGGATTCCTCACACCATTAGCTGTACTGGGTATATGGTGCTAACCCCTATGTTATAAACCAATCAATTCAATGGGTGATTGTGGTCTGTATCATGTCTTTACTTCCCATGCCATTTCCTGGTACCCATGTTTAGGCTGGTTCAACCGGGACCATGGGTCAGTGAGAATACAAGCAACAAATGATGTACACATCACCAACACTGTAACATCTTATTTTGTTTTGTTTTTATTTCTTCAGTGAATACAACAGTACATCTGAGATTCAAGAAGTGGAAAAGACATTTTATTTGATTGTGAATCAGCTTTGTTCTTCGATTCGGATTGTCTAGCAAGTAGCAGTGTCATTTTGGAGATTAGAGATGATCATTTTATATCACCGCTTGTGCTAGCTGGTGTCCCGTTAGTGAATGCTTCAGCCACTTTGTGAAAATATGTCAGCATGTCCAGATTGGAGAAACTGAGAAGGCAAAAAGTGTTCTTATTGGTAGCCATTTCTGTACTGACTGCAGTTGCTTTGCTGAGTATTCGAGCTTGGCACAGAGGCACTGATGATGTGGCCTTGTGGCTGGACAATAACAAGCTTGGCTACATCACTGATGTTGTCATTCAAGCAGGTCAGTGCCATATTGATATAAATGTAGTTATTGTTGTCATTGTTCTAGGGCTTTGTCAGTTTGAATTGTTCTCTGTTGCATGTGTTGAGTTGTTGTCTTCTGTACTATTTAAGTTGTTCTCTGTTGCATGAATTGAGTTGTTATCTTCTGTACTATTTAAGTTGTTCTCTGTTGCATGAATTGAGTTGTTGTCTTCTGTACTATTTAAGTTGTTCTCTGTTGCATGTGTTGAGTTGTTGTCTTCTGTACTATTTAAGTTGTTCTCTGTTGCATGAATTGAGTTGTTGTCTTCTGTACTATTTAAGTTGTTCTCTGTTGCATGAATTGAGTTGTTGTCTTCTGTACTATTTAAGTTGTTCTCTGTTGCATGAATTGAGTTGTTGTCTTCTGTACTATTTAAGTTGTTCTCTCTTGTATGAATTGAGTTGTTCTCTGTTGTATCATTTGAGTTCTCTGTTGTGTGATTTGAGTTCTCTGTTGTATCATTTGAGTTCTCTGATGTATGATTTGAGTTCTCTGTTATATGATTTGAGTTCTCTGATGTATGATTGGAGTTCTCTGATGTATGATTTGAGTTCTCTGATGTATGATTTGAGTTCTCTGTTATATGATTTGAGTTCTCTGATGTATGATTTGAGTTCTCTGACGTATGATTTGAGTTTCTCTGATGTATGATTTGAGTTCTCTGTTGTATGATTTGAGTTGTTCTCTGTTGTATGATTTGAGATGTTCTCTGTTGAATGATTTGAGATGTCCTCTGTTGTATGATTTGAGTTGTTCTCTGTTGTATGATTTGAGTTGTTCACTGTTGAATGATTTGAGTTTTTCTCTGTTGTACGATTTGAGTTGTTCACATGATTTAAGTCGCTCTCTGTTGTATGATGTGAGTCGTTCTCTGTTGTATGATTTGAGTCATTCTCTGTTGTGTTATGTGAGTTGTTCTCTGTTGTATGATTTGAGTCATTCTCTGTTGTATGATGTGAGTCGTTCTCTGTTGTATGATGTGAGTCATTCTCTGTTGTATGATGTGAGTCATTCTCTGTTGTATGATGTGAGTCGTTCTCTGTTGTATGATGTGAGTCGCTCTCTGTTGTATGATGTGAGTCGTTCTCTGTTGTATGATGTGAGTCGTTCTCTGTTGTATGATGTGAGTCGTTCTCTGTTGTATGATGTGAGTCGTTCTCTGTTGTATGATTTGAGTCCTTCTCTGTTGTGTGATGTGAGTTGTTCTCTGTTGTATGATGTGAGTCATTCTCTGTTGTATGATGTGAGTCGTTCTCTGTTGTATGATGTGAGTCATTCTCTGTTGTATGATGTGAGTCATTCTCTGTTGTATGATTTGAGTCGTTTTCTGTTGTATGATTTGAGTTCTCTATTATATTATTTGAGTTCTGTGTTGTAGGATTTGAGTTCACTGTTGTGCAGTTTGAGTAAGTTCTCTGATGTACGATTTAAGAGCTGGGGACTGATGAAGACATGGTTCCCTCCTGGTAGACAAGCTACACACTCACTCTGAGTGTGCCCGTGAACTCCCCAAGCTGTGAGTGCATGTCTTGGTACTGATTCTCTTCCTTCAGTATGAGGAAGTGTGTTGCTGCCTTGCATTTTTATAGTGCGCAAAGTTTGTAGTCTTTGACAGGCCTCATTTAAGTGAAGATCACTTATGGTCAGTCCTTCTTTCAGTGGCCAGACTTGTGGATTTTCAGAATAACTCACCTGCTAGTGAAGAGAGCTCTTGGACAGTGTGCACTGATAGGTACGCTAGCACATCAGTGTCTCTGCATCCCTCACTCTATATATTCAGTGCTGTATGGATGTCAGGATGATGTCATTCTAGCAGGTGAATGTTATTTAGACATTATGATGGTGACATTCAAGCAGATAAGTGCTCTACTGATGTCATGATGATGTCACTCAAACAGGTAAATGTTGTATAGATGTCATGATGATGTCACTCAAACAGGTAAATGTTGTATAGATGTCATGATGATGTCACTCAAACAGGTAAATGTTGTATAGATGCCATGATGATGTCACTCAAATAGGTAAATGTTGTATAGATGTCATGATGATGTCACTCAAACAGGTAAATGTTGTATAGATGTCATGATGATGTCACTCAAACAGGTAAATGTTGTATAGATATCATGATGATGACATTCAAGCAGACAAGTGCTATATTGATGTCATGATGATTCCACTGAGGAGTGGCTGGACGAGTGGCTAGAATGTCAGATTCTCTTTCGGGAGACCCAGGTTCGGTAAGGTTTGGGGTTTTTTCTGTCGGGGGCAAAAAGAAAACCCTAACCTGCACAGTTTGCGGTGACTGCACAAGCCAGGCTGCCTTAATTCCTCAGGCTCAAGACGACCCCCACCCCCCCCCCCCCCTGCCATACACCACACCACAAGGTACTATATTGGCAGTAAATGACGTTTTTTGACAGATGATGCCACTCATGTGGATAAATATTGTATGAATGTCATGATGATGCCACTCATGTAGATAAATATTGTATGAATGTCATGATGATGCCACTCATGTAGATAAATGTATGAATGTCAATATGATGCCACTCATGTAGATAAATATTGGATGAATGTCAATATGATGCCACTCATGTAGATAAATATTGTATGAATGTCATGAAGCCATTCATGTAGATAAATATTGTATGAATGTCATGATGATGCCACTCATGTAGATAAATATTGTATGAATGTCACGATGATGCCACTCATGTAGATAAATATTGTATGAATGTCATGATGATGCCACTCATGTAGATAAATGTATGAATGTCAATATGATGCCACTCATGTAGATAAATATTGGATGAATGTCAATATGATGCCACTCATGTAGATAAATATTGTATGAATGTCATGAAGCCATTCATGTAGATAAATATTGTATGAATGTCATGATGATGCCACTCATGTAGATAAATATTGTATGAATGTTACGATGATGCCACTCATGTAGATAAATATTGTATGAATGTCATGATGATGCCACTCATGTAGATAAATATTGTATAAATGTCACGATGATGATGCTCATGTAGATAAATATTGTATGAATGTCATGATGATGCCACTCATGTAGATAAATATTGTATGAATGTCAATATGATGCCGCTCATGTAGATAAATATTGTATAAATGTCATGAAGCCATTCATGTAGATAAATATTGTATGAATGTCACGATGATGCCACTCATGTAGATAAATATTGTATGAATGTCATGATAATGCCACTCATGTAGATAAATATTGTATGAATGTCAAGATGTTGCTACTCGTATAGATAAATATTGTATGAATGTCATGATGATGCTACTCGTATAGATAAATATTGTATGAATGTCATGATAATGCCACTCAAGCAGGTAGGTACAATACTGATATAATGATGATGTCATTCAAGCAGGTAGGTACTATACTGATATCGTGATGATGTCACTCAAGCAGGTAGGTACTATACTGATATCATGATGATGTCACTCAAGCAGGTAGGTACTATACTGATATCATGATGATGTCACTCAAGCAGGTAGGTAATAGACTGATATGATGATGTCACTCAAGCAGGTAGGTACTATACTGATATCATGATGTCACTCAAGCAGGTAGATACTATACTGATATCATGATGATGTCACTCAAGCAGGTAGGTACTATACTGATATCATGATGATGTCACTCAAGCAGGTAGGTACTATACTGATATCATGATGATGTCACTCAAGCAGATAGGTACTGTACTGATATGATGATGTCACTCAAGCAGGTAGGTACTATACTGATATCATGATGATGTCACTCAAGCAGGTAGGTACTATACTGATATCATGATGACATCATTCAAGCAGATAGGTACTATACTGATATGATGATGTCACTCAAGCAGGTAGATACTATACTGATATCATGAGGATGTCACTCAAGCAGGTAGGTACTATACTGATATCATGATGATGTCACTCAAGCAGGTAGGTACTATACTGATATCATGATGATGTCACTCATGCAGGTAGATACTATACTGATATCATGATGATGTCACTCAAGCAGGTAGGTACTATACTGATATCATGATGACATCATTCAAGCAGGTAGGTACTATAATGATATCATGATGATGTCACTCAAGCAGGTAGATACTATACTGATGTGATGATGTCACTCAAGCAGGTAGGTACTATACTGATATGATGATTTCACTCAAGCAGGTAGGTACTATACTGATATGATGATTTCACTCCAGCAGGTAGGAACTATACTGATATGATGATGACACTCAAGCAGGTAGGTACTATACTGATATGATGATTTCACTCAAGCAGATAGGTACTATACTGATATGATGATGTCACTCAAGCAGGTAGATACTATACTGATATCATGATGATGTCACTCAAGCAGGTAGGTACTATACTGATATGATGATGATGTCACTCAAGCAGGTAGATACTTATTCTTCTTCGTTCATCCGGAGTTTTTTTTTCCGGATGTGATTGCGTTGTGCCTGTTTACAGCAGAGCTGCGTTCTTGCGCCGTTAGGCCGACACATCCGACTTCTGCGGGCATTTGTTGACTGGGTTAACCTTCCCGGGGGGTAGATACTATACTGATATCATGATGATGTCACTCAAGCAGGTAGGTATTATACTGATATCATGATGATGTCACTCAAGCAGGTAGGTACTATACTGATATGATGACATCATTCAAGCAGGTAGGTACTATACTGATATCGTGATGATGTCACTCAAGCAGGTAGGTACTATACTGATATCATGATGATGTCACTCAAGCAGGTAGGTACTAAACTGATATGATGACATCATTCAAGCAGGTAGGTACTGTACTGATATCATGATGATGTCACTCAAGCAGGTAGGTACTATACTGATATCGTGATGATGTCACTCAAGCAGGTAGGTACTATACTGATATCATGATGATGTCACTCAAGCAGGTAGATACTATACTGATATCATGATGACATCATTCAAGCAGGTAGGTACTATACTGATATGATGATGTCACTCGAGTAGGTAGGTACTATACTGATATCATGATGATGTCACTCAAGCAGGTAGGTACTATACTGATATCATGATGATGTCACTCAAGCAGATAGGTACTATATTGATATGATGATGATGTCACTCAAGCAGGTAGGTACTATACTGATATGATGATGTCACTCAAGCAGGTAGGTTCTATACTGATATCATAATGATGTCACTCAAGCAGGTAGGTACTATACTGATATCATGATGATGTCACTCAAGCAGGTAGGTACTAAACTGATATGATGACATCATTCAAGCAGGTAGGTACTGTACTGATATCATGATGATGTCACTCAAGAGGTAGGTACTATACTGATATCGTGATGATGTCACTCAAGCAGGTAGGTACTATACTGATATCATGATGATGTCACTCAAGCAGGTAGATACTATACTGATATGATGACATCATTCAAGCAGGTAGGTACTATACTGATATGATGATGTCACTCAAGCAGGTAGGTACTATACTGATATCATGATGATGTCACTCAAGCAGGTAGGTACTATACTGATATGATGATGTCACTCAAGCAGGTAGGTACTATACTGATATCATGATGATGCCACTCAAGCAGGTAGGTAGTATACTGATATCATGATGATGTCACTCAAGCAGTAAATGTTACATCAATATCATATTGATATCCACCAAGCAGGTTAGTAGTTAATAAAATATTAGAAGATATCAGTTGCAATCTCCACATTGAAGGTTGGTGGTTGGTTATAATCCTGACAGACAGCAGTTCTATCTATCAGCATGAAACATAAAAAGCTGAACCTACACACTGTTCTGTAATATCACAGCAAGCAGTCCTTTCACTTTGGTCTATAAACATTCATCCTAGTGATGGTTTGGACAAATTAGTGTGATAATTTCTCATGTTTTATTTCACGCATAGGTGGAACTTCCCTGCATGATGTGTTGGCAATGCTGAAGAACGCACAGAAGTATCGTAAGCTGACCCAAGCACTGGCTAAAGAACAGCTAATTCTTCTGGAGCAGGCGGCCAAGCGGCTGCAGGATGAACTTGAGTTGGAGATGTGGCTGGCAAGTCACAATCTTGACTCATACATGGATGTGTAAGTTGTTTATTTGTGGTGGATTTCATTGGAGCCTCATAACCTGCTTGTTGCTAGGTGATCTGTTGTCCTTCTTGCTCTCCTCTTGTTAGTTCTTTTCTTTCTTTCTGTTCTTCTAGCTCTTCTGCTCCTCTATCTACACCCATGCTCTTACTAGCTTCTTGCTAACAGTATCAGCAGTGGAGCACAGGTTCCTTATCTCCCACAATGATTCTGTGGGAAGTGAATGTGTGCTTATGGGCTTGTTCTGACGCAGTGGCATTGATTCTTCACCATAATCATAAGATGCTTATTATTGTCATCTACTGATGGTGTTGGAAAACAAACCAGATATTGTATCTCTGAATATGTGGTATTATCTCAAAACTTTTCTTCTGTTCTAGAATGTGGTGGTCAAGAGTAACTGCACACAGAACAGTTGAGCTGCACAATGATGGCATCACTGAGGGACAACAAGAGTGAATGCACACAGAACAGTTCAGCTGCACAATGATGGCATCACTGAGGGACAACAAGAGTGAATGCACACAGTTGAACTGGACAATGATGGCATCACTGAGGGACAACAAGAGTGAATGCACACAGAACAGTTGAGATGCACAGTGATGGCATCACTGAGGGACAACAGGAGTGAATGCACACAGCACAGTTCAGCTGCACAGTGATGGCATCACTGAGGAACAACAGGAGTGAATGTACACAGAAAAGTTCAGCTGCACAGTGATGGCATCACTGAGAGACAACAAGAGTAACTGCACACACAACAGTTCAGCTGCACAATGATGTGATCACCAAAAACAGCAAGAATGAATAAAGTTGCACTGTAATAAACAGCAGGCCCAGTCTGTGCAAGTAATGCTCAGTTGTTATATGCAGGGCATGACGATCCATTGAGTGAGGCAGGAACCAGAATGTGTCAGCTCTGTATTAATGGAAACCTCCTTGGATGGTGGGGCATGCCCATGTTTTGCCCTTGTCTTACTTTGATGTCCAAATGGCGTGCACGTGACTATTTCATGCTGGCTGGGTCTAGCCCGTGTGAATAGAATGGACATAGATATAAGCACCTTAAGACAGTGAAATGTCCTGTAAAACTACCCTGGATGACTAACCAAGTCAATAAACACTGTAAATTGAGTTGAGCTAAGAACCGACACCACTGCACTCAGGACATTCCCATACATGCTCCGCCCCCTTGTTCAACAGCGATAAACACTGTAAATGCAATTCAAAAATATGCATTCTGGCGGCGGCATTATGCACAGTGTACCTGTGCGGGCTGTTGGCTTGCCGAGACTCCTGTCTATTCCATTGTTCACATTGGGCAGTGAGGAGCATTTTGTGTGATATTCACTGGCATAGGAACGGAGCAATATGGGAACGACCCGTTGCCGTGAAGTTGGAACCACGACTAACTGACTAACTAACTAAACACTGTAAATAAGTCAGAAGTGCCAGTAAGAGGCATACATATCACAGCTCTATTGTAAACTGGCCGTCTCTGTGGCGAAGGGGTTACGGACGCAGTTCATAATCCCGCATACCGCGTTCGAAACACAGTTGCAAGCGCTTTTATCAGCAAACAGCCTAGAGTTGGGTTTTTTATAAAAATGGTAATAGTGTTTGTCATTCAGAAAGCAATGGCAAACTACTGAACGTCAACTTGTCTAGAAATTACAAACAGCCACAAAATGCTGGGGTTGACTGCGATGCCCTGTAAAGGATATGCAACTAACTTTTAACTAATGTAAACTGACACAATACACACACCATCCAATAAACAAGGAAGGCATTTTGTTGTCTTACAAATAACATCACAACAGACAGTCACATGAAAGAAATTGACACATGAAACCATATCTGATAGTTGTCATCATTACATTGAAGATTGATTGTATGGAATCTCTGACATTGTCTAGTTGTCATCTTTACATTAAAGATTGACTGTATGGAATCTCTGACATTGTCTAGTTGTCATCTTTACATTAAAGATTGATTGTATGGAATCTCTGACATTGTCTAGTTGTCATCTTTACATTAAAGATTGACTGTATGGAATCTCTGACATTGTCTAGTTGTCATCTTTACATTGAAGATTGATTGTATGGAATCTCTGACATTGTCTAGTTGTCATCTTTACATTGAAGATTGACTGTATGGAATCTCTGACATTGTCTAGTTGTCATCTTCACATTGAAGATTGGCTGTATGGAATCTCTGACATTGTCTAGTTGTCATCTTCACATTGAAGATTGACTGTATGGAATCTCTGACATTGTCTAGTTGTCATCTTCACATTGAAGATTGACTGTATGGAATCTCTGACATTGTCTAGTTGTCATCTTCACATTGAAGATTGACTGTATGGAATCTCTGACATTGTCTAGTTGTCATCTTCACATTGAAGATTGACTGTATGGAATCTCTGACATTGTCTAGTTGTCATCTTCACATGAAAGATTGACAGTATGGAATCTCTGACATTGTCTAGTTGTCATCTTCACATGAAAGATTGACTGTATGGAATCTCTGACATTGTCTAGTTGTCATCTTCACATTGAAGATTGGCTGTATGGAATCTCTGACATTGTCTAGTTGTCATATTCACATTGAAGATTGACTGTATGGAATCTCTGACATTGTCTAGTTGTCATCTTCACATTGAAGATTGACTGTATGGAATCTCTGACATTGTCTATTTGTCATCTTCACATTGAAGATTGACTGTATGGAATCTCTGACATTGTCTAGTTGTCATCTTCACATTGAAGATTGGCTGTATGGAATCTCTGACATTGTCTAGTTGTCATCTTCACATTGAAGATTGACTGTATGGAATATCTGACATTTGTGTCCTCAAGTATTGTATTTGTCCAACCTTGACCATGTTTAGTTATGACTTCTCTGTTGATTCTTAGTTTGATATATGAGATAAGTGTGATAAGTGAGGAGTTATAATGTAATACCATGCACTTTGTTCTCCTCGCTCACAATAGGTAAAGGTGGTCCCTTAGCACACACTGCCCTTGCGGTGTCAAGTGTTATGCCTTCACACATTCTACATTATGACATATCAGTTTTGGTGACCAGTTCCCTTATTCACCACCTTTCCATTCCAGACAATTTCCAGAACATTCTGAAAATTGTCTGGTTCCTTTTTTCTTGTGTGAGGCTGAGTCGATCCCAAAGTCGTAGTGGTCAGAAACATTTATCCTGCTTCTGCTGGTGATTTACCTGAACCTTTGTTTTGGCAGGCAAGCGTGCTAACCACTCTGCCACCATGGCTCCTACACACAGTTTGCATTCATTGTTTTGTTTTTCTGTGCCAGGTTGAGAAAGCTTGGAGTTGTCAGTTTAAGGGATCTTGTGTCACTGAAAGAGGTGGACATCTTGGATGCATTGCAGCAGTCTGACAATTCTAAAGCTTGTGATGATTGGTTAGATCCTCTGTCAGATCTCAGGCATGACCTGCACCAGGGGAAGAGAGTTACTGATAGCAAGGCCTTCGTCGAGTTTGTGAAGAACAGGGGTCAATCGAAGATACAGATGTTCTGTGAGTAGAATTTCTTTGTTGTTTTACTTTCCTCTCCTATTCCTGTTTCAGGTGAGCGACTTTAATACACAAAGTATAGTTTAGCTTTATGAAATTACAGTTACAAAAAACCGAGGATATTGCAGCTACAAGCCTTCATAAGCAAACAGCAAGAAATAAATCATAAGCACACATAAAACATGGAAATACCACTAAAGTAACTACATTAAGGCTTACCATTATGGGACAATGTTAAATAAAAATAAGGAAGTAGAACGAACAAACGAACAAAAATCTTTATTTTCAAAGGGTTAAGAATTGGGCACGCAGGCCCGTCTGATATTCTGCCCTTCTTCTCTATTTCCTCTCATACATTCTTTCATTCCAACATCTCTTATGAAGCAATTCTTTAACAACAAAAGAACAATAAGCATTAAAACGCATGAAAAATAATCAATAATACATGACTCGTTGAGGCAATGTTTAACATGGGCATCATAAATACCCAAGGCGGGTGTAATGTGCCTCACATATGGGAATGTTTTTTTTTTTCTGACTAGTTGTCGTTCGAGATAATTTACCATTATTATTGTCTTTGTTGCTGTTTTTTTTTTTCTTAAGGGGGCATGTAATCTGTCCTGAGGTAGTGTTCAAACAGGTTGCGACTGTATGTATAATGATTGGTGGTGTCTTTGATTTCTTGTGGAAGATTATTCCACAACTGAGTGGCAGAGTATGCTAAGCTTGTTTTATATAAGTCTATCCTAGGTTTAGGCACATGAAGTATATTTAGTCGTTCGCTATGTCTTGCGTTATATTTAAACAATGGCCAAAGGTAGCTTGGGGCATTTTGAAATAGGATTTTGTGAGTTAGTTTAGCCTTATTAAAAAGTAGGCGTTTGTGGAGTGGCAGTAACTGAAGACGTTCATGTAGGTTAGAATTGTCTGTAAACTTATCACCATTGATTAGACGCACTGCCCTTTTCTGGAGTGAATAAAGGCGTTTTGTTATTGATTTGGAGCATCCATCCCAGATTGTGGAGCAATAATCAATATGTGTTTGTATGTGGGAAGTATAGAATATCTTTCTTGTGTTTTTGTCGAGGAAGTTTTTAATTTGGGCAAGTTGGTATACGTTTTTTGGCTATTTGTTTAACTAGAGCATAAACATGGGAATTAACCCTTTACAGGGCAGATGCTTGTCCGTTTTGTAGCCCTGAACGGGCAAGATTTTTTCAGGTTCTGTAAAATTTCGGGTCGCGTTAGTAAAAACATCACAAATAAGGTGTTAGTCAACCGATTTTAGTTAAATAAACAACACAATGAAGGGAAAAGCATGCAGAATATGTTACTCACGTGATTGTTGCCGGTAATCCATATATGAACACAAATATTTACGAAATACGGCATGTTGTTTGTGATTTTCCGTCATCTATACGGCAATTTACAAACACATTTTCAGAATCATAATCACTTTCTTTAAAGTCCGACTCACGACTGCTAATGCAAAGTAACGCTTTGCACTGATATCTAGCTCCGATTAATAATCAACTTCATGCCCTTTAATGTCATTTAAATTGAACAGAGCGAAATCTCGGCTATCACTTGAAGAATCGCCGAAATCCATTTTGAAAAACAGTGTAAAAATCCCGAAAACTATCAAAAAAAGTCTGTTAAAGTCTGTTCAAAGTCATTGTAGCACGTTTACAAATGGCGGCCACGTTGTCAAGCTATCGGCGAAAGTGAAAGTAGTCATCGGAAGTGTCGGAAAACCGAGAGATCGCATTTTTAAAATGACTAGTCGTCAAAGACGCGATAGGGCGCTACGCCCGTTTAACGCATCGAACGCTATCAGGCGCTATGCCCGTTAAAGGGTTAAAGGATAGATTTTGATCTATGATAAGACCCAGTGCTTTGTACTCGGTTACACTTTCTATAGGCTGCTACCAATGTGTAGCTGAAGAGTTCTCTGCGAGTTTAGAGTGTGAAGTCTTTGCCTGGTTCCTATTAACATAGATCTTGTTTTAGAAATGTTAATTTGCATGCGGTTTGCATGACTCCAGTTAACTACACTGTTTATTTCCTGATGCAAGGATAATTCTAGTACATTACGATCAATAGCGTTTGTATATACTGTGCAGTCGTCTGCGAATAGATCACAGGACGATGACAGATATAAGGGAAGATCATTTATATAAATAGCAAATAATAGAGGGCCAAGTATAGACCCCTGAGGTACTCCAGTATTAATGGTAATGGCTTGGGATAGAGATTTATTGTGTGATATTACTTGTTTTCTGTCTAATAAGGATGAGTTTATTAATGTCACTATATTAATGCTTACTTTCATTGTTTCTAGTTTTTTAATTAGGATAGTATGATCTATCTTTTTTTTTTTTTTTTTTCGCGTTTCCATCCTGTTTTCAGGATATTGCGGTCAACACCAGCATCTTTCAGTTGTATGTTGATTCCTAGGCTAGATTACGTTCATCAGCACGCCACGACTTTCTGAGCGACCGGCTCCATACTCTCATAAGTCACTTTTGCGATTCGAACCACTGCTAATTCTCGTTGCGTCACGTGACGAGAGTATTCGGGGTTAGCGGAGAAAGCTGCTAACCCCTCGGCCATGGAGCCGGTATTATCTATCATATGGAATGCTTTTTTAAAGTCTATAAACATCGTTCCACATAGAGTATTGTTGTTAATATTTTGATGCCAGTTTTCTATCATGTATGTTAGGGCCATATGGCAGGAATATTTTGTTGGCCGAAATCCTGACTGACTGTCAGCTATTAGTTTGTGGCGAACTAAGTGCTCTAGTGTTGTTTTGTGGATGTGCTTTTCTAGCAGTTTGGATAAAGAGGATAATATGAAAATTGGCTTATAATTACTCATGATGAAATCGTATGGTTCTGAACCAGCTTTTAAAAAGAGGGTACACTTTAGCGATTTTAAAGGCTGATGGGAAGTGACCTTTGGTGAGACATTGATTGTATATAAAAGTTAGTGACTTGCAGATCGCCGGTGCAGCTTAGTGAAGGTTCCGATTACTGATTCCATCTAGTCCTGATGAGTTATTGTTTTTTAGGTTACTGAGATGAGTAAATACTTCAGTGGTCGTCATTAGCGGTATGTTTGTGGGAATGTCTCCATAGCATTTGCTCTCACAGAATGATGCTAATAAAGATATGTCATGAGGCACATCTGGTATTGCAGCCTTCAGTTGGTTTATGTAAGACCGAAAGAAACTACTGAATTGATCACATGTAACCTGATTTGATAGTAACGATTGTGATGATTTGTGTTTGTTTGTCAAGGTATTAATTGCTTTCCATATATCTTTAGTGTTGGTTTTATCTATTATTAAGTTCTTAAAATAGTTTTTCTTTTCCTTTTGAATAACATATTGAACTTTGTTTCTCAGACTATGGTACATAGATAGATCTCTATTTTTATGTGCCCTGTCCCGGTCTCTCATAAGTTCAACTACCTCCTGTGTGATCCACGGGGGCTTAGTGTGATGTTTAACATGAACTTCCTTAAATGGAACTTGCTTATCAAATACGCTTAGAAAGGTCTTCAGCCAGCGGTCCAGAGCATCATCTGGGTCAGGAAACTGGTAAACATAGTCCAGAGATGAGTTGAGCAAGTCTTGTAAAAAGGCATCTTGATTGAAGTTTTTGTAATTTCTATATTTTATACTTATATGTTTGTGTTTCGGAGTTTTGGTACCTCTTTTCGACCACGTGCAACGTACTGGGTAGTGATCGCTCATTGCATTAATAGGTACAGTAGATTCTGTGATGTTGTCAGCACACGTAGTATAGATATGATCTATAAGTGTTGCAGATGATTTTGTTATTCTAGTGGCTTGTTTGACTAACTGTTGGAAGTTATATGACTCTATTATGTTTTTCCATGTTTTGTTTGATTTGTTAGTGTCTATGTTGAAGTCGCCTAGCAGTATTATTTCTCTAGTATTACTAAAGACTACATCCATCATAGTGGTGAATTTTTCATACCAGATATTTCCTGCACTGGGGTTCCGATAAAGATAGCCAACTACTAGGGATATGCGATTTTGAAGCTTAACCTCAAGCCATACACACTCAATCTCACAGGTTTCAAAATCTAGCCTACGGTGGGTTTTAAGTGAGTTAGAAATATAAACTGCAATACCCTCTCTTGTTTCTGATAGAGATCTCTTCTAATGGTTTTAAAGCCTCTGATAGCGATGTCATCATCTGAGATGCAGCTATTTAATCGACTTTCGCTAACGCCGAACATGTGAAAATTTTGATTAACTATAAGTGCTAGTTCAGGCAGCTTCCCTAATAGATGGCAGATATTTAAATGCCCGATTCTGAGCCCATTATTACTGAGCCAGTGTCCGTACTTATTAGACATTTTAACAATGCGTAATCATGAATTTTTTAAAAACACAAAATGAATACAACTTACGTCCCTTTATAACAATACACACTCTAAAGTACAGAGAAACAGTAATATCTCTGTCAATATACATGCACACACACAAAATACGTATAAAGATCAGTAAGCATGATCAGTGAAGACCCCCTCACTCACAGTATAAACGCGATAAAAATTATTATAAAAGATATCCAACTAAGTGTCAATCTCTGTGACTTCAATAGGGGTCAATGTTTATAGCCACGTACAATCTAATACGTTGCTATATAAAACAATAACCAAGTATGCACATAAACTTTCTAGGAGAGGCTCTTTCTTGTACCGAGATCCGGTGTTGCTTTGTGCTGAATTGCTAGTAAATACCAGGCTGTGTTGGTCCTTGGTACAGCGACATCATAAGTGCCTGACGAAGTGAAGCTTGGCTATAATGTGTGAGGTATA
This sequence comes from Cepaea hortensis, assembly GCA_963921405.1. Classification (NCBI taxonomy): domain Eukaryota; kingdom Metazoa; phylum Mollusca; class Gastropoda; order Stylommatophora; family Helicidae; genus Cepaea; species Cepaea hortensis. The sequence continues at coordinate 7,816,902 of OY992881.1, forward strand.
ACAACTCTGGGTTACAATGGAATGGATACTGCTGATTTCTCACGGGTGTGTAACGACTTCCAACTACAGGCTCTTATTCGTGGCTAACAGGAGGCTGTGGTGGCACGTTGTTGTTACTGCTGGATTGATCCTTGCTGTGGAGAATATGGAACGTATCTTCATAATTATCACCCTCCTGCGTGAAAGAGGGCGTATTGTACAGATTTGGTTTGGTGGAAATGTTCCGTCTGGCTTGGATATCAGGTGCCGTGGTTATGAGTGGTCTGCTCTCTTCTGGCCTATTGGTACTTGATGTGGCGGGAGTATGTCGTCTGGCTTGAGTTTGAGGTGGTGTAGCTAAAAGTGTCCTACGCGATCCAGTATTGGATGTAGGTTGTGTACGTTCTGGGTAATTGATATTTTTGGTGAGCAAGCTGGTGCCCAATGTAGACAAATGTACTTGATCCTTATAAAGTCGCTTTTTAGGTGCTCCAAACTGTGAAGTAAACACCGGTGTGTTGTTGATGAACTGTATGTTGTTGTGAGAACAAAACTTCTGCAATATGTTGTTATTTATGTCAGCTAGACAACGCTGGAATCCATAAGTCGGTGATATGATGGAGGAGAAGAAAATGGACGAGTTAGGAAAAGTGTGATGTAATCCGTTCAAGAGCGCCAGCAGCTGAGATGCTGTGATTTGCTGATTGTTCATGGTGTCATTAATACCAATATGAACGCTTGCCTTTTTAACGTTACGATTTACAGCCAACCTCCTAATCTTGTCTGTTAGCTGGTGAACACCAGCCCAGGCAATGGAATTATGGAAACAATGTCTTTTCCGAAGTGGCCATCCGGTCGCTGTATAGACCTTTCATTAGAGAGTCACCTATTATAATGTGTGTACAGTTGGGTCGTGCTGTCTACAAATGTTGGTTGTCTGTATGTCTCCATGTGACTCTCCCTGTGTTTCCTGGAGGCGTGTGTTGTCTGTTGGCAATGCACTATCGCACTGTACATTTTCTTCAAATTTCTTGAAGAACTTTGAATCTGTTGCTTATTTTTACATCAATGGAATAGACTGCTTGTAGCGTTTTATCTTCCTCTGCACATTGAGGTTTTTTCATGTCTTGTTTAGTTATTTGTTTTTGGTGAAACTGGGCTTCAAGATTCTCCGAAGTTGATACAGCTGCTTGGGAGTTACACGTTTGTTCAGTTGGGTTGGTGGTGGAGTCGTGCTGTAAAGTTTCTATTGCTTTTCTTAGCAACAGATGTTCCTCTCTCTGGAGCGTGATTTCTGCTTTGAGAGCAGTGTAGTCACTGTTGGTCTTGCTATTAGCTTCAATGTTCCCTGTTACAGTAGCAGTGAGCGCCTTTAAGGATTGTTCTATTACCTCAATGCGCCTATGACAATCGCACGATTGTCCATTGATAGTTGGCGTGTTATCTAAGGCTGGTATTTCTTCTGCTACTCTTACGTTGGTCTCTACATTGTTTTGGAGGTGATCCATTGGATATTCAATGGCCAAGAGTACTGATGGGGTAGCTGGCCTCGTGTTGATGGTATTGTCCTGTTCATTCATTGTATGTGTTAGTTGAGAAACATTGTCTGCTGTGATGTCCACAGCTGTAATTGTGGGCTGTGTAGATTCTGATTCCTCACTCAAGATGAGCATGTTGATGATATCTTGTGTCTTTGATATGTCTCTACTCATGAATGTAAGTATTGAGTTCTCCAGCTCGACAAAGTCTAATTTTAGCCAAGAGTTAATGTTTTCAACACTGCCCTGAGCTAATAATTTGTTCTTCGAGTGATACAAGTGTATTGTAAGGACTGGTGTCGTAATCAGGTCTTCCACGTAGGCCCTGCTCCTATCTTGTCTGTGTTGAATTCGATCAGGCTTGTAATAATTGATGAGGCATGTTCGAAATGCTTCATAATGGAGTGTATTGTTAAAGGATACTGTAACACATTGGCCAGAGTTGGTGTGTTGGACGACTCGGCCGGCTGGGTTCACACACCTGGCTAGCTTGGTCTTCATGGCCGATTGTAAACCGGATCTTGTTTTAACACCAGTCACCTCCAGAGAGGCCTCTCCTATCGATGACATTACTGCATCATGTTATCAAACCCGTTTGAAGAATGCAGCGAACTCATTGTAGTCTAAACGCGCAGCTGGCAATTTGAGGTCATGTGTTCTGGTTCGTTTGTTTTGATAATTGAGACAAGAACACAGAACTGATCAGGGACTTGCTATATTGTGTGCTTGGCAACTTACCACGCGCTAGTCACGCATGGTTTAATCACACATTGTCGTTAATCAATAATTTGTAGATTTCAAAATTGAATGACCTTACCGTCCATTTATCAAAGAAATCCTCATTTCACTAAACAATAGTCACATAAACTTAAGATATTAATTCGTATTAGATCCAGTTTTAGAACTAACACAATGATATACACAGCATTTCGACTGAAATAGGCAAAACTTTGATAAATTCTATAAAAATTTGTTCTGGGGTGAGCACGTTGCGCAATTGATGTTATTTTTGCCCCTACTGCTTGTTCAGTGGTGAGCATGTTGCGCAACTGACATTATTTATACCCCAACTGCTTCTTGCATGTTGCGCAATTGATGTTATTTATGCAACAACTGCTTGTTCTGGGGTGAGCACATTGTGCAACTGATGTTATTTATGCCCCAACTGCTCGTTCTGGGGTGAGCACATTGTGCAACTGATGTTATTTATGCCCCAACTGCTCGTTCTGGGGTAAGCACTTTGCACAACTGATGTTATTTATGCCCCAACTGTTTCTTCTGGAGTGAGCACTTTGCGCAAATGATGTTATTTATGCCCCAACTGCTTGTTCTGCGGTGAGTACGTTGTGCAGCTAATGTTATTTATACCCCAACTGCTTGTTCATGAGTGAGCACTTTGCGCAACTGATGTTATTTATGCCCCAACTGCTTGTTCAGGGGTGAGCACGTTGCGCAACTGATGTTATTTATGCCCCAACTGCTTGTTCAGGGGTGAGCACGTTGCGTAACTGATGTTATTTATGCCCCAACTGCTTGTTCTGGGTTGAGCACGTTGCGTAACTTATGTTATTTACGAACGAACGAACGAAAGAATGAAACAAGTGACATGTTTGTGTAATAGTTAGGATATTATGCTGACGACGGCATGAGCATGGTCGGGCGAGAGTTCAATGTCAGCTCTCTTCGCCTGCTATGGAACTTTATTATTATTTTGTAATGAAATAGAATATATGGTACTTAACTTAGAGGCTGCAAATACAGAAAGTGGTAAATCCTGTTAAGATTTATAACAGACAGTGTGGCTGGTTGCAAGTAGATGCTGTCATGTCTGAGAAGGAGAGAGGCATGGGTATGATCAATTGGAAAGGTGAGAGTGGGAGTGAAGAGGAGTTACTGACGGGAGGAAAAAGTGAAAAGAGGCAGGAGGACTGGATTATTATAGCATGGAAAAGTGGGAGGAAATTTAGATGATAGATTGTGAGCCTTGTAAAAGTCCACCTGGATGAAAGTGTAACAACTGTAATGAGTCGTGATGTAACTCAGATGGATGAAAGTGTAACAACTGTAACGAGTTGTGATGTAACAGATGGATGAAAGTGTAACAACTGTAACGAGTCATGATGTAACTGAGATGGATGAAGTGTAACAACTGTAACGAGCCGTGATGTAACTGAGATGGATGAAAGTGTAACAACTGTAATGAGCCATGATGTAACTAAGATGGATGAAAGTGTAACAACTGTAACGAGTTGTGATGTAACTGAGACGGAAGAAAATGTAACAACTGTAACAAGTCATGATGTAACTGAGATGGATGAAAGTGTAAGAACTGTTGTGAGTTGTGATGTAACTGAGATGGATGAAAGTGTAACAACTGTAATGAGTTGTGATGTAACTGAGATGGATGGATGTGTAACAACTGTAACAAGTTGTGATGTAACTGAGATGGATGAAAGTGTAACAACTGTAACAAGTCGTGATGTAACTGAGATGGATGAAAGTGTAACAACTGTAACGAGTCGTGATTTAACTGAGATGGATGAAAATGTAACAACTGTAATGAGTCGTGATGTAACTGAGATGGATGAAAGCTGGAGCACGTATGGGAATGTCCTGAGTGCAGTGATGTCGGTTCTTAACTCAACTCAACTCAACGCAACTTATTATACGTGGGGCCTTCAAATGAAAACCTTAAAAGTTTTTAAAAACATATATTCTCAAAAAATAAATAACAAATCGGGAATGTACATAGAATACCCAAATAATACTAGGGACACAGCCAGAGTACCAACAGGAAAGTACTGCCATAACTATGATGCTGAAATTGAGGCAATCAAGATAGCAACAGAGAAATTACTAAATACCAGCCATGGTACACAAACTGTATTGCTATTGACAGATGCAAAATCAGTACTCGAGGCGCTCCTGTCTGGGAAATTGCCAGTACTAAGGACACTACTGTGTGAACTTAGCAGTCATACACCATACAGTGGATACCATCCCACTGTGGAATACCCGGAAACGACAGAGCTGATCTATTGGCTAGGGAAGGAGCAAAATAAGAACAGCCTGATGTGCCCGTTACATACCATCAAAAGAAAAGAATGATCAAATCAGTCAGAAAGCCACCAAAACCTGCTCAAGATGACAACCACATTATGGACAGACCAGAACAAGCCATTATTCTACACCTCAGAACAGGACACAATAGATTATGCAACCACGTGTATACAAAATTCAAGATTGATGAATCAGCCATGTACGCATGAGGATTGGCATCGCAAACAGCAGAGCATATACTCCAAGACTGCCCAAAATACAACATATCTAGGCAAACCTTCTGGCCTAGAGAGACGACAGTGGAAGATAAACTCTGTGGACCACTGAGTGACCTAATAAAGACAGTTAAATTCATACATGAGACAACATTGCAGTTGTAGACATATTTCAAGCAAAAGAAAGAAGAAGTAAAGAACAAATGTATCATTTTTTTTAAAAATGTAGTCACCATTGCGTCCAATTCAGCTCCGATAAAGTGCTTTTAACTCCTGTAGAAAACAGTGCCCTTGGTCACTACTCGGTGTGCCTGGGCCCCAAAGGGGGAGTAAAGAAGAGTAACTCTGTAGACCTCCTGTGCCTGTAATAAAAGGTGACCAAAGAGGATTTGTCTTCTCTTTTTGTTTTTTTTAAATATCCTATTTACAAGACACTGCAGTCAACACCAGCATTTTTCAGCTGCTGTTGATGTCTTCCCAAGTTTTGTTTTAACATTCAGTAATTTGCCATTTGGTCTTCTCCACCTTGGAGAAAAAACCATCCAACAGCCAACATCCAGCCAACCGTGAACTGACCTACAAAGGGCTGGGCACGTGTGGCTGGGTGACTATACTCCACTGGCATTCTCAGAGGTGACAGAAGTATACAGGATGTTTATCATCTGTGCTATTTGACATTTTATTATTTTTTGAGAGTAGCAGGCTGGGATGACAAAGGCGCATTCACAAACAGTGCACTACTCAAACAGTCAATATCTGCACACTTCAACAACTGACAGAGACAGAGCACACATCAGTGCAGTGACATCATTTCTAGTAAATTAGTAAATCATGCAGTTATCAACAGTTTGGCCCCATCGGTTGAATGTTACAAGTTACCTTGTAAACAAACTGTATTGTAGAATGGAAGGTTACGTAACTTTATCATTTCATGATGTCACAGATAAAAATTAATCGTTATGGTGCTAATCCCGCGAAGTCCCATCAGGCGGTGATAGTGCCGGGCCTTCAGCCTCGAGGGGGTCCACCCATGACTACTGGTGGTCACCTTCCCCTGTGCTGTGTAGTCAAGGCACAAAGGAGTAGGTTAAGAGCTATTGACCAAATACCCAGGACACTCAACATACTACAGTGGAATGCCGAAGGAGTTTATAACAAGAAAGTCTCCCTAACACAGCGTCTTCATAAAGATAGAATAGATGTGGCATGCATTCAAGAGACACACCTCAACGCCAATCGCAAATTCTCAGTCAGAGGATATCAGGCCACACGTTTCGACCGCGAAGGACACAAAGGAGGAGTTCTAATACTTACACGAAATACAATACCTTGCAGTGAAGTATCTTTGATCTCTGACAACCAAACGGAAATTATAGGTGTTGATATAATGATAAAGGACGTGAAAATAAGAATTTACAATCTGTATAGCCCAGCAGATAAGGACCTTACACTCTCAAACATGAAAATAACTGACACAAACTGCATTATTGTTGGAGACTTTAATAGTCGTTCAGAAAGATGGGGATACCCAGATACTGACAAAAGAGGAGATGAAGTGGAGGACTGGGAAATAGACTCAAATCTCCATCTACTCAACAAAGCGGATGACACACTGAGCTTCTACTCCAGAAGATGGTTTACCACTTCTACTCCAGATTTAGTTTTCTGCACAGGAGACATCCTCCACAAAATCGATCGCCATATGCTTGACCAATTAGGAGGTAGTGACCACAGACCAATCAAGCTTGTAATGAATATGGAGTATGTTCCACAGGAGCAAAAGCCTTTGCCCCGCTGGAATTACAAACGAGCATATTGGGACAGATTTGCCATACTAACAGACAAATGTTGTGAAAACATAAATACACGATATGGCAACATGAAGCAAATGGTGGAAAGTCTAAACAGAGCAGTAATACAGACGGCCACTGAGTCTATTCCAAGAGGAGCGAGGAAAAATTACAAACCATACTGGATTGAAGAACTATAAAATTTGGAGGACAAAGTTAAAGATACCAGGAAGACAGCAGAGAGAGAACAAACAACTGAAGCGAACATCTCTCTCAAAGCCATCTCAGCAAAATATAAAAGAACAGTAAATCACACAACAAGAGATTGTTGTAGGGAAAAAACAGAAAACCCGAATTTTGACAGGGATGGAAACAAACTATGGAAACTAGTGAAAGCCATGAACAATGAAGGACCTAGAAACAAGCAAATAACAATTAAACAAGGAAATGCCTTGCTTACAGGAAAAAAGGCTGCAAATGCACTAATGGAACACTATGCAAGTGCAAACCACATTGATATTACAACCGAACAGAAGAAAGCAATCAAAGACAAACAGATACATCATAAAAATACAGAGACAGCAGCAGAATATATGATGGCAAATCTAACAATGGAAGAAATGGAACAGGCAATGAATACACTAAAAAAGAATAAATCACCAGGCAAGGATGGAATCACAAATGAAATGCTAATAGGACTAGGCACCAAGGCAAAACAGAAACTACTAGCAGTCCTAAATCACAGCTGGAAGAGAGGAATAGTCCCACAGGAATGGAAGAAAGCTATACTAATACCAGTCCCAAAGAAAGGAAAAGACCTGGAAGAACCAAATGGCTATCGACCTATCAGTCTACTTAGCTGTGTAGGAAAATTAATGGAACGCATTATCAATGGCAGGCTAACATGGCATCTGGAAGAAAACCAACTCTTAACACCACACCAAGCAGGATTCAGAAAGTACAGATCCACTGAAGATCAAATAACTTATATAGCTCAGGAAATAGAAGATGCCTTCCAAGAGAAAAAGCACACACTAGCGGTCTGGATAGATTTAGAAAAAAGCATTTGATAAAGTGTGGAAGGAAGGACTGAAAGTAAAACTGCAAACAATGCATGTTTGTGGGAAAATGTATAAATGGATCAGCCACTACCTTGAGAACAGAACTGCCAGGACAAAAGTACAAGGACAAACCAGCAAAATGATGCTGTTGGAGCAAGTTGTCCCCCAAGGAGGAGTTCTTTCACCAACATTATTCCTAGCATATATAAATGATATCATGGAAAATTTTCCAGCCAGAGTACACACATCCTCCTTTGCAGATGACCTAGCCATTTGGTCTTCTGAAGAATATATTAGTACAGCTAAGAGCAGAATACAGCAAGCCTTATTAGCGCTAGAGGACTGGTAAAAATCATGGCTAGTGAAGATAAGTGAGGAGAAAACAACATGCACAGTGTTCTCCCTCTCAAATAAAACCCAGCAACCTAAGCTGGTATTGAATGGAAAAATATTGCGCCATGAAAAACATCCAAACTATCTAGGAGTCACCTTTGATCGTCGCCTGACATGGAAGACACAGGTTGAGAAAAATCGAACAAGAGCAAGGCAGAGAATGGCAATCATGAAAAAGCTTGCTGAAACAACGTGGGAAGCAGATGAGAAAGTTCTCAAGAAGTTATATACTGGACGGGTGAGGCCAGTACTGGAATATGGCATTGCAGCTTGGGCAACAGCAGCTAAGTCAAACTTTAACAAAATAAATAGAGTCCAAAACCAAGGAATGCGAATCATAACTGGAAGCCTGAAGACAACACCTATTAATGAACTAGAAAAGATCACTTGTTTACAACCAATGCAGGATAGAAGAGATAGCAGAGCCCAGCAACAAGCAGAAAAATTTAGAAGATTGACAGACCACCCTATGTATAAAAGGTTTAGTGGTTTTGGAAAGGGAAGACTGAAGCGTAGCAACTTTGTAGAAACTGCAAAACGAAAGATTAGGGCAGATCCCATACTTAACATATCAACAGTCAAACCCATTTACAATACACACAACTTCCCAGCTTGGAGACAGCAGCAACTGCCCGGGATGATAGAAAACATTCCTGGTATTGAGAAAAAAAACACTCAGAATGAAAAAAAAAATTAAAAAAAATAACCCTATATTACATAAAAGAACATTACCCAAGCAGTAATTGGACCCATGCATATACAGATGGATCAGCAAAAAATTCAATAAAAAATGGAGGAGGAGGAATTCTCCTAAATTTAAAAAATGGAGTGGGAAAAAAAACAGTCAGTGGCAACTGGAAAATTCTCAAGTAACTTCAAAGCGGAGGTAGAGGCTTTGAAAACTGCAGCAGAAATGCTCTTGATGGAGGAAAATAAAGAGAAACAAATAGCTATCTTCACAGATGCAAAGTCAGCTGTCTCAATACTGAAGAGCAAAAACAGCACAGAACTAGCTGACCAAAGAGCAGCACTCCATGGTCTATGCCAGAAATCCAAAAAATTTGTAATACAGTGGATCCTATCACATTGCAGTATACCTGGAAATGAAGAGGCTGACAGACTAGCAAAAGAGGGTGGACGACTACCACAGCCTGACATAGACATAACCTATAATGAGGCAAAGAGGTTTATAAAAAGCACCTATAGAGCCAAATGGGAATCAGAGCATCCAGGCCATGAAAAGGATGATGCATATTACAAACTCGACCGAAGAGAACAAGTAGCAATCTTCAGACTCCGCACAGGACATAACAGGCTGAAATACCACTTGTTCAATAAACTAAAGATAGGAGATACCGATGAATGTAATTGTGGAACTGGTAAAATGACAGCTAAACATTTGCTGCAAGAGTGCCCAATATATGCAGAACAGAGAAAGATATTTTGGCCCACACCTGCTTCATTTGAGGACAAGCTCTATGGAGATATCAACAAGCTCAAGTTGACTGCAGCTTACTTTAACTACATTCAGGTTGATATTTAAAAGTGCATGAAGAAGTATTTAAACTGCCACACTTGATACCACAGACATGTCGGTTACCCAAGCCTCCCAGAGGCATGAAATGGAATAATGCTTGGATAGCAAATCCATTACGTGGAAAGTCCGAATCGGAAGCTCACTATGTGGATGTCATCTGCAGACTTCAATCTTCTGGCTTCCAGAAGAACAGCCTATGGTGAACGGAAGGCCCAATATACGGAAGTGAGGCTAAGCAGCCATGTGCAGGACGTGACGATTCCTTGGGTGAGCCCAGTACCAGAGCGATGTGTGTAGGCTCTGTAATTATGGAAGCCTCCTTGGATGGCGGGGAATGCCCATGGTCTGCCCCTGCCTTCCCTTGAGGGCTGACCAGGATGCCTTTGGCTGTTTTATATGGGCCAGCTGGGATGGGAGATAACACCACAACAGTGAGAGTCTAACGTCCTAAGAAACCCCCGGGAAGGTTAACCCAGTCAACAAATGCCCGCAGAAGTCGGATGTGTCAGCCTAACGGCGCAAGAACGCAGCTCTGCTGTAAACAGGCACAACGCAATCACATCCGGGAAAAAACTCCGGATGAATGCAGAAGAAGAAGAAGAATGGATGGTTTATTTATATGGGCTGTTTTATCCAATCATTTGGATGTTATGAGTTACCTTGTAAACATACTGTATTGTAGAATGGAAGGTTTGTTTATATGGGCTGTTGTATCCAATCACTAGCTGACCCGGCCCGGCTTCACCCAGCCCCTGGTGGGGAACGTCTCATTGAATTCATATAAGTAGTCATTATACATTCAAATACATTTCTCTAAGCGCACAGAGTACGCGTTCGGCCCCTGCTCCCGTTCCCGTTGCTCGTCTGTTTCTGAGTGTTTCTGATGTTCCCGTTCCCATTGCTTGTCTGTTTCTGATGCTCCTGTTCCCGTTGCTTGAATGGTTCTAATGCCCCGTTCCCAGTTCCCATTGCTCATCTGTTTCTGAAGCTCGTAATGCCTTTTTCTTTCGTGCTTGAGGAAAAATTGTTGATTTTAAACTAACTAAATATTTAAGTTGGATCCGCGGGAGTGAGAACAACATCTGTACAAAATTTCATCTCAGTCGGATAGACCGTTAGGGAACGCATAAAGTACACACACACAAACACACATTCTCTTCTTCTACTAAGCAAATGATTGGAAGAGAAGTATTTTCATTCCAATAACTAAAACGGGCAACCTGAAACTACTAATGTAAACTTGCCAAGATATCACGAACACCCAATATTTTGTTTTTTCAAATATTTATTTCATACAAAGCAATGTATATTTACAATGTGTAATGCGTGTTTCTTTTGTTTGTGTATATTACAGAGCGTTGCTATTTGTTTGTGTTAAATGTCACATGCGTTAATAAAACAAATACATACATATACAGTTATGAGGTATGATAATATGACATTTATGGCATAGTGCATGTAAACACACATTCCTTGCATTGCTTGATTTCCATCTCCACAAGCGGAATGCATGTTACACCTGTCAATCGCTCTCTCTCTCTCTCTCTCTCTCTCTCTCTCTCTCTCTCTCTCTCTCTCTCTCTCTCTCTCTCTCTCTCTCTCTCTCTCTCTCTCTCTCACACACACACACACGCACACACATTTTATCTTGATCTATCTCATGCTTTCTGAAGACAGCAGTACATTGAATGCCGTGAGCTTGGGCAATAAACTGTAAATTATCATTCCCATTAAAACGTGGCTTCTTTGTAATTTCTGGGCCACATAGCTACTGAGGTGAAGGTTCACATTGTTGGTGTTGTTGGCCTGATGTCAAATTACAGGGTGACGCTCTAGTGCCCTGTACATGTCCCTGAAACATTTTGTTTGAGGGACATGAATCAGGGATTTATAAACTAGCAATTAGAGTCCATGGCATGTCCCCAGGGAGATAATTGGTCCAAAGCTGTGATAGTGTCTGTGTGTGGATTACAATGGGAAGGACTTACACCTGACCACTACATGCCACCTTAGCTTACTGGGTACCTACAGGGCTAATTTGTTTATACATGGTGGTGCATATTTTCTCTTTTCAAACATATCATTACTATATAACATCATTTTAATACTTGAGATATCGCCTTGGTTTAAAGGCTGTTACACGCGCGCGCGCGCACACACACACACGCACGCGTACAAATGCACGCCAACACATGCGCGTGCAAATACGTGCAACACACCTCTGCACCCACACACATACGCATACCTATGTTACTGCCAACGACACAGACACTGTAGCCATCAGATGCTTTTCAGCTTGACTGCACATTGTCCGAGTTTCACATCCATACAAAAGAACAGGCTCTATGTATCCCCTCAACACTCTTTTTCTCGTTTCAATTGACATCTTTTTATTGGTCAAAATGTTTTTCATCTTGCTAAAGGCTACTTTCGCCATGGCGATTCTTGTTCTAATCTCTTCAAGGCATCTCCCATCAGATATTATGACTGTTCCAAGATAATAAAATCATTTTGGGAACACTAAAAAGCCAAATTTGAGCTGAAGCGAGGGAGTAAAATAGTCTTAGTACATTAATGCCTAATATTCACGTAATTTAACTCCCTTTAATACCCTGTTGAGCTTGTCTCTAGTCCGACTTTGTGAAGACACATGAAGGGTGTAGCATAGGTGGGAGCGCAAACGCAACTGAAAAACTACTACTTTTATCGTTTCTTTACTTATTCAGTCAGTTTTGTAGAGATTTGTCCGCAGCAGACGAGCAATATCTCCGGCGAGCCCATTCTCGCTGGTCGCGAGATCGGCTCAGTGGAAGGATGGGAGATTTGCTCGCAATAGACGAGCAATATCTTCTGCGTTATCTCCAGCGGGCCTATTCCTGGTGGTTGCGGGATCCGCTAAAGTCAGGCGGGGAGTCTGGCGATAGTGCACGCTTTACACAGGTCCAGACACTTATGATTGACAGTTGTACACGCCCTTATGGTCCAGGCGCGTACGAGGCCCTCACCTGTGGGACTTGGCTGAACGCCTCTAAGCCGGGTCCCTTGGGTTCCAGGGTCTGGCCATCACTCTCCACCTGCTCGTGGAGGCGAGGTGTCAAGGTCCTATAGGGGACAGAGAAGAGGACAGACGATAGAGATAGGGACATGGGGTGAGTACGGGGGAAGGAGAACAGTCTAGATGCTGAAGACAGGAAAGACAGGACTGTACCCGTGAAAGACAGTGTCACCTTGAACAGAAGTACGCAATACGCCTAGCCTCAACCAGGCGCAGGCGAGACACCTGACTTCCCACGGGCTGCACCAGGGGCAGATACCTCGTGACCACCGGGCAGTCGAGGAGAGGCCAGACGGGCTTTGGACACGACAGAGAGAGGATGCATGATTGAGAGTGTGACAGGATAGACTATACCTAGGATTTCAGGGCCATTTAATAGCTGAGCCGTTTGACTTGTGCTTGTGTGTGTGGCCATGCTACGAGAGCGTAGTGGCTTGTATCGTAACGTAGATATTGTATGCTTCATTATTACTTAGTGCGAGAACGAACGCTGTAATGACAGATGAGACATTATGTATGATTATATCATTGAATAATAAATAATCTCATTAACTCATATGTTTATGTCTCATCTATGCTCGTACTATCTACCTGTCTTGAACCCTTTCCTTCCTAATACCTCTAGACGTTGACACGAGGTCTCGGAGGTCTGACGCTGAGCCGCCAGCGTCTGCAGCCTACCTTGTGCCAGACGTATTGGTTACCCATTCCTCTGGAATACGCAAGAATTAGGTCGAGAGAGGGATCATGTCGTTTGGGCACCACATGTTTCTGTGAAGCTCTGCCCAGGCATTGTGATGGAATATTGGCCACATTCCAACTCACATACTTTGGTCTGTCAAGATTGCAAGGTGCCACTCAATGCGATTTAGTTGAAGTGAGTGACACGTGCAGGCAATACGCAATGCGTTAAAAGATTGTTTAAACAAGAATGGGCTTAAGTTGCAAAGGCTTGTTGCACTCGGCACTGACAATGCATCTGTCATGACAGGTGTAAACAATGGAGTATATACAACATTAAAATCCGAAGCTCCTCATCTGGTACTAGTTAGGTGTGTACGTCATTCCCTTCAGCTGGCAGTGCCACATTTTTGTAAAACATTTCATGGTGCTTAGTTTCGGCTGAGTCAACCCGGGAGCAATAGTGGGGACTCAATTACATGATCTACGGGCTAACCATTCGCTATCGCGCTCCCTTTGGCCTGATCACTTGGTAAGCGAAATTTAAGGGGAAACAAATACCTCTTTTTCACAGGAACATAATATTCATTTTATTGTTAGCAAGGGACATAACTCGCCAATGTTTTTCTAAAGAAGCAATTAGTTACATTATTTTGTTAAATTTTTAATATAATGACACCACCTATTCACAGTTAACACAATAATTTGACATCCTAAAGTTTGAAATACTTTTACTGCTAAAAGTGAATAAAATGTTCTAGTTAATGCAATATATACAATGTTTCAATACTGCAAGCTCTGTGCACGATGTTAACGACTGTCCCCCCAATGGACGCCCTGATATTGTTACTCTGGTTTCTCTTCACAACGTATAAATCTAAGATCTGACCGTATATTGTCTTATGATATGTCCAGATTTGACCCCACGCATCAAATTAATTTTCGTGCAACCTCGGTACGAGACAAAGATGGATATCTACTTTTGAAATATTTAATGACCTCGTCTGATGTTGCAACGAAAGGAGACGAAGCCTTGTTACAAACCTTTGAGAACAAAATTTTAAGACGCATCTTTGGACCCATTAGGGATACACAAAGTGGAGAGTGGAAAAGAAGAAGTAACAAAGACATTTATGATCTGTTTAAGTCCCCGCTAATCACTGGTATCATGAAGGCTAATAGACTACAATGGCTGGGGCATATAGAAAGAATGGAAGATAATAGGGAAACAAAACTCGCTTACACTCAGGAAATAAATGACCGTAGACCCAGAGGTAGACCAAGAAAGCGGTGGAGAGATAATACATGTACAGACCTACAAGCACTTGGAATCAACGACTGGCAAGAGAAGGTCCACCAGAGAGACGAATGGAGACGGATTGTATTTGCAGCAAAGAACCTCAATGGCTCGGAATGCTGAAGAAGAAGTCTGATGTTGCGCCAAAGCCTCCGCCGAGGTTATTTAATTATAGCTTTGACAACACTTTGGACAGTAATTGGTGCCATGATGGTCAACGGCTCCACTTTTACTTTAGATTGACAAAAGAAACAAGAAACCGGTATTCGTCAACGAAACCAAGAGATAGGTGAAATCGAAAAGTCCGCCAAACAAGACAGATGTAGCATGGAGTGGTTGACTCCAGTCATTCCAGCTGATGTTTCTTACAATATCTCTTTCCTTTTGAATGGTGCAGTAAATCAAAAGCAGATGTTGTGGAAAGTGTGCATGATCATCATCAACTTTTTGTAGCCGATGCTGAAACAGAGCAAATATTGAGCATGCCAGCGAAGTTAGACAATGTGAATCAAAACGCTTTGAATAAACAGAAGTTTGATCTGCCCTTGGGTATTAAAATCCCAGAAGTTAAATGTCAGCCACAGAATATCATTAGACAATCTGTTTGAAGACACGGTGAATCATCTTTTGGAAACAGTTAGATCAGAATTTAATTACCGAGCTTTGATTGCCATCTGAAAGTGGTGATAGTGGAACTAATCGCTCAGCATCGTCTTCTATAGTGCTGCTTCTTTGAATTCTCCCATGCTTGTTCGTCATGGTCTTCGTGTCGGTGCAAATACAGTGAGCATATTTTAAACAGACATTGAAGTGTGAGTGTTTGATGATTCTGAAAGCACTGTTTCCTAAAAGTGATGAAAATAACTTGATTAACAAAGGTGAAATTGATGAACACATATTGGATACTGAGTTAGTTTTCTCATGCAAGAGAGCCCACCATCGGCATGGACACTTCACAGTCTTGCTGACCGAATTTCAGATGATGTACATTTTCTGAAGTCGGCGTATGAAAACAGACTGCTGCCTAAATTGTTGATACATAATCCCCACTTGCTTGCTAATATCGCATGCTTGCAGGCAATGACTCCTGTATTGTCTGGCCATCAACAGAACCTACTTACAGGCATCACACGTAATGCAGCCATGGAAGTTATAGAATACATAGATCATCGCCTTCATGAGACTGGGTTATTCAGGTGTGTGAATCCAGAATTCTCCTCTCATATGTGGGAGTATGAGTTTTTTTATTTTATTTGGGTAACTGCAGTTATTGGTTAAATTTGCAAAAAGAAGTGTTACTATAGAAAACTTGTGATTGTCTATTTGGTGTGAACACTTAAGAATATTAAGATGTAGTAAAGTTCTGAAAATGACTAAAATGTCTGTGTTAGTTGTAATGTTGAGATTGAATTTCAACTGTTTAAAAAGTGATTTCCCATGTAAGAAGTAACAACTCATTATTGACACAATGGGGTATTTTCCCTTGCAATGTCTGAGCATTAAACAAAGAAAAGAAATATAGTAATGGCTTCTTCACAATGTTGAAATCATATTGGAAATTATAATGGCTTTTTCCCAATTCATTGGCACCTTTCCGTCTTGACAGACGATAGTTTGGTACATTGTGCTTTAAAAAGGCTTAATAACTACGATCCATGGCGGTGGCGAGTGTGGCTGGTAAGGCCAATTCTTGCTGCAAATGTTTGCCCACAGTAGGTGCATGTGAAAACATGGTCACTTCCACTATTTTGCACCATCTTACGTCTCTCACGCTCTGTGTGTGCTTTATCTGCAATCATTTTCTCCTTTGTCTTTATTCCGTTTCTGATAGTTGCCCTCCATGCAACACGTTCAGCGGCGACGTGCTCCCAATGTGCATTATCAATGCCTGTATCAATCATGTCCCGCTTACACACATCTTTGTATCATAGTAGAGGCCGACCCTGAGATCTCCTACCCGTCTGTAATTCACCAAAAAAGATGTCCTTTGGTATTCTACCATCATCCATCCTCCTAACGTGTCCTATCCATCTAAGTCTACGAAGACTGAGCATGGAATACACCGTCACACAACCTGATCTTTCCAATACTTCAGTATTTGTGATTTTGTCTTGCCACTTAATACCAAGTATTCTTCGCAGACACCGCATATGAAAGCTGTTTAAACGTTTCTCTTCGCGTGAGTAAGTTGTCCAGGTTTCACTGCCATAAAGAAGAGTACTAAGGACACAGGCTTGGTAGACGAGGACTTTTGTTTTGGCAGTAAGCTTCCTGTTCTCCCAGACTCTTTTTGCTAACATGTTCATTGTTGTTGCTGCCTTGCCAATCCTGATGTTGATTTCCTGATCGAGGGATAATTTGCTATTTACCTCTGATCCTAGATATGTAAAATGGTCTACTATCTCCAGTTCGGCGTCGTCAATAAAGATTGATGGTACATCATGTGCACCTTGTGACATAATCTGTGTCTTCTTTTTGTTAATTGTTAAACCAAATTCAGAACAAGCATTGGAGAATGCAGATAGTAGATGTTGTAATTCTTCCTCAGAGTGGGTCGTAATCGCAGCATCATCCGCAAAAAGCAACTCTCTGATTAGTACCCTCCTAATTTTGGTCTTGGCCTTCAATCTCTGAGCATTATAGAGACCACCATCTGAGCGTGAGTGAATGTATATACCATCATCCTGATCACGAAAGGCATATTTCAGTAGAAGTGAAAAGTATATCCCAAAGAGGGTGGGGGCTAGCACACAGCCTTGCTTAACTCCACTCTTGATTTCAAACTCTTCTGAAGTTGAGCCATCAAACTTGATTATGCCCTTCATGCCTGTGTGGAACGATTCCACAATGGACAGAAGAGTTGGTGGGCAGCCAATCTTCTTTAGTGCTTTGAACAGACCCTCATGACTGACCAAATCGAATGCCTTTGTGAGGTCGATGAAGGCAATAAACAGTGGCTGATTTTGTTCCCGGCATTTTTCTTGCATCTGTCGCAATGAGAATATCATATCAATGGTAGACCGGTTCTGACGGAAGCCACACTGTGATTCGGGGTAGACTTGATCTCCCAGGACTTGAAGTCTGTGCAGGACAATTCTGGCAAATACTTTCCCAACAATACACAGAAGTGAGATACCCCTATAGTTGTTACAGTCGCTCCGATCTCCCTTGTTCTTGTACAGCGTTATGATGTTTGAATCTTTGAAATCCTGTGGGACTTGCCCTTCTCGCCAGCATAGCTCTATTAGCTGGTGGATCTGTAGAGCGAGTGTGTCTTGCCCTATGGCGTTGAGGGCATCATTCGCTAGTTTGGTCTCACTTGAGTAAAGCTCTAAATAGTGCTCGACCTATCTATCCATCTGCTGTTTCTTATCAGTGATGATTTCTCCAGTCAAGGTTTTCAGCGGTGCACTTCTTTTGATCATTGGACCACAGGCTTTCTTTATCCCTTCATACATGCTTCTGATGTTTCCCTTATCACTTGCGATTTGAATGGACTCACATAACTTGATCCAATAATCATTCGCACACTGCCTGGCAGCCTTTTGTACATCCTTCCTTGCTTGCTTCAGCTCACTCAGAGTGTTACGCGTTGGTCTTTCCTTGTTTCTTAAGAGAGCTATCTTCTTTTTATCAATCAAGGGCTGCAGTATCTGGCTGTTTGCCGCAAACCAGTCCTGCCTCTTATGATCCACAGTGCCGTAAACCCCTACCGCTGTTTTATAAATAGTTTCCTTAAGTTTACTCCATTTATCATTTACTATACAATTTTCTGATGTATCATTGAAAGCGCCTTCAAGTTGCTGTTGAAATTCAAAGCACTTTCCAGGATCGTGAGTGTTAGTAATATTAATCCTGGGGCTAGACTTGTGTTTAGCTGTGTAGATTCTCTTTGGTCTCAGTCTAACCCTTGCAACAACCAAAGAATGATCTGTATCACAGTCAGCACTGTGGTAACTTCGAGTTAATGATGTATGGTTCAGATGTTGTCTCCGTGTGATAATGAAGTCCAGCTGATGCCAATGGCTGGATCTTGGATGTTTCCATGTGACCTTATGCATCTCTTTTGTTTTAAAAAAGGAGTTTGTAATACATAGGTCATTTGTAGTGCAATGCTCCAGCAGCCTTTGCCCATTTTCATTCATGCGACCGATGTTGTATTCTCCAAGGCACACTGGCCATGAACTCAAGGCCTTGCCCACACGAGCATTGAAATCACCGAGCATATAAATGTAGTCGGATTTTGGAACTGCCTTGATCGCAGAGTCTAGCTGCTCATAGAACGCATCCTTCACATCATCAGAGGAAGCGAGTGTCGGTGCATATGCAGTGAGAATGGTGGCAAATCCACAGGAGGTTGCCAAGCGCAGTGATAATAATCTTTCATTACCTCCAGCTGGGATATCAATCATTCCCAGTAGCGAATTCTTCACTGCAAAGCCCACACCATGTTACCTTTTTTCTGCCTGCCCTCTTCCCTTCCAAAAAAAGGTGTAACTGTTTTCCCTGAGTGACCCTTCCCCAGCGAGGCGAGTCTCCTGCAGGCCAGCAATATCAATGTTAAGACGATCGAGTTCAGCATCAATCACAGCCGTTTTTCTCACATCGTCAATATTTGTCAAGTCAGTGGAAAATCCTGGACACATGGTTCTCACGTTCCAGGTTGCAAGCTGTAGCTTGAGGTTTCTATTCTTTTTATTAGTACCTGGTGCATTGGTTTTACAGCTTGCGATTCAGATTTTGTCCTAGCCCCAAGCACCCATTGAAGCAGGCAGGCTGTGGCGGATCAGCACCCAATTGGCTGGGGGCTGCCCAGCTTAAGGCGGGCGGTAGCTGATCAGTGACACCTGTAGGTGTCTCCCACCGTCAGAGGCAACGCGTGGCGCCCCATGTCTACGCCAACTGACAAGGACTTATAACCCGTAACAGTTGCCTCTCGCTTTGATTCCGAGACCGGTTAAGACCAGGGATGGAGTTATTGCCTCTCCATAGCACAAAGCCTGGGCCATGTGGTGCCCATGCAGCATGATCCCTCTCTCGGCCTGCCTAGTTCACTCCAGAGGAAAGTTGACACCTATACATCTGGAAGACAAGCTGCAGAAGCTGCTGGATCAGCAAAGCAATGCTCTAACTGTCCGCCTGTCGGAGCTTCGATCCTAGACCAGCTGCCAACCAAGACTTAGGGCCTGGTCTGCCCTGCCATGACTTATTTTGTCTTTGGGTTGCATTTTCTCGAACCAGGATAAGGCTAATACCCTCCCAATTGCGCTCTTCCGCCCGAAGCCGTTGGCACAATGTGGGGTGTCGGGTTTGGTAAGCGCCGCCCAACATTCGGCGCTGACAGAAAGCAGGTAGTACCGTCTACTATCATACGGTAGCTCAGTCATATCTGACTAAGACCTGACTACTTTTTCCCAATACTGGAAATAATACTGGCTTCTTTACAATATTGATTCAATATTTGCCGAGTCATCACACTATAGAGCTTCTACAGGGGGACCTTTTTTGTGCGTGACAGAATCGCTGTGGACTACGTGTCAAAGATGGGCTGGTTCAAATCTCTCCGAGGGCCTGTTGTGCTTTGTTCTGAGCCGGTCGATTTGTCTTCCCGCTTTTCAGTCTTTTTTTTGTGCGCGACAGAACCGCTGTCGTCCACGTGTCAATGAGGAGCTGGTTCAAATATGTCTGAGGTCCTCTGTACCTTTGTTCTTCTTCTTCTGCTGCGTTCATCTGGATTTTTTTTTTTTTTTTCGGACGTGATTTCGTTGTGCCTGTTTACACATCCGGCTTCTGCGGGCTTTGTTCAAAGGCGGTCGATTTGTCTTCCCGCTTTTCAGTACATTTCTTTTTGATTTATCTGGTTGTTTCGGGATTTGAAATTTAAACATTGAGCACAACCCACCACTGGCAACGCCGATCGCATTCTGGTACGAACCCAAGGCCCATCCACGCCAATATGGAAGCACTATACTCGAGTTTCGCTTTCGTTTGAGCTCGCCAGCAGTGCACATCCCCGACCGGATCCGGAAACAAGCCCCGGATCACTGGCGTGTGAAGCGGGTGTGCAACCACGCGGCACACACTGGACACGACCAAATTATCATAACAGAACATTACAACGTCACCCATCGTAAGCTATGCTCAAGATTGCCCGATCGCCGCGACTGACGCCCGCCAATCGATGTGGACCCGAACGATCAGGAATTCTCACTGGCAAGGAACACCAGGCCTCCTAAAATCCAGTGAGCAATAATCAAATTGATTTATCTGGTTGTTTCGGGATCCGGTCGGGGATGTGCACTGCTGGCGAGCTCAAACGAGAGCGAAACTAGAGTATAGTGCTTCCATATTGGCGTGGATGGGCCTTGGGTTCGTACCAGAATGCGATCGGCGTTGCCAGTGGTGCTCAATGTTTAAATTTCAAATCCCGAAACAACCAGATCAATCAATTCGATTATTGCTCACTGGATTTTAGGAGGCCTGGTGTTCCTTGCCAGTGAGAATTCCTGATAGTTCGGGTCTACATTTCTTTTTGTTTGCCTTTTGCACTTCAGACGGTGTAGGGTAGTCGTGGTTGTTGAGGGGCAGCAGCGTGGTAACATTTGTTTGTGGGGCTGGGGGTGTCGTGCTGTCACCGTCACACAGGCTCTCCTCCCCGAGCTTGAAATATCTAAGTCGATAACGAGGCGTGGAGAAGAATCTGACAGGCTTCCTCGTCGTGGTGGTGTGTTGAATTTATCATTGTCTCTTCCGGTCAAGGCGCTGGTCGTTATCTATTTAGTATAATTACTTACACATTTCTTTTTGTTTGCCCTGTGCACTCCTGACGGTGTAGGGTAGTCGTGGTTGGTGAGGGGCGGCAGCGTGGTAACAGGTATTGGGGGAGGGGGGGGGGGATGGAGGTGTTGAGCTCTCACTGTCAGACAGAGTCCTCAACAGGCCGCAGAGACTTCGATTTTTTTAAAAAATTAAACAAATGTTTATTTATTTCATACATTTAAAATTATAAAACAAGTGTAGATGGCATATCAACTAAAAATTCATTATTATGTGTGTTTTAACACAGTATCTATTCTTAAAACACATTTTTAATAGCATAAAGAAACAGTGCCAATGTTTCTGCTCAGAAATCTGCAACAAGTACAGACTTATTCAGACTTAGATTTCTACGTTGTGAAGAGAAACCAGAGTAACAATATCAGGCCGTCCATTGAGGGGGGACAGTCGTTAACATCGTGCACGGAGCTTGCAGTGTTGAAACATTGTATATATTGCATTAACTAGAACATTTTATTCATTTTTTAGCAGTAAAAGTATTTCAAACTTTAGGATGTCAAATTATTGTGTTAACTGTGAATAGGTGGTGTCATTATATTAAAAATTTAACAAAATAATGTAACTAATTGCTTCTTTAGAAAAACATTGGCAAGTTATGTCCCTTGCAAACAATAAAATGAATATTATGTTCCCGTGAAAAAGAGGTAATTTGTTTCCCTTTAAATTTCGATTACCAAGTGATCAGGCCGAAGGGAGCGCGATAGCGGATGGTTAGCCCGTAGGTCATGTAATTGAGTCCCCACTATTGCTCCCGGGTTGACTCAGCCGAAACTAAGCACCATGAAATTTTCTGGAAAGTAAAGGCGAAGTCAGCGCTATTGACCACATCACCCATTGAGTGCCAATTGTTTTACAAAAATGTGGCACTGCCAGCTGAAGGGAATGACGTACACACCTAACTAGTACCAGATGAGGAGCTTAGGATTTTAGTGTTGTATATACTCCATTGTTTACACCTGTCATGACAGATGCATTGTCAGTGCCGAGTGCAACAAGCCTTTGCAACTCAAGCCCATTCTTGTTTAAACAATCTTTTAACGCATTGCGTATTGCCAGCACGTGTCACTCACTTCAACTAAATCGTATTGAGTGGCTGGCACCTTGCAATCTTGACAGACCAAAGTATGTGAGTTGGAATGTGGCCAATATTCCATCACAATGCCTGGGCAAAGCTTCAGAGAAACAGCAGTTATCAGTTATCAGTTGGGGTATCTTCATTGCACTCCGGACAGGTCCATAGGTGCTCAGATCCTTCCCCCCCCCCCCCCCCCCAGCATATGCACCAGCGTCCGGTGGCTAATAGTGCCAGTTCTGTGTTGGTTGACGAGGCACCTCGTTTTCCCGATGTACCTCTCGCGTCTGGCTGTGCCGATTCTTACCCCCAAGTCTTTCATCCTGGACAGCGACGTGGATTCACTGAAGTCAAAATCCTCTGTTCTCGTCATATCTTTAAGGACGTTAATAACTTCGGCACGATCCATGGGCTGTCCATTTACAGGGGGTGCAGATCCAGCCAGTTTATCAGCTCGTTCATTTCCTTCGACTCCCGCATGTCCCAGGACGAAGATGAAGGTGACGTTACGGACAACAGACTTCCGCAGCGACTCAGTCCACTGTCTACGTACAGATCCAGCTTCGACCTCCTGAATCATGCTCATTGAGTCACTTAGTACACACACATTGGTATAATGCTGTGATTCCAGCCATATGAAAGCCTGTGTAACTGCCATCACCTCCATCGTCATGCTGCTCATGGTCATAAAGTGGGCACCAGTGGGTTCTTGAACGGTTCGGCCCGCTGAACGGGCTGTAAATGCCCACGCACTTCTCTGCTGCTTTACAACAGACCCATGTGTAAAGATGAGCACTTCGGGGCTATCTGAGTGTTCATAGATGAGTGCGTTGACCTCTGCATTGACAGCGGCAGGGTTCTGCTCTCTGCACCGGCTGTCGAGCGTGATAATGCAGGAGAAAGTGCACTTAAAAGCTGGAGGCACAGGCACCCATTCCTTGCCGGGGTTGATATTGGTAAGACTGCAGACCTGTCTCACGACATCTTCCACCCGACCCATACATGATTTGTCCCTCTTTAGCCTGTCACTTTTTTCTCTGAATATAGCGTCATGCAGAGGGTGCTGCTCATCTGCACTTATTTTTAAGTATGCACGAGCTCTCCAGATCTTGATCATGTGTTCCATTGTCAGGAAGTCAAGGAGGTATCTCATTGCTACACAGCTGGTGTCTCTCGTGCAGCCCAAAATGATGCGCATGGCTTCGTTTTATACCTTTTCAAGTCTTTCAATCTGTGTAGGGCTGACAGTGAGGATGGCCAGGGCATACTCAATGCGTGAAAGCACCAGTCCTTGGAATAGAAGTATTAGCAGTCTTTGCTCGATATTGGCAGTCGCCATGACTCTCATTGCTGACAAACCTTTTTGCGCTTTCGTTATGACATAATTGACATGATCTCTGAAGGACAGGCTACGATCAAGCCTCACGCCAAGATATGTCATTGACTGGGTTCTACTCAAAATGCTCCCATCCATTCTTACTGCTGGCAGGTCTGTGTTCACAATATGGTTGTTTAGGGAGAACCATGTAACCGATGCCTTTGCAGGGTTGACAAGGGCACAGGCATCAGTACACCATGAGGAAATTCGATCTAGTTCGCCCTGCATATCATTGGCAGCCGCCTGTCTATCTCGACCCTGTCGGTACACGAGAATGTCGTCAGCAAATGACAGAGTCCTACCCCTCCCGTTCAACTGTTGTTCAGTGATCGGCACTGTATACGCGTTGAACAGTACTGGTGACAGTGTTGAACCCTGCGGCAATCCTGGACATATCGTTATCGGCTCAGAAGACCAACTCCCGCATCTTAGCACCACCTTCCTTTGGAGCAGAATCTGGTGCCCAAACGACATGCTCCCTCTCTCTGTCTATTTTTGTGTTTTCCAGAGGAATGGGTAACCAATACGTCTGGCACAAGATAGGCTGCAGACGCTGGCTGCTCAGCGACAGACCTCCGAGACCTCGCCTCCACGAGCATGTGACAAGTGATGGCCAGACCCTGAAACCCAAGGGACCGCCTTAGAGGCGTTCAGCCAAGTTCCACAGGTGAGGGCCTCATACGTGCCTGGACCATAAGGGCGCGTACAACTGTCAATTATAAGTGTCCGTATCTGTGTAAAGCGTGCACTATCGTCAGACTCCCCGCCTGACTTTAGCGGATCCTGCAACCACCGGGAATAGGCCCGCTGGAGATAACGCAGGAGATATCGCTCGTCTATTGCGCGCAAATCTCCCATCCTTCCACTGCGCGGATCTCGCGACCGGCGAGAATGGGCCCGCCGGAGATAAGCATGTCTGCTGCGGACAAATCTCTACGAGACTGACTGAATAAGTAAAGAAACGATAAAAGTAGTGGTATTTCAAATGCGTTTGCGCTCCCATCTATGCTACACCCTTTGTGTGTCTTCACAAAGTCGGACTAGAGACAAGCTCAACAGGGTATTAAAGGGAGTTAAATTACGTGAATATTGGGCATTAATGTACTAAGACTATTTTACTCCCTCGCTTCAGCTCAAATTTGGCTTTTTAGTGTTCCCAAAATGATTTTATTATCTCGGAACAGTCATAATATCTGATGGGAGATGCCTTGAAGAGATTAGAACAAGAATCGCCATGGCGAAAGTAGCCTTTAGCAAGATGAAAAACATTTTGACCAATAAAAAGATGTCAATTGAAACGAGAAAAAGAGTGTTGATGGGATACATAGAGCCTGTTCTTTTGTATGGATGTGAAACTTGGACAATGAGCAGTCAAACTAAAAAAACATATGATGGCTACAGAAATGTGGTTTCTGAGGAAAATGCAAAGAATACCATGGACAGACAGAAAAACCAATGACCAAGTACTACATGAGACAAATGAAAATCGTAAATTGATTAGAGAAATTAGACGTAGACAGTTAAAATTTTTTGGACATGTTATGAGAAGAAATGGATTGGATAACTTAGTGACAACTGGCAAGATCGAATGGAACAGACCAAGAGGAAGACCGAGAGGAAAATACCTGGATGGCTTGGCCACATGGCATGTACAAGACAGGAACACTGAGCTGATCCACGACTCTGGTGATCGAGTGAAATGGCGAATCATAACCGCCCACGCTTTCCGGCATGGCACATGATTGATTGATTGAAAATGATGTTTAAAGTAATTTTTACCCACCCCAAAAAAAAATTGTGAAGCACCAAATTTGCTCGGTCGCGCTAAATGCAAAATTGTGGCACTAAATGACTTGAAAAAACACTAAATTTAGTGTGAAAAGTGTCAATATGGCAACACTGGTCGCAGTACGAATGCTTTTTTTTTTTTTTTTGGTTATACTTTTTTTATGTACAAGGTCAAGGCATACTAAATCAGCGTACATCACTTCCGTTTTAATGATTGAACATCATTCACACACTTTTTTTTTTCGTGAAGCGAAAGATTTATTCGTTTGTGAAGAGAAACCAGATTAGTTTCAAAGTGAACTAGTGGCAGAACAACTGGAACTTTCCTTAACACATGTGACTTTGAAGATGCCTTAAAGTTTTTAGAGGCCCAACAGATCAGAATTATCCTACTAAATGACTGCTGTTGAGTTTTTTTTTTTTTTTTAATTCCATACAAAGCAATGTATATTTACAAGGTATAATGCGTGTTTCTTTTGTTTGTGTATATTACAGAGCGTTGCCGTTTGTTAGTGTTAAATGTCACATGCGTTAATAAAACAAATACATACATATACAGTTATGATAATATGACATTTATGGCATAGTTCATGTAAACGCACATTCCTCGCTTCATTCCCATCTCCACAAGCGGAATGCATGTTACACCTGTCAATCTCTCTCTCTCTCTCTCTCTCTCCCTCTCTCTCTCTCTCTCTCTCTCTCTCTCTCTCTCTCTCTCTCTCTCTCTCACACACACACACACAAACACACACACATTCTGTCTTGATCTATCTCGCGCTTTCTGGAGATAGCAGTACATTGAATGCCATGAGCTTGGGAAATAACCTTACATTATCATTCCAAAAAAAAATGTGGGTTCTCTATAATTACTAAGTCACATACTAAGTCAGAGGTGAAGGATCACATGTTTGATGTTGCTGGCCTGGTTTAACTGCCGCGTATTTCAAAGGATATGCAACTAACTTTCTCTCCAAAAATAATTACATTATTCAGTATAGATGTCTATGAGAAATAAAAAGATGAGTTAGAACATTTTTACTTATCTAAAATAGATGCATTATTTTTATGAAAACTTTGAAGATGCTTTAAAGTTTTTATCACTTTGTTTATAGCACATATGACTGTAGATAACTTCTTTAAACATTTTATAAAACTTTAAGAAAAATACAATTATTTAAATTACATAATATAGCAACACTACTAAAAGTAATGTCCCTTGATATAAACATTTATGGTTAAGTCCCCTTAAGAGGCCCTCACCTGTGGAACTTGGCTGAACGCCCTTGCAATATTTTAATTAATGTTGTTTTATTGCGTAAAAAACTGTTTTTAAACTAACTAACTATGTCAGTTGGCTCCGCGGGAGTGAGAACAACATCTGTAGAAAATGTCATCTCAATCGGATGGACCGTTCGGGAATGCATAAAGGACAAACAAACAAACAAACATTCTCTTTTATATATATATAGATTTGTTACCATGGAAACATACTGTATTGTAGAATGGAAGGTTTATTTATATGGGCTGATTTATCCAATCATTTGGATGTTAGGATCAGTGTTGTTAAGCATGCATTATATGAAGGTAGATATGTAATGTACAATCTGAGTTTTGTGTTGTAACCCCAGTTGTTTGACTTCAGTAGATAAGTTTCAGAGTGCAGTAGTTGCTACAGGTACAGCAAATTCTTCTGTAAATACTACAGTAGTTGTCTGAAGTAATTTGGGTGCCACATATACTGGATCACAATGCTATTAAGCGGATGAGTTGTGCCATCTTTCACTGCCTTGTCTGTCCTCGGCTCAGAACTAATGAATATGATTTATAGTGAAATATCAACATCACTGCATTCGGGCAAGCCCATAAGCACTCTGTCTCACCCAGTAGACATCAAAGGGCGTGAATGCTGATTTTCCAAGCCACATCTCAAAATCTTAATGGTCTGCGGTTTTTGTGACCATTTCTATACTTTTTTCCCCCACTACAGCAGCCATAAAATAGACGTGTCACCATTCACTGAGCTGTCATTTACTTCACAAAGTATATCCTCTTTGGGAAACAAAACTCGCTTACACTCAGGAAATAAATGACCGTAGACCCCGAGGTAGACCAAGAAGGCGGTGGAGAGATAATACATATACAGACCTACAAGCACTTGGAATCAACGACTGGCAAGAGAAGGTCCACCAGAGAGACGAATGGAGACGGATTGTATTTGCAGCAAAGAACCTCAATGGCTCGGAAAGCTGAAGAAGAAGAAGAAGAAGAAGAAGTATATCCTTTTTGTCCATTTGAATGTCCCCTTGATGGGTGCTGCTAAAGCTAACATATCAAACCACTCATTTCTGCATACTCCTGCATGAAATGGACATTAGATCTATACTCATTTCTGCACACTCCTGCATGGAATGGACATTAGATCTATACAAGATCCCCAAGGTAGCAGCCACAGGTAGCAGCCAACGAGCCATAGTCATCCATTCTGAATTGTCCTAAGCATGAACTGTGAGCCAGAGACAAAAATCACCTGCTAGCGTTTGGGAATCACCTGCTAGCATTGGGAAGCCATTTCAGTGCCGCAGTGGCAGTCTCCATCTCCATTCTCATATTCAAAATTGTGATTTGATTTGCTCGATTCTGCTTGGTAATCAGTGTGTCTGTTACACTAGCCAAGAAATCCCATCCTGTTTTTTTACCATACGGCATAGATCCATCATAATTAACCTTATCAAGAGATCGCAAGTTTGATTTCCAGGTCTGTCCTTCCATGACACCACTCTGTGCACTCTCTGCTAAGTCTGGTGATCACCTGATGCTAGATGTTGCTGTTATTATCACTGTGTATCCATTCTGCCCCCGGGTTACACGTCCTCCTCTAGTAACCCTTACATCCTAGTCTGTGCTTGTATTACCCATGACCTTTCTTGCCTAATCCTGGTTTCCTTGGAGGTGTCTATGTTTATATGTAGAGAATATTGGACTTCCTATTCAACGTGGCGGACAGGCATGCAATCCATTAAGGCCGTAGCATTTCTTATTTGCGCTGATGGCTACAGTTGTGCATTTTCTTCATTTTGGACTTGACGTATATGGTTCCATTGCCCAAACACGGAGCTTAGTGCTTGATGTGATCCTGTGAGCTGTGAATTTCATGTGGAATGCTTTTTCATGTCTGCAGTAGTTTGTGTTCTAAACTACATGTCCAGAAAAATCATGAGTGGCCAATTGCTGAACTAAGTAGTTTGCCGTTTGCAGTAATGCGTGTGCAACTGCTGGTGTTCTAGAGACCTCTGCTTCCATCAACAATGAACTGTAATTCTAGTGGCGGACTGTTGTGTTGGCATTCTGGCAGCAGCCTAATGCACACTTCTATATTCATGTGCATGCTGTTTGTTTTGTTGGAACTTCTGTCCCATCCACTGTTTACATTGGGTTTGCTTTATGGAACACCCTATTAATGTGATGTTGGAACTATGACTACTGTAGAGAATGGCCTTTGTCAGTAGTTACACACTTGTGAAGCTTGACGTCGGCTAGTATATGTCTGGACCTCATTGAGAAAAGGCAGAATATGTACCTTATTATCATAACGGACGTTCCCTTGTACACCCCATGATGGCTGTCATTCTGAATGGGCTCCAGTCATTCAGGCAGAAAATCTGTTAATATGTGTATGCCACGTGGCAATTAGAAGACAAGTCATAGCTTATGTGGAGGCTGAGGGGATGTGGTTGTATAGAATGACGAGAGCAGTGAGAACCCTCAAAAAGAGAACATCTCCTGGGAATGACGGAATTACAACTGAATTGCTACCAGGGCTGGGTTCTAAGGCAAATAATAAACTATTAGAAGTGCTTGCTAAATTACAGCTGGAAGAGAGGAGTAGTCCCACAGACACTGAAGATACTGAAGAGCAGAAACAGTACAGAACTAGCAGAACTAAAGGCAGCACTGCATGGACTATGCCAGGTACCCACGAGGGTGAGGTGGTCAGCGTGGCAGAATGGGTAAGAGCGCTCGTTCCGATATACTGATGCCGAGGTAGCGGGTTCAACCTCAACGCCGCACAGTGGGACTAAACTGTTGACTTCTCATCCTTGACTTGGAGATGTAAAATACAAGTACTTGTGAAGTCAGAGTGGGTTCGCCTGATGGCGAGGGATACTAGTAATAGGGAAAGCTAATCCACGCAAAAATCACCCTAGTAAACTAGAAGTAATAGCACGTATTTGGATTACGACACGTTCAAAGCGAACGAAGGCCAACAACAAAATCATGGAAGGAGGCATGTTGTAATACAGTGTGCAGAGATATAATACTCAACAGCACACGGCACGGACTGTAAGAAGTAGATGCATGTGTGACAGAACTACAAGAGTCACTTTTATCCATGTCAGAAATGTTATATCGATCACAATCTGCTGTAGGGCAGTGGACGAACGAATTAGCAAGGGCCTAGATACAATAGAGATGTGCTTTCTGAGACGAATATTACACTGCCTTAGACAGCCCGAGTAACTAACAACGAGTGTCTGGGAAAGGCTAGTGAACGGAGAACATGATATGCAACCATGAGGAAGAGACGGACCGGGTTCTGTGGTCATGTGAGGAGAGGAGAGACATTGGAGAGCATGGCGATGATTGGAGAGGTCATCAGTAGAAGAGACAGGCGAGCAGAAACGATCTAGCTGGAGGCATGGAGAAATATCTTTAGAACTGATTCAAGGACCGAGATCTGCTGGTAGACATGAACTTGACACACTACTTGACCAGACAAAGGTAGGAAGGCAGAAACGATCTAGGTGGAGGAACGGAGAAATATCTTTAGAACTGATCCAAGGACGGAGATCTTTGGAGGGGCATGAACACCCACACAACTTGACCAGACAAAGGCAGACCGGCAGAAACTATCTAGGTGGAGGCACGGATAATTATCTTTAGAACTGATCCAAGGACCGGGATCTGCGGAGAGACTTGAACGCCCACACTACTTGACCAGACACATGGCAAGGATGATAAATAGAACTGCCTCAGCCATATGGTGCTACCAAAGTGGCTGGAATTGTATTATGTCCATCTTCTGTAGCAATTAGCTCATGTGAATGATAGACGAGTGTACACGTCTAGACTGCAGTTACAGCCAGGGCATGGTTGTAGAGTCTTCAACACAAGACTGTGACATCATTAGAGACCAGCGGATCTCGTAGACATGCCCAGCCCTGTGTTTGGGTTCGAACCCGGCAACTTCTGAGCCTGAGATAGAACAGTCATGCAACACCCAGAGTTGGCCGTAATCGTCGCTGGTCTGTCAAAATAAAATATGCAAGAAGTTTCCTCACAGCATAATAGTTATAGTGTGTATGAATTCTGGTACACGGTGGGTGTGTGTCTCCGCGGGGTGTTGATATTGCCAGCGACATATACTACAACACCCGTCGGGGTGGGGGGGGGGGGGTGATTACCCAATTATCGCATGGAGAATAATTGTAGGCATCAGTTTGACAAACAGCGCCAACTCTATATCTCTGCACCATTGGTACAAGGATCAGAATTCAGGACCGTGCGGTAGATTTTCTTAGCATTATGCAAGTCTTCGAAATGCCGCCCCTTACATGTTTTTTTTCCCCCTGCAATAATGCCGCCCCCTTATGAAGCCCCCTTACGGTGCCGCCTGATGCGGCCTCCTCTCTGTATCATAGCCCGGCACGAAACTGGGTCAGCTTGTGAATAAATGAAATATATAATCCTCTGAGATGACAGTTTCTGGCAGCCATTTGTGACATCTGGTCACCAGAACCCCAAAATGGAGGTGGAATCAAGCAGATCTGAAGAGGCGCGATGTAGCAGTCTTGCTGTGCCGCGCTTGCTTGTTCCCCTTGCCCTCCGTCGTTGTGATCCATGGGAACAAAAACGGGACTCCGATCTTGTCTAATTGTTGCCCCGGTTGAAGGAAGACAGGAATCGATTGGCGGGACAGTTTTGTGGGCAGCAGTTCTCGGCCGTCTGCTCCTTGGTTGGCGCGAAATCACAGCGAGAGCACGAGCGGAAACCAATCTCTGCCTGTGCTGTGATACACCAACAGCCGCGTGCCTTTTGTCCCTGGTTTCCGAAGCGCGCGGTCTGCGCGTGCATATTGGATTATATATACACACACGCACACATGCACACACACTGACGTTGCTGCGACCAGTTCGATTATTGACATCGTTAGTTTCTTGTCATTGGGCTTTGTTAATTGTCAAGTCTGCCATTCGTAAACAGTGTCCGGCGCTTGACTTTGTTCGCGGGCATGACAGGGTAGCGTTTTCTGTGCGCCGTGTGCTGTGTTATTTGGCCAAGGAATACGAGACTTTAACGGCAAACACTTGAAAGATGTCGTTAGGTTAATCAGTTTGTCTTCTCAAATATCAAGGAATTGTGGATTTCTCTAAGTACCGCCAGCTGGATATGTTGAATGTAAGTATCTTTCTTTTGTGGTCAGCCAGGTCGTGAGCAGCTGCTCTCAGCGACTTCCCTTATTGTCGAAATAAGTGAATAGAAACAAGCGCATACTGACTCTGTGAGATGGCAGCAAACTGACTATTTGAGATGACAGTAACAGACTGACTATTTGAGATGACAATAATAAACTGACTATTTGAGATGACAGTAACAGACAAGTTGAGATAACAAGAGCAAACTGACTATTCGAGATGACAGTAACAGACTGACTATTTGAGATGACAATAATAAACTGACTATCTGAGATGACAGTAACAGACTGACTATTTGAGATGACAATAACAGACTGACTATCTGAGACGACAATAACAAACTGACTATCTGAGATGACAGTAACAGACTGACTATTTGAGATGACAATAACAGACTGACTATCTGAGATGACAATAACAAACTGACTATCTGAGACGACAATGACAAATTGACTATCTGAGATTACAGTAACAGACTGACTATTTGAGATGACAATAACAGACTATCTGAGATGCCAATAACAAACTGACTATCTTAGATGCCAATAATAAACTGATTATATGAGATGACAATAACAAACTGACTATCTGAGATGACAATAACAAATCGACTATCTGAGATGACAGTAACAGACTGACTATCTGAGATGACAATAACCAACAGACTATCTGAGATGACAGTAACAGACTGACTATCTGAGATGACAATAACAGACTGACTATCTGAGATGACAATAACAAACTGACTATCTGAGATGACAATAACAAACCGACTATCTGAGATGACAATAACCAACAGACTATCTGAGATGACAGTAACAGACTGACTATTTGAGATGACAATAACAGACTATCTGAGATGCCAATAACAAACTGACTATCTTAGATGCCAATAATAAACTGATTATATGAGGTGACACTAACAAACTGACTATCTGAGATGACAATAATAAACTGACTATCTAAGATGACAGTAACAGACTGACTATTTGAGATGACAATAACAGACTGACTATCTGAGATGACAATAACAAACTGACTATCTGAGACGACAATAACAAATTGACTATCTGAGATTATAGTAACAGACTGACTATTTGAGACGACAATAACCAACAGACTATCTGAGATGACAGTAACAGACTGACTATCTGAGATGACAATAACAGACTGACTATCTGAGATGACAATAACAAACTGACTATCTGAGATGACAATAACAAACCGACTATCTGAGATGACAATAACCAACAGACTATCTGAGATGACAATAACCAACAGACTATCTGAGATGACAGTAACAGACTGACTATTTGAGATGACAATAACAGACTGACTATCTGAGATGCCAATAACAAACTGATTATATGAGATGACAATAACAAACTGACTATCTGAGATGACAATAACAAATCGACTATCTGAGATGACAGTTACAGACTGACTATCTGAGATGACAATAACAGACTATCTGAGATGACAATAACAAACCGGCTATCTGAGATGACAATAACCAACAGACTATCTGAGATGACAGTAGCAGACTGACTATCTGAGATGACAGTAACAGACTGACTATCTGAGATGACAATAACAGACTGACTATCTGAGATGACAATAACAGACTATCTGAGATGCCAATAACAAACTGACTATCTTAGATGCCAATAATAAACTGATTATATGAGATGACAATAGCAAACTGACTATCTGAGATGACAATAACAAATCGACTATCTGAGATGACAGTAACAGACTGACTATCTGAGATGACAATAACCAACAGACTATCTGAGATGACAATAACAGACTGACTATCTGAGATGACAATAACAGACTGACTGTCTGAGATGACAATAACAGACTGACTATCTGAGATGACAATAACAAACCGACTATCTGAGATGACAATAACCAACAGACTATCTGAGATGACAGTAACAGACTGACTATCTGAGATGACAATAACAGACTGACTATCTGAGATGACAATAACAGACTGACTATCTGAGATGACAATAACATACTGACTATCTGAGATGACAATAACAAACCGACTATCTGAGGTGACAATAACCAACAGACTATCTGAGATGACAGAAACAGACTGACTATCTGAGATGACAATAACAGACTGACTATCTGAGATGACAATAACAGACTGAATATCTGAGATGACAATAACAGACTGACTATCTGAGATGACAATAACAAACCGACTATCTGAGATGATAATAACCAACAGACTATCTGAGATGACAGTAACAGACTGACTATCTGAGATGACAATAACAGACTGACTATCTGAGATGACAATAACAGACTGATTATCTGAGATGACAATAACAGACTGATTATCTGAGATGACAATAACAAACCGACTATCTGAGATGACAATAACCAACAAACTATCTGAGATGACAATAACCAACAGACTATCTGAGATGACAGTAACAGACTGACTATCTGAGATGACAATAACAGACTGACTATCTGAGATGACAATAACAGACTGATTATCTGAGATGACAATAACCAACAGACTATCTGAGATGACAGTAACAGACTGATTATCTGAGATGACAATAACCAACAGACTATCTGAGATGACAGTAACAGACTGATTATCTGAGATGACAATAACCAACAGACTATCTGAGATGACAGTAACAGACTGATTATCTGAGATGACAATAACCAACAGACTATCTGAGATGACAGTAACAGACTGATTATCTGAGATGACAATAACCAACAGACTATCTGAGATGACAGTAACAGACTGATTATCTGAGATGACAATAACCAACAGACTATCTGAGATGACAGTAACAGACTGATTATCTGAGATGACAATAACAAACCGACTATCTGAGATGACAATAACCAACAGACTATCTGAGATGACAATAACCAACAGACTATCTGAGATGACAATAACCAACAGACTATCTGAGATGACAATAACCAACAGACTATCTGAGATGACAATAACCAACAGACTATCTGAGATGACAATAACCAACAGACTATCTGAGATGACAATAACCAACAGACTATCTGAGATGACAATAACCAACAGACTATCTGAGATGACAATAACAAACCGACTATCTGAGATGACAATAACCAACAGACTATCTGAGATGACAATAACCAACAGACTATCTGAGATGACAATAACCAACAGACTATCTGAGATGACAATAACCAACCGACTATCTGAGATGACAATAACAGACTGACTATTTGAGATGACAATAACAGACTGACTATCTGAGATGACAATAACCAACCGACTATCTGAGATGACAATAACAGACTGACTATTTGAGATGACAATAACAGACTGACTATCTGAGATGACAGTAACAGACTGACTATTTGAGATGACAATAACAGACTGACTATCTGAGATGACAATAACAAACCGACTATCTGACTATGTATGTGGACTCTGCCAGTACCAGGCAACTCGTGACTAATAATTGGCTGTCTCCAGAAATGCCAACAATCGCATCCCCAACAATCGCATCCCCAACAATCGCATCCCCAACAATCGCATCCCCAACAATCGCATCCCCAACAATCGCATCCCCAACAATCGCATCCCCAACAATCGCATCCCCAACAATCGCATCCCCAACAATCGCATCCCCAACAATCGCATCCCCAACAATCGCATCGTGTGTTCTCTTACATAGTATACATTTGGTTCAGAGCACAGGACAACAATCGGGTTTTCCCAATGATCACCCCCACTTTGTGTTTGGCCTCTGTGATCGCCATTCACTGGTTTGTTTGTTTTTAGTGCTTATTTCCCCCTGGGGCATCTACTGTAAAACTGTGTGGACCTGAATGAGTTAATTATAACCGCGATGGTTGAACAGAATGTCGCCATTGTATTTCTTCCACATCCTTGTGTGTTTCTAGAAGAACGTTTGCTTGCTTTGATATAATCAAGATTACAGTAAGACAAGTTGTCTGTTTCACGTGACCAACCACCATTGTCTGCTAGGTCACTTTTGCATTCAATAATAGTCGGCTGCACATGAAGCTTATATGACAGGCTAGGATCAGATATCAAACCTCTATATTGTAGCTTATCACCTCTTTCAGCTGTCTGAGAGATGTTATATACTGGTCAGCTTTCCCAATGACGTTGTTCAAAGAGCACCACTACGATCAGATATCAAACCCCGATATTATAACTTATCGCTTCTTTCAGCTGTCTGCCCATGTAGAACAGCACCTGGATTAATGAAGAGCCCTAAGGTAGGCCATGACATCAATGCTGTTGGTCCCATGTCCCCTTAGCCAAACGGAAAACCACTGTCTTTCCATCAGTGCAGGAGATCTATCTTATCAATCAAAGGTTAATGTCAAAAGTGCATAGTTAGTCGCGGTTCCAACTTCACAGCAACGGGTCGTCCCCATTATGGTCCGTTCCTGTGCCAGTGAATATCACACAAAATACTCACTGCCCTATGTGAACAATGGAATAGACAGGAGTATCGGCAAGCCAACAGCAAAAGTTGCATAAGATATACGAAGTTTGCACAGTTACAGGCATCTTGGAGATCTGTTGTCAGTGCGACTGTTCCTTGCTTGCTATGAAATCCCCCCATGGCGCATGCATGTTTTCCACCATTATTTCACGTTGCCTTCGATTGCCCATAGCCGCCAGTGGTGTCTGGGAGCACTCCACATGACATGACTTTCCTAGCCATTATTTCATTTGACCATATGCATTCTGCGGGGCAGTGATTCTGTAACTGCTGAGTTGAGAAGGGTCTCTTCCAGGGTTTGGCAGTAAAGAATACCATGGACAGACAGAAAAACCAGTGAATAAGTCCTTCAAGAAACAAATGAAAATCGTAAACTGATTAAAGTCTTTAGACGTAGACAGTCAAAATTTGTTGGGCATGTTATGAGAAGAAATGAATTGGAGAACTTGGTGACAACTGGCAAGATCGAAGGGAAGAGACCAAGGGGAAGACCAATAATTAAATACCTGGATGGCTTCGCCACGTGGCATGGTCTAGGTATAAACACGGAGCTGATCCACGACTCTAGTGATCGAGTGAGATGGCAAAACATGACCGCCCATGTAGTAGTGTCAAATGAAGTAACAAGACTTGATCTGTACTAAAACTTTATACTTTATTCTCAAGATGACAAGCCGTGTCTTCTCAGCTGGACTATCGGATGTTGACTGCCCTTCACAACAACAATACGTCACGATTGAGCATCTCTCTCCGCTTTCACTCATAATGCTCAATCGTGCTGTATCTCTAATTCCCCACTAGATCCTAATTATAACCCAAACTACACATACTGTTACACCTCCCCATGTTTATTAAAGAATTTTCCTTATAAAGGAAAAATCTTTACTCCTAATCCCCTTACTCTATTCCCTCTTTTTCCTCTAATCTTCCATAGTTCTTCTAATCCTCCCCAAACCAACTCCAATTTAATTAAACATTCTATTTCTTTAACTCTTTCCCCAGCTATATAATCAACCCACTTCTTCTTCCATTTTACCTCTATACCTCGTACCATGTACTGTAACCCTTTTTTAACTTACCATTTCTACTCTTCTTTCATTTCCCCAAACTATATAGCAATCCACTATATATTCCTTGGCTCCTCAAGTTCCTATATAAAATATGCATATTATAAACAAAATGGCTCGTAAAATCGTATTTGTACAACTGGCATTAGGAAATCACTCGCATTTCTCAATACAAGACAACCCGAACAACGAGAACAACGTATTTAGAAGAAGTAAAGAAGGGGTGCACCCAGTAAAAGGAATAAATAGTCAAGATAAGCACAAAGAAACGCATATTCCACACAACCACATTTACCTCCTTTGCCAATAAAAAAATTTGTACAATCAAATTTTTTCTTATAAATACGTCATACAAAAATAGATCTTTGTTTTCTATAAACCAAGTTGATATAATGTTTTACAAGCTTTATATATACAACCCTATATGAAATAGAACTTTTTACGTAAGTTTCAAGCCTTATATCTTCAACATTTAAAATTTCCAACCACAATCTTGTCCAAATTGCGTTATCTCACCTTTTAGCATGAGATCCTGTTCAATTTTTATGAACACCTTTAATATAATTAAAGCTGGTTTTTCACAGCACCTATTTCTTGCCCCCTTCCTGTCCCATGATCTGCCCTTTATCCCCCTATGTATTTCTTCTATATGCTGCTATTCACAGTTTTTCCCTTAAACTTCTATCTAGTTATACTCTACTTATATATTCGAAGCTTTTCAAGCAACCTAACCTATGTCTCCATACCCTCCCTCAATAATTTTATAATTCCTTTCTGAACGAAAGGGCTTTTTTTTTTTTAAAGCCCCCTGTATTTGAAAAGTTAACTAATATTCTAACCAAACTTAAAACCAATTCATTAACCACATCACTTAATCTATCAATCCAACTGTTTACGCAAAACTAAATCAAAACAAGGCGTCACAATTATCCAATTGAAACACATTTTCAAAATTAATATGGCATGCATTTTATCAACCCAAAAGCAAATATTATATCATTATTAGACACTTTTACGGTCCAATAGTGTTTTACTCAAAGCACTATAAACTCAACGATCCTAACTTACTTAAACTAACTTTTTATAAAACCAAACCAAGCATGAAATAAAACATAATACATATACATATAGCATTGAAACATAGTCTCAATAAAATAATCAATTAACAACCATCATTGCCCAGTTACACGAAAATAAAACCCCAAGTGAATAAACAAAGATTTTCCAAGTAAACTTTCTTAAAATTATTACGTATAGTGGCCCCAACAACCATACTAATAATGTACCAGATCTCTATTTATTCAGGCCATTCCATTTATATATTTCCTAACTCCATTCTCATTTTCCTACCTCATCATAGCCAATTGCTAACCAGAGACATACTTCCCAGTATATCAATAATACCAAAAACTCCCCACCAAATTCTCTATAAAACTTCCTACAACTCTCTGTAAGCGAACCGCTTTTAAATTTAAATTGTTCATTAAAATTATGATTGACAAAACTGAAGATATTTCCCTTATCCCCTATTTCACATTCTCACAGAAAAGATATGTTAGATTGAGTTAGTGCGCACTTAGGAAAATAAGAAAAAGAAAGGAAAAAGTAAGAAGTAATCACACTTCTCTTTCCATACATACTTTATGAATAAAGTTTCAAAATTTATCTTCAGTTTCCGTCAATAATAATTGTTATTATCAAAAAAAATATTGATTCAACACTACTAGCTTTTCTTTTTTTTTTTTTTCATTCCTCTCGTCAATTACAAGTTTACCATTCTAAGTAAACCCATCAATTCAATGCTACATATGTGTATCTGTTACTTACAGACCAATATCCAAATCTTATAACCATATCTGCCGATATCAATGATAACAAATAGTACAAACATCAATTCCTCCTTTTTCTAGCCTAACTCCAAACACATCATACTACCCGGAAAATCCTCTTAATTAATCACTGTAAACTACAGTACAAGTCCTCTTATCTATACTAATGTAGTATTCACCATCCACTCACCTATTTACTTGTGGCCCTACCTGCCAATTATTTCCCTTCAATTTGTCCAAGCTACTAAAAAAATCAACCATCAATTCCACCCCATAGAGAAATAACCAAATATATACATATACTTCATTCAAAACTACCTCCATATTGATTATAAAAATACCAAGAGTCATCTTCTTCATTTTCAATTCTAACACTTATAAATTGCTATCTGCAATATTCTCTACTTATCTACTTCCTACGGTTCCACTTCTTCAATATCTCCAAATTTCTTTGAACCAATGCTAATTCTACATCAATGTCTTCTTCTTCGTACAATCCATTTGTTTCCTCCATACTACTACTACTTGACTCTGACTTTTCATCCATTTCTTCTTCTTCGTCTGTATGTCTCTCTTTAGCTGCCGCTAATCTCTTTTGTTCAATATCCCATCTAATTTGTCGATCACTATTCCTCAAGGATCTTTCTAGTAACGGCATATCCTCCCCGCTCGTTGAATAATCCCTAATTCTCCTCTGTCTTTTCACTTCTCTATCTCTTTGTCTATCCATTCTCCTTTTCGTTGCCTGTCTAGTGTTCCTAAACGGAGCACTTATTTCCTCTTCCATACTATCATAATGAGTCTCATTCAACTTTTCTTCTTCTATTGTTTTCGGTATCGTCTGTTCTTGAGTATCATCAAAGCCTGGAGTTGCTAATAAGCGATTTTGTACTGGATCTCTTCTAACGCCTGGGGTTACTGTAGCACCTCTAACGAGTTGTTCATCTAAAAACCTTGTATCTGAATAATAATTATTATTATTATTATATTCTATCTCTTCTTCATCTCTCCTTAAGTGTTCCACGTGTGCCCTTGCTACATGTCCCGTGACCTGGTTCTTAATTTTATACGATACTTTACCTAGTTTTTCCAAAATATAATACCCTGGAATCCAACGATTATCAAACTTAGAGTTTCTCCTATGCTTCTTGTAATAGACCCTATCACCAACCTTAAATTCCTGCAAGTTTGTATTTATATTCTTGTACTTTTTCTGCCTTTCCCTAGCTTTAATTATATTATTCCTTAGTCCTACGTGTGCTTTATGCATTTCCTGTATTATAACCTCTTGAAAGTCTTCACCCATATATTTCCGTCTAGGTTTTAATAGATTGTCTATAGGTAGTATCGGTTCTCTCCCGTATATTAAATAATATGGTGAAAAACCCGTGCTTTCATTTTGATTAGTACGAATGGCGTTAAGGGCAGGTCCTAAAAACAAATCCCAA
The DNA here is from genome assembly GCA_963921405.1 of Cepaea hortensis. Lineage (NCBI taxonomy): Eukaryota > Metazoa > Mollusca > Gastropoda > Stylommatophora > Helicidae > Cepaea > Cepaea hortensis. The sequence continues at coordinate 7,857,911 of OY992881.1, forward strand.
TCCCTTTCATGTTCATCTACAATCTTTGATATAATGCTATATAACGTCTGATGTTGACGCTCGTTTCTAGCATTGGAAGTAGGTCTATAATATGATGTCTTTATATGTTTTATATTTAAATCATTTAACAACTTTTCAAATTTCTTATTTATAAATTCTTTACCATTGTCTGTAAGTATACTTTGTGGACAACTAAATCTTGGGACAAACTCTTGTAAAAAAATATTGACTACTGTATCTGCACTCTTATCCGGAATTGCATAAACCTCCGGCCAAAGACTGTAAACATCTACTATATGAATCAAATACACGTTTCCTGACAATGTTCTGGGGTGTGGACCCGATATATCTAAACTAATCTTTTGCATTGGGAACTGAGGAATGTCAGTATCCTGCAAGGGACACTTTATTGTTTTCATGTTCCTCAATCTGCACTTCTCACAGGTATCCACATATTTATATGCAGATTTAAATAAATTTGGCCAGTAATATTTACTTGTAAGCGCCTTCACCAATTTGTCTCTACCTAAATGTCCATTTTCATCATGATATGCCTTTAAAAGTTCATTTTCTAAATGTTTTGGAATGTATTTCCTCAGTTGTTCGTTCCTTTCAGACATGTAGTATAAATGTCCATCCTCTTGCAAAACCAAATAATTCCTTTTATATTTGTTATCTTCTGTTTCTCTTAATTTTTCTTTTATTTGTATCACTTTTGGGTCTAGGTCCTGCTCCTCTTTCATATTAAATTTTTCTAAGTGTAGATCATCTTCCCTATGTTCAGACTCTTGTTCCGATGGTAGACTATCAAATTCTTCTCTATTTATTATAGCAGAATCTAAAATATTTACTTGCCAATTTCGATCGTCAATCTCTGGTTCTCCTTCATCTTCTGTGTCACCTGACGACTGTGGATAGGGAATCCTAGACAGTAAATCAGCGCATGTGTTAATCTTACCTGGAATGTACTCAATTTTCGTATTATATCCCTGTAAGTTCAATGCCCAGGTTTGTATTTTCCTGTTCTGCACTGGGGCTTCTAAAAAAGACTTTAAAGGCATATGGTCAGTTCTAATAACAAAATTTGCGTTATGTAAGTAGTAATTTAGTTTTTGAAGAGCGTAATGTATTGCGTAAGCCTCCTTCTCAATAGTCGTCCACTTTCTTTGTGATCTGCTAAGTTTATGCGACAAGAAGTATATAGGCCTTTCATTTTTAACCCCTGGTATTCCAGACTCTTTCCCTTCATATGGTTGCACCAAACACGCTCCTACTGCATTGTCTGAAGCATCTGTGTACAGTATCAACTGTTTGTTTAAGTCTGGATGCGTCAACAGTGGTACCAGTGTTAAACTGTTTTTTAAATACTCGAACGCTTTTTGACACTCATCATCCCACTTAAACCTAGCGTACTTGCCTGTTAAGTTTGTAATAGGTTCAGCTATTTTTGAAAACGCTGGGACAAACCGCCTATAATACGCGCATGTTCCTATAAAGGCGCGTACCTCCTTAACGTTAGTTGGAGCAGGTAACTCTTTAATAACCTTTATTTTGTCCTGGTCTGGTTTTATACCTTCTCTATTTATAATATACCCCAAATATTTTGTTTCTGTCTTTAAAAATTGGCATTTACTGAGCTTTAACTTCACATCATGTTTTCTTAACCTGTCAAACACTAACTTTATATGTTTCAAATGATCGTCCACATTTCCAGAAGTAAAGATCAGAATATCATCAATATAAGCAAGAGCGAACCTTTGCATACCTTCTAAAACTTCATTTATTAAGAGCATGTAGTGAGATGGCGCAGTTTTGACTCCAAAAGGCATACGTAAAAATTCATAAGAACCCATATGAGTACAGAAAGCACTTTTTCTCTGCGCGTCTGCCGACATCGGAATGCACCAAAATCCTGCTCTTGCGTCTAACGTCGTAAAAAATGTAGCGCCATTTAGCAACCCCAAAATATCATCTATCACTGGTAGTGGATATGCAACATTTTTAGTAATTTTGTTCAACGCCCGATAGTCGCAACAGAATCGACTCGAACCATCAGGTTTGGCCACAATTACCACCGGAGATGACCACTCTGATTTTGATCTTTTGATTATCCCTGCTTTCAACATTTCTTCTATTGCCTTTTCTACAATTTCTCTATTTCTTAAGGGAGTTCTATATGGTTTTAAGCTAATCGGCGGATGGTCTCCCGTATCTATCTCCATTGTTACCGTTTTTGTCTTACCCAACTCTAAATCACTAATTGCAAACACATCCTGATTCTCCTTTATAAACTGTTCCAATACTTCTTTATTTTCTGGTGAAGTCTTTAACTGTGCCAACAATTCCTGTTCTCTTGTCTGTTTATCTAGTGAATGTATTTGTGCTGTATTTCTTTTGAATGGATGGATCAATTCATTCATTCGTGTGTTTCCTCTACTTCCGCGTCCGCGTCTGTTATTACTTCTTTCACTAGAAGACTGTGAATAATTAGTTCCCGGCATTTCTACTCTATCCGTTGCCAATATTTCACTAACGTTCTGTTCAATTTTTGCTACTACACACCCTCTGTATAATTTAATTTCTCTACCTGTGTTGTTAATCACCATAACTGGAAAGGTTAAGTGTTTATCTAACGCTATTATTCCATCCGGAACTTCCAAACCAGGCTCATCAATTATTTCCTCTTGTAATTCAGTGATTCTGACTGTGTTTCCTTCTACATAATATGGGTTTTTCTTCAGCTTCACTTGTATCAAATTAACCGACTGTGGTTTTAACGTCGTTGTCATTTTAACTCTAACTAGTGCTGATATATGCATGTCTTCTTGCATATCTATATAGACGTCCCTGAATTTTAATTTGTGTAAATCATAGAAAAGTCTTACTCCATTTTTTATTAAAAAATCTCTTCCTATTAACATGTTTCTATTTAAACCCTTCACTACATGAAAAAGGTGTCTTATGTTGATCCCTCCTAACTTAAAATTTATCATTGTTTGTCCAACTACTTGTAAATTTTGTCCCGTAACAGAGTGTAAATTATTATGATTCTTAAATACTCTACAATTTCTTACTATTTTGTATAGAAAACTTTCTTTTACTACACTAACCTGAGCTCCCGAATCAATTAACGTACGAACTCTATACTTTCCTATTTCTAATATACAAGAACTATAATCTGTTTTATCTTCTATAAATTTCTTGACTTCATCTAGTTGAAAATATTCTCTGTTCGACCTATTATACCTGTTGTTAACATATTCTCTAACCCTTGGGACCTTATTATTTACCCTCCTATCATAGGTCCTGTCTAATAGGTAGGGCGCCGATTTTCCTGTGTTCTTGTACCTGTAAAATTCCTGTGTCCATCTACAACATTCCTACTCACCCTATTATTGTCATGTCTACCCTGTGTATTCGACTGGACATGCCTGTTATTACAAAACCGAAAAACATGTCCCCGTTGACCACAATTCCAACAGACAATATTTGTACTATTTGTGTTACCTACTGTTTCTCTTGTAGGGTATCTCATATTTCTTCTTTCCTCATTATCATACCTATTTCTACCTTGTAACGTCTGTATACCTCCTCTCCTATTCCATCCGAATCTTGTTTGTCCTATTTCCATAGGTTCCTCAACTCTGTCATCTCGATTACTTCCCACTTCTCGTCCTGTTCTTAATCTAAACCTACGTCTCAAATTTTCTTCTTGTACCGCGATATCCACCGCTTGTGATAACCTCTCAGGGTTTTCCCTCATTAATTTAAGTTTCAAACCATCAGACTTTATGCCATCCACAAAGATCCCTACCAACATCCTTTCCACCTCCTCTCCTCGTACATTCTGTCCTAAGAATGCCTCTTCAGCCAGATTAATTAATCTATCGCTAAACAATTGTACCGTCTCTCCGTTATTTTGTTTAGCCTGCCTCAACACCGAAAATGCATGTTGTGGATCCGTTATTTCTGCATATTTCCTTGCTAGGTCTTCCTTGAATTGTTCCCATGTCTCATCTACTCTAGCTTCTAGCTTTCTTCTTATATGATCCGAGACCGGTTCCGTTGCCGTCTGATAAGCCAGTCTCATTTTTTCTTCATCTGTTGCTGAGATCAAATAGGCATATTTTTCTATAGAGGTGACCCATTTCTTATAGTCTCTGGCCTGTCCACTAAATTTTACAATTTCTGTTGCCATGCCTTGTTGTTTAATCACCATATTAAGTCGGCCTACTGCTGTACCCACGCCTGTCAAAACCTGGGCCAAGTTATCCGGTTCCGCCATGCTGAAAAATACTGAAACAAAGCAAGCAACCAATCACACAATTACAATTTCCCAAATCCCAAACAGCACAATTCAGTTGGTTATAATATTGTAAGATATTACATTAATCAGAGGAAGCATCAACAATATCCTGTCTGAGCATAGGAAGAATGAACCCTGTCCTCAATAAAAAACTCAAATTTGTGGCAATCAGAAGGTTCCTTGTAGATATTTGTTTCTTAAACCACAATAATGTCCTGTACTCCACTCTAATTAATAAATTCGGAAGCTCACGGGAGACCTCGAAATACACAACTTTTACTCCGAGTCTATTTCCTTAATTAATCCGTCATCTTCTTTTACCAACTTACGGATTCAGTTCAACCAACCAGAGCCCGCATCAAGTGAAAGTCTCGGAATTCAGGTGGTGGAGTTCAGATATCACTTCTCTTCCCTCAGGTAATTTCGTCCTTCTCGTGGGCTGCCAGAAAATTTTCAACCCCTGGTTGGGTCACATCTCATGGGCTGCCAGACAATCTTCGACCCCCTGGTTGGGTCCCTTCCTTGATCTCAAGTGGGTACTTCATCGTCGTATGGAATGGGTCATAGGAATATAACGAGGCCCAAAATTGGATTAGGTGTGTTTGGGTCATAGGAATGACAAGGCCCAAAAATGGATTAGGGGTGTTTGGGTCATAGGAATGACAAGGCCAAAAAATGGATTAGTATCAATCAGCCAACGGCTAGTGATGAGCTGACCTTGAACGAGTTCTGACTTCCGATAAAATCTTGAAAGTGGCAAGGTTCAGGCAACGGCCAGGTTAGGCCCCTTATAAATGATACGATTCAAATGTTCAGCCACGGCTCCAGGAAACCCTTCTTGTCCTGGCAGTTTTGTCTGGATTCTTTAGTACTTCGCGTGGTAGGCCATTATCTTCATAATTTGTCTTACAGCATGCCGCCAGTGGATATTTGTTGTTGGCCGGCCTAGATCAACCTCAGATTCTCGGTCCACGGCACCATTTATTACTTCTGTAGTAGTGTCAAATGAAGTAACAAGACTTGATCTGTACTAAAACTTTATACTTTATTCTCAAGATGACAAGCCGTGTCTTCTCAGCTGGACTATCGGATGTTGACTGCCCTTCACAACAACAATACGTCACGATTGAGCATCTCTCTCCGCTTTCACTCATAATGCTCAATCGTGCTGTATCTCTAATTCCCCACTAGATCCTAATTATAACCCAAACTACACATACTGTTACACCCACGCTTATCGGCATGGCACATGATGGATGGATGGAGTCCTCTTGTACCTTGGAAGTTAGTTAGTTAGTTAGTTAGTCGCAGTTCCAACTTCACAGCAACGGGTCGTCCCCATTATGCTCCGTTCCTGTGCCAGTGAATATCACACAAAACGCTCCCCACTGCCCAATGTGAAAAGTGGACAAACAACAGCCCGCACAGATACACTGTGCATAATGCCGCCGCCAGAATGTCAACACACCAGTCCCCCACGAAACACCCAATTCATCTCTGATGGAATCGGCAGTCGTTTTCCTATCTGAATGTTTCCTAGATGTTCACCTACACAGTCCATGAACATACAGTTCATCACCGACGGCAGTGGCAGTCAACCAGAAGCCCAGCAGCCAAGCATTTCTGCATAAGGCAAAAACTGGTCAACTCTGGGACATAGCCACCTGCCATCGCTCCGAACATGCAGTCACGTTCCAAAAATAAAAACTTGGGCAGATTCAAAAGCACTTCACATGAAACTCACAGCTCACAGTGTCGCGCCACGCACTCACTCAGTACCTTGGAAGTATGCATACTGAACATAAAAATCCCCCACAGTACAGCATTTCTGCATCCCCCAGCTGCTTGATATGTATGATATCAGGTCCCGAGGCATTGTTGCTTAATACATACTGTACATCTGTTTCAGACACAAGCTGCCCATATAGTTTGCCCTGTTGGTACTTTGGTGAATCGTTTCTCTGGTGTTTTACCGGACATTTCTATCTACTGTGTCTGCTGCCTAAGTAATATAATGCTTAGGGAACTCTTGGCCTATCTCCTAGTGTCCTTTAAGCATTGTGCCCCTGGCCACACCAATGACACAGTTTCCCCACTTGTTCCTTGGCCTCTCTGGCCAGCGTCTGGAATATGTTAATTTTGTTCTTTCGCACTTTCTTTCACGCCTTAGTTGTCTGCTGCTTTGATATCCGGACCTTTTCAAGTCGCTTATTCCACCAAGCTGGTTTGGCAAAAGCTGTTTTGTGTGTCTTTTATCTGGCAAGATAGACACAAATTCAGTCGTGTCTCTTTGTTGACTGCATTGATACATGAAAGTATGTCTGGGCTAAGCTTGTTCAATGGGTTGACACGAATTATGCCCCTATTCCATAGTTGTAGGTTCGTGTGTATGATAGACATGACTAATGAAGACACTTTTTTGGAGTGTCTAGTTGGTCATGCGTCGAAGTACACTTGTTCCTGCAGCGAGGCGCTGTCGTCATTTGGAAGTGACAGGTTCGAATCCCGGTCGGTAACTATATCTTTCAAATTTTATGTTGTCTAGTGCGTCCTCTAGTCTCTACTTCCTTCTTCTCCTTCTGTGAGCGCCAAACAATACTAGTCTGTCAATCGTTCTTCTTGTCCTTCGTTTTGCAATCTATTTTCTTTCCTCCTCTTCCCTGTCCATCTCCTTCTGCTACACATATTGTCATGTGCTGAGGGTATCGATGTCAGAGCACGGTCACCGTGGCTTCAGCGAATATTCCGTGTATTGACTTCGTGATTGGTTGTAAATAGATTGTGAATAAACAAAGGTCCACCAGGTAGAGCCACCGTTCCACGTAAGAGGCAGGGGGTGTCCCAGGGAAGTCCTTATGCCTGGCGCCACCCCACCCATCCAACCAGATACCCACTGTTTATGACTGCATTCCCAGTCGCCATTCAATGGTAGAACTCCGCCGTAGAGCAAGCACGACAAAAGGCTTCCGATCATCAGATGTTATCTCCCCTCGCCGATTGTTTCAACCTCTTTACTGTCATTACACTCGGTAGGGTGGGGGTTTCAATCTTTCGGCACATTGGTTCACCCATGACTCGCCGATGTGTTGTGCACGCGACATCTCTGGGTCTCCACATGATTCGAGATGTTCTGCCAGTTTAGTTCAAGTCCCGCAAGATACCGCATATCCACGGCGCAACACGGGATAATATGGCAGAAGCCTGGCGTGTGCTCCTAGAAAAACCAGCAGTAGTGGTATGACCACAAATGTCACGCTGGTCACCTCACGGCTACTCAGCACTGACATTGACCAGTGCCATCTGGGACTCATACCCGTCCATCTTCACGGAAAAGAGTCTCCCCATTACGCTCCATTCCAGTGCCAGTGAATTACACCCAAAATGCTCCTCACTGCTCCATGTGAAAAGTGGAACAGACGTGGGTCTGGACAAACCAACAGCCCACACAGGTATACTATGAATAATGCCACTGCCAGAATGCCTACACAAAAGTGAGCCACGAAAAATACAGTTCATCCTCGATGGAAGTGGCAGTCACTAGAAAAACAGCAACTACATATTACTGCACAAGGCAATCCAGTTAGTTCAGCGACCGGCCGGTTGCCATTTCCCCGTGTTCATTTTCCGTGTCACATCCGTGTCTATTTGACATGGCAAAACCATTAATACGTGACTGACAAAGACAAGTAACAAGTTAGGCTCGAAACACTTCTTCTCCTGTCCTTTATTGTCCATTGCCTTCAGCCAACTCCCTCCTTACCATCTTATCCTGGGCTGCCTCTTTCAGCTGCCTCCTTGGCCTCTTCGTATTATTCCTATCTGTCTCAAAGCTCTTCTCCAAGTATTTTAGATCTCCCGCTACAAAAGTCAGCTTCAGTTAGATAAGATTAATAAACATTTCATAAACAAACCTTACACAAATGAAACTCAAAAGACTAAATTAGTTAAACACATTTCAGAAATGTTCATAGTAAAAGTTTAGTCGACGGATTAACATCACGGCACACGAGTGTAACCCATAAGTGCTCCGTTCTTCTAACTCAAGCCTGAGTCCGGAGAATCTCAGCTCAGTGCACGAACTTCGTAGCACCGGCGAGGATCCTGAAATACTTTGGATTGATTTTTAACTCGAAATTTTGCTCCGGACAGCGCCGTTAGACTACTACTTTTCGATTTCCAACTGCCAAGGGATTTTTTACGTGCACAACAAGACAATGCGTGGAATCTCACTACCCAGAGACCAGGGGAAATTGTGTGACTAGAAGTCCACGTGAAAAAATCCCAGCCCTCATCGGGGCTTGGACCCGGGACCTCCAGCACTCGAGGCGGACACCATACCTCGAGACCCCTCAGCCCCCTCACACTTTTTTTTCACAGTAAAAGTATATTAATGTAGTGTAAAATAATGGAAACAGTTAACTACAAATGTTAGAAAAGGAAATACACCCCAATGATCATTAACGGACACATGTATTACACATGAAAAATGTTGAAAATCCTGTGAGTAGTAGGTTGGAGTCTGTTTATTTCGCCCGTATACCCAACCGCCTGTTGAAATGTCCCTATGACATAAGCCAGATGTCCGGTCTCAGTGGCTGTCATGTGTCGGTTGTCTATCACATCTTGAATACACATCCGTTGTGGTCGTTCTCTTCTTTGCTCCTCTTATGTACCTCCCTCCTGCCATGGGTTAAATTATTCCTCCGAAGTCGGAGAGTGTCTGCCTGTACGGCGAGGAACCACCAGTCTGCACACCAATAAGCCAGACATGGGACAACGGATACTCACGCAAACCTCAGGTCCTGTATGACATCACACTGATGTTGGACAGCAGGATGCCTTCATCCGACATACAGGACTTCGCGTTGGAGCTCAAGCCAACGAACACAAGCAAGCAAGCAAGCATACCTCATGGCATAGTGACGAAAAGTCAACCAGAAGGACGGGACAATCGTGGATCATGACCCATGTGGTGAGCGAGATTGTCACTGGAGCGAACACACATGATCGCGAAGGTGACAAGGGAATTCTCGCCGTGGGCGTCGTTTCGTGCTGACCACGTTCAGATAGAGTAATGGCAAACACTACGTCACTCTTTTAGATAGTGTTTGTTTAGATACGTGTAATGTGAAATTAGTGTCGCACATCTGATTTGTATATTGGTTTTTTCTACTTGAGTTTGTGTAGAATATTATACACCTGAAACTACAACTGGCATTTGAGTCGACTGCCGTTCGAGTTCATTGTCCACTACTGTTATGTTGGGTTATAGTGGAGAGTCGTAGTAACTCTCAGCCAAGCTGTATGCTGAGAAATGACCAGGGTGCTGACCAGAGAAGAAGAGAAGAATAAATCATACCCCAGTTGGACACAAGAAGTAATTCTACAAAAGTATCTCGACAGTGTCATCATTTGTACTCTGGCACATGGGGGAATTCGTCCAAATAAACCTGGAGACCACGTGAGAATTTTACGCAAGTAACAATCGTCGATTTACCTGCACACGTTGCGACATGAGATATGTCGGTGAGACAGGATTACGTCTTGGGGACAGATTTCGTCAACATCTTTCTGACATCACCAGCGGCGCCCAGAAACCAGTATCCATACACTTCAACAGTCCTGACCACCATGGCGTAGCCGACATACAGGTCACGGCCATCAAATCATGCGCATCCCACGAACGGGATCGGAAGACATTGGAACACCGTCTCATCTTCCAGTTGGGCACACTCTCCCCTCACGGCCTTAATGTCCAACACAGCTTCATTTAACTTCCCACCCCACCCTCCCACCTCTAGCTTACAGTCCACCATCTGGGTACGTGCAGATCCTTTGTATGACATCACAGTCAACTCTCTTGGCGGATTTACGTTCGGTGTTTTGCCATCATTTTCTGAACGACCGCCACTCATGCCTCTCTGTGTGTACTAACACTATATAGGTTTCCACAGCGGTGTTTCGAGCGCTTAACGATAATTGCTAATTGTCATCTGCGTCCGTAACATCTTTGCCGGTCTCTAATTTCACTTTTCCGCACACATGGGCGCGTCTCCACCCCACTCCCTTCCCGCTTGACCTTTGACCCGTGTACCATACATCCGGTCTATTGATCCACTGGCGCCCTACGTGTGTCAGACCTTCCAAGCTAGGACACGGTATTCAGATGAGTACATTTAATTTTAATTAGTTTAATAGTTTAATATTGTCATAGTGTGTTTCATGTAGTTTTGTGTTGGTTTGTATTTGTTTGTCCTGTGCTGACGAAGGCTTTGGCCGCAACGTCCAATTTGTCTCTTGTAGTCGTGTTTTAGTAAAGCTCACTATCTACTTCTCGTTTATTTGGGTGATTAATTCATTGCCTTTTTAAGCTTTACTGCAGTTCACCTCATTCTTGTTTACCATTATCCGCTCCCTTGAACTGCTACTATATATTTCACGTTTCGTCTTCGTTGTCGGTAAGATTGTTGTCGATTTGTAGTCCATTCTGTGCGCGCGTGTCAGTGTGTTTTCTAAGCGGCGTGCTACCCTTACCGCCCCACACACGTGTTGTTTTTCCCCCCGCTAGGCTACACCCTACTTTTGCACACCAGCCCTTCATCCCCACGTCCGTTAAATCTCCACCGCTATGCCTCCCACTCATCCACCTCAGTTATTTCAACAATTGAGATTATATGTCATTTTCTGCTTTAGTCTCTTACCAACAGATATCAAAATCACAGCCACCGACTTGGCTCTTAACATCTACAAAAAGACCCGCACCACATGCCATTTTAATTTCCTCAAGAACTGCCTACGGCTTCATATCACCCCACGTGGCTTCATCTCTAGATTTCACCCATCGGCAGGCACTCTCGATGACAGTTGTAGTAGACGTCTATCTAAAGTTGAGTTTAAATGTGCTACTCTTCGCATGCGATGCATTGCCGACAACCACGCGCGACAACTGTCTGACTTCAGCTCGAATATAACTATCCTCGATCAGCGTCTTAGACAACTTACCTCGAGTAATTATTTCTTGTATTGTGTTATACGGTGTATCATCAATAGCACTAACCACCATCTATACAAGTGTCTTTCCGCGGCCAAAAACGCCAAGCTAGCCAAACTCCGTGCCCCTACCTCCACTCCCTCCTCGCCCCCTCTCCCACCCCAACTTACCACTGGCTCCGATAACCTAGTTGTGTGCATACCTCCCGACCTTCCACTATCGGCATCTGAGAAATCGGTCCTCAGCAAAGGGCTCAGGTTCATACCGCTACGTCCTTGTGTTGATAGATACGCATTACTGCAGGACGTCCATCGGTTCCATCGCACTCTCAGGCTACAATATCACTTCAGAAATCAACCTCATAACGATAACTCTTCGGATCCTACCGACCATTTCTCTCACCTCTCCAAACGCAGGTCTGCTTGGGTTCCCAATCCAGGGGCATCTAAGGCCCTCGATTTATACATCGACAAAACACTTTACGACATCCAAAAACTCAAATTTAAGCCACTACGATATTCCAACCTCACCGCGGATGAACAACGGGCACTTACACAGTTGAAACGCCGTGATGACATAGTTATCAAACCTGCCGATAAGGGAGGGGCGCTAGTGGTTTGGAGGAAAGACTTATATATACAGGAAGGCAACAAGCAACTGGGCGATGCCACCTTCTACAGACCAAGGATACAAGATGGGACAGTCAGAAACAACACCCAGGTCAAAAGCGTGACTAACGCCATTATCCAGCAAGGTCTTTTACCCAGCTCCGCCACCTCGTTGATCATCCACGATAGCTGCTTGGGCAAACCCGCCTTTAATATGCTGCCTAAGACACACAAACCTGGTAACCCAGGCAGACCTATCGTCTCGGCCTGCTCTTGCCCTACAGAACGGATTTCAGAGTTTCTAGACAGCATGTTTCAGCCGTTGGTTGCCAGCCTCCCTTCATATATCAAAGACACCAACCACGCTATCTCCATCTTCGATTCCATCAGTTTCACTAACCCTTCTCAGTATCACATCTTCACTTTAGATGTGACTTCACTCTACACTTCCATTCCTCACTCTGACGGCCTTAAAGCCTTAGAATTTTTCTTGGAGAAAAGGCTTAATCCCTCGATAGCCACTGGACCATTACTGCGTCTTGCGGAGTTAGTCCTCAACCTCAACTCGTTTGAGTTCAATGGGGACTACTTCGACCAGATCAGCGGTGTGGCCATGGGTACTAAGATGGGTCCCAGTTATGCCTGCCTCTTCATGGGCTATCTGGAGCACCAGGTATGGAGTCAGTACACCGGTAGGCTCCCGGAGCTCTACAGGAGGTACATTGACGACTGCTTTGGTGTCTCGGACATGCCCTTGCCTGACCTACAGAACTTCATTGCCTTTTTTTCAGACTTCCATCCCAGCATCAAACTTACCTCCACCATTTCTTCGTCGGCTGTCAATTTCTTAGACCTCACAATCTCTTTAGGTTCCGCTGGTCTATGCACGACGGTTTATTATAAACCAACTGACTCGCACTCATTCCTTCTCTATACCTCCTCCCACCCTCCCTCGTGCAAACGTTCTATTCCTTTCTCCCAACTCTTACGTCTCCGACGACTTTGTCAGGATAACAACGACTTCCATCAAAAAGCCCACGAGATGATTGATTTCTTTCGCCTTCGTGGCTATCCTGATAATGTTCTATCTACAGCTCTTCACCGCTGCCAGTCTATCAGTCGCACTGAGGCTCTCTCCTCCAGGCCGAAACCACGAAACAATAGGCCTGTCCTCTCACTTACTTACCATCCCCACAATATTGCTGCCAAGAATATCCTTTTTAAACATCTATCCATTCTCCGGGCGGAATCGACCACTCGTGATGTCTTCTCAGAGGCTCCTCTAGTGGCATATAAGCGGGATCGTAACCTCAGAGATGTGCTGGTCCATAGCAGGCTACCCCAACCTCACCAGTCTCTTCCTGGCACGGTGGCGTGTCTTCGATCGGTTTGCAAGACCTGTCCATACGTACTTCAAACCCAGAGTCTGACATTCCCTAAGACGACCTTCCACATCCGTGAGGGTTTCTCATGCATCAGTCGCAACGTCATCTATGCGATTACCTGCACACGTTGCGACATGAGATATGTCGGTGAGACAGGATTACGTCTTGGGGACAGATTTCGTCAACATCTTTCTGACATCACCAGCGGCGCCCAGAAACCAGTATCCATACATTTCAACAGTCCTGACCACCATGCCTTAGCCGACATACAGGTCACGGCCATCAAATCATGCGCTTCCCACGAACGGGATCGGAAGACATTGGAACACCGTCTCATCTTCCAGTTGGGCACACTCTCCCCTCACGGCCTTAATGTCCAACACAGCTTCATTTAACTTCCCACCCCACCCTCCCACCCCTAGCTTACAGTCCACCATCTGGGTACGTGCAGATCCTTTGTATGACATCACAGTCAACTCTCTTGGCGGATTTACGTTCGGTGTTTTGCCATCATTTTCTGAACGACCGCCACTCATGCCTCTCTGTGTGTACTAACACTATATAGGTTTCCACAGCGGTGTTTCGAGCGCTTAACGATAATTGCTAATTGTCATCTGCGTCCGTAACATCTTTGCCGGTCTCTAATTTCACTTTTCCGCACACATGGGCGCGTCTCCACCCCACTCCCTTCCCGCTTGACCTTTGACCCGTGTACCATACATCCGGTCTATTGATCCACTGGCGCCCTACGTGTGTCAGACCTTCCAAGCTAGGACACGGTATTCAGATGAGTACATTTAATTTTAATTAGTTTAATAGTTTAATATTGTCATAGTGTGTTTCATGTAGTTTTGTGTTGGTTTGTATTTGTTTGTCCTGTGCTGACGAAGGCTTTGGCCGCAACGTCCAATTTGTCTCTTGTAGTCGTGTTTTAGTAAAGCTCACTATCTACTTCTCGTTTATTTGGGTGATTAATTCATTGTCGATTTAAAGTTGAACGTTATAAGTAATGATTCTACAAACAGAGCAGTTGCTAACAGAAAGTGTAAGTCCACACAGGGGTTGAATTATACCTCATGGCATAGCACCCCCATCATGATCTGTTCCAGACATTCGTGTGTTGTTACCTGCCCAAAGTATTTCATTTTTCTCAGTTTGATTGATCTTCGAGGCCAGTCTTCTTCAGTATAGTTCTTGATGCATAGATCTGTTTGTCTTTTCCCCTCCAATTAATGTAAAGTACCCTACTGTAACACTTATATTCAAAGTACCTTACTGAATCACATTTATTCAAAGTACTCAACTGTAACACTTATATTCAATGTACCTTACTGTAACACTTTTATTCAACGTACCCAACTGTAACACTTATATTCAAAGTACCTTACTGTAATACTTTTATTCAAAGTACTCAACTGTAACACTTATATTCAAAGTACCTTACTGTAATACTTTTATTCAAAGTACTCAACTGTAACACTTATATTCAAAGTACCTTACTGTAACACTTTTATTCAATGTACCCAACTGTAACACTTATATTCAAAGTACCTTACTGTAATACTTATATTCAAAGTACCCAACTGTAACACTTATATTCAAAGTACCCAACTGTAATACGTATATTCAAAGTACCTTACTGTAATACTTATATTCAAAGTACCCAACTGTAACATTTTTATTCAAAGTACCCAACTGTAACACTTATATTCAAAGTACCCAACTGTAATACTTATATTCAAAGTACCTTACTGTAATACTTATATTCAAAGTACCTTACTGTAACACTTTTATTCAAAGTACTCAACTGTAATACTTATATTCAAAGTACCCAACTGTAATACTTATATTCAAAGTACCCAACTGTAACACTTATATTCAAAGTACCCAACTGTAATACTTATATTGAAAGTACCCAACTGTAATACTTATATTGAAAGTACCCAACTGTAATACTTATATTGAAGACGTATATGTGCTTTTGATCTATTTGTTGTTTAAATATCCAAGTTTTGCGTCCATATTTTGCAACAGGAAACATGTATGCTATCAGTTCTTGGACCTATGTTGTTCCATCTGTTCCAGTCCACAAAGGGTTTCATTACTTTTGTTGTTCTTGTCTGTTCCAATCCACAAAGGGTTTCATTACTTTTGTTGTTCTATCTGTTCCAGTCCACAAAGGGTTTCATTACTTGTGTTCTTCTATCTGTTAAAATCCACTGAGGGCTTCATTACTTTTGTTGTTCTTTCTGTTCCAAGCCACAAAGGGTTTCAACACTTTAGTTCTCGTAGAGCCATGTTTGTTCTTGTAATTTCTGTAATTATACATCCATCACCCGTTAGCAGTGGGACTAGATATTCAAAATTGCTCACTTTCTTTAAGTTCTTTCTGTTGATAAATACCAGCTCTGTATCAATGAGTTGATCCAGAACACCAAGGACCGAGATCTGCGGAGAGGCATGATCGCCTACGCTGTTTGACAATGCACATGATGGTAATGATACATGTATGGGGGGAATATTTGTATTATCAGCAGTCATGTCATTTTTCAGCTGCATTGAGATATCCATGTTGGTTGTACTCTTTGTTTTTGCGCTTGATTTATTAGTTTCTCAGTTCCCATTTGTGTTGATAATTAATAGTAATACTGTGTCGTCAGCATGTCGACATTTTGTCTAATACTCCGATTACAAACGGACCATGTTGTTCCTTGTCAATATCTCTTCACACATTCTTCATCATCTTTCCACTGTCATCTACTGCCTCTAGTACCTTGCGGTGTAGGACAGGGGAGGGATGGCGTCTTGAGCCTGAAAAATTGGTGCCGCCTGGCTAGTGCAGTCGCCGCGAACTGTGCAGGTTAGGGTTTTTAGTTCCTCTCACCCCCCCCCCCCCAACCCCGACAGAAAAATGTCCACACCATACCGAGGATTCGAACCCGCATCTCCCGAATGAGAACCCAGCTTTCTTAGCCACTCGGCCAGCTGTTCCTCCATTCTGTTCACTAAATAAGTTAAACATATAGAAGGACCAAATGCAATCCGGTTAGTTGTAGTTTCTCTACAGGACGTCGCGGTCAACTCCAGCATTTCCAGCATTTATTGACTGACTGATTTTCTAGGCAGATTTACGTTCAGTATTTTGCCTGTGCTTTCTGAACGGCCGACGCTCATATTATTTAAATATTGAGCACAACCCACTACTGGCAACGCCGATCGCATTCTGGTTTGAACCTAAGGCCTATCCATGTCAATATGTAAGCACTATACTCGAGTTTGGCTCTCGTTTGAGCTCGTCAGTAGTGCATATCCCTGACCGGATCCGGAAACAGTCCCGGATCACGCGTGTGAAGCGGGTGTGTAACCACGCGACACACACTGGACACACCAAATTATCACAACAGAATATCACAACGCTACCCATCGTAGGCTATGCTCAAGATTGCCCAATCGCCGCGACCGATGTCCGTCAATCGATGGGACCCGAACGATCAGGACTTCTCACTGGCAAGGAACACCAGGCCTCCTAAATCCAGTGAGCAATAATCAATTGATTATGTGGTTGTTTCGGGATTCGAAATTTAAATATTGAGCACAACCCACTACTGGCAACGACGATATATTTAAATTTCGAATCCCGAAACAACCACATAATCAGCTCATATTATTGTCAAAATAAACGCAAACAGGGCCAGCTTCCAAATGCCCGCGGCTGACTTAGAATATGGACAAGTCGGGAGTGTGAAGCCGCGTTCAGTACCCCTAACCCACAGACGCCGACAAGCTCGTTTGAGTGCCTGCTGTATGCCAAACCAGTCTGCTGTTTCATCACACGACTGCCTGTTGTTTGCCGTAGAACGTCTTTGTGATTTGTATTTAGTGTAATGGGAAGCCCCATCACTATCTATCGATACTGTTTATAAAACGAGCATGTTTCTGTGGAAAATGGCAGATTATATATATATTTATCAAATGTGCTGTATAAACAGTTCTGTGGAAAATGGCAGATTAGAGATACTTTGTATCCATTGTATTGTATAAACAGTTCCGTGGAAAACGGCAGATTGTTTGTATAAAATATTTTGTATAAACAGTTCCAAGGGAAATGGCATATTAGAGATAGTTTGGATCAAATATGTTTGATAAACTGTTGAGTGGGAAATGGCAGATTAGAGATAATTTGTATCAAGTGTGTTGTATAAACAGTTCAATGAGCGAATTGGAAGCCTCTAATGGCGGCATATGTCTGCATGCGTCGATGTCTGCAATCAAAGATTTATTTGTCAGACGGTGCGGGAGATACAGGATCGATGACTGTACTTTGTTTGGAAGCTGTGATGTGTGCTTATCTCACCCTGGTATATCATGTGACACAACTCGCGATTAGAACAGTCGACGGGCCGATTATTTAGCTACGGTAGCCAGTTGAAGCTTGCAGATGCTGTGTCACTGTTAGTGGTCGTTTGAGAAGCGCTTGTAGCCATCCAGGCCAGGCTTGTTGCTGTTGTCGCTTCACTGTGAACTTCCATGAATTTAGTTGTACATTATTGTATGATTTGAGGTTGGGGGGGGGGGGGGGGGGCGGTCCATGGATAAGCCGCCTGCCTGGCGCTCCAAATGTTGTGGGTTCAGTTCCGTGGCCAAGCCGCCTGCCTGGCGCTCCGAAGGTTGTGTGGTCAGTTCCATAGCCAAGCCGCCTGCCTGGCGCTCCGAAAGTCCTTGGTTCAGTTCCGTGGCCAAGCCGCCTGCCTGGCGCTCTGAAAGTCCTTGGTTCAGTTCCGTGGCCAAGCCGCCTGCCTGGCGCTCCGAATGTTCTTGGTTCAGTTCCGTGGCCAAGCCGCCTGCCTGGCGCTCCGAAGGTCCTTGGTTCAGTTCCGTGGCCAAGCCGCCTGCCTGGCGCTCCGAATGTCCTTGGTTCAGTTCCGTGGCCAAGCCGCCTGCCTGGCGCTCCGATGTCCTTTGGTCAGTTCCGTGGCCAAGCCGCCTGCCTGGCGCTCCGAATGTCCTTGGTTCAGTTCCGTGGCCAAGCCGCCTGCCTGGCGCTCCGATGTCCTTTGGTCAGTTCCGTGGTAAAGCCGCCTGCCTGGCGCTCCGAATGTCCTTTCTTCAGTTCCGTGGCCAAGGCGCCTGCCTGGCGCTCCGAATGTCCTTGGTTCAGTTCTGTGGCCAAGCCGCCTGCCTGACGCTCCGAAGGTCCTTGGTTCAGTTCCGTGGCCAAGCCGCCTGCCTGGCGCTCCCGGGGTCCTTGGTTCAGTTCCGTGGCCAAGCCGCCTGCCTGGCGCTCCTAAGGTTGTGTGGTCAGTTCCGTGGCCAAGCCGCCTGCCTGGCGCTCCTAAGGTTGTGTGGTCAGTTCCGTGGCCAAGCCGCCTGCCTGACGCTCCGAGGGTCCTTGGTTCAGTTCCGTGGCCAAGCCGCCTGCCTGGCGCTCCGAAGGTTGTGTGGTCAGGTCCGGACTCCGTCATTCCGTTCATGTCTGCAGTTTTTCTCGTATCCTCGTCGGGGTCGTCGCTGGCGCTACGGAGTTCGTGCATTATGTAACGGTTTCGGCAGTCCGCCCCGCGGAAACTCTGAGCCATATGGGATAAACCCGGTGCAATGAAGTTGATCCTCTCGCCTTTAGATCCATATAATATGAATCGGGGACTGATGATGACTTTGTTCTCTCCTAGTAGGCATGCTAGACATGGGTGCTGATTCGTCGAAGATAATATGACTCTCTGGCAGTCTCAGAGACTCTCGGACAGGCTTCATCATTGCGGAGACCGACCATGGTCGATCCTCCCTTCGTAAGCCAGACTAGTGGCTGCGCAAGATGCCTCGCATGAGCGTGAACAGGGGTCTTGGTCACTATAAACCACGACCCTGAGACACCAGCCGCTCTATGTCCCAAGTAATACGTTCAATAGGTCAACAGGCACAAGTAAGGGCGCCAATTTGTCTACCAGCACGAGAAATTGATATGAGGTGTGTATTTTCTACGTTACAAGTCACTCCACGGATCACGTGGTCTGTATCACGCCGCCGTCTTACATCTCAAACGCTGGGTCGACCGCGGTACCGTGAGTTTATAATACAATTCCCCCTGGATGGAGATTTGAACCGAGATCTCTGAACCGGCAGGTGAGTTCAGGTGAGAATGGGGTAAACTCTGGCGTATGTTGACTGTGAAATCACGCCGTAGCCAGCAGCTGGGCTGACTCCACACATGATCATGGATTCATGGGGAGTATATGTGACGCACATCACCCACGGAGTGTCCATGGTCTATACCAGGGGTCACCAAACTTTTTTCACGGCGGGCCGGATAACTGACAACAATGACGTGCGCGGGCCGGATACTCATTCTGTATAATACTTGCACCGTCTCCGTGGCGAAGGGTTTACGGGCAGGCTTCGTAATCCCGTATACCCGCGTTTGAAACACAGCTGCGCGCGATTTGGCAGCAGACCGCGTTGCGCTGGTTTTTTACGCTATGGTATGGGCGCCGGTCGTTCAGAAAGCAATGACAAACTATTGAACGTAAACTTGCCAAGACATCAACAACATCAAAAAATGCTGGTGTTGACTGCAAACGTCTTGTACAGGATATGCAACTATCTTTTAACAATACTTGGAAGCCAGAACGAAATCTCTGGGGGGAAAAGACGAAAAACTAAGTTAATCATGGGTGAGCGGCGTGCAATGCACAAAAAAGAAATACAACCAACATATTTATTCAATGAAAATAAAAAGTTATCAAAAAAGGCGACGTTAGCAAAAAGATAGCTACAACAGACCTAGTGTACACATATCCGAATCTCACAAACAAAGCAGCAAATAGGTTAGTGAGATGTCTGAAACTGATATTTGGATTTCAAAATATCATCAATGTTTGGTTTGGAATTGCTGCATTAAATCAAGAGAATTGCTTTCAAATGTTTTCTGTCTGTTTGTCTGTCTGTCTGTCTGTCTGTCTCTCTCTCTCTCTCTCTCTCTCTCTCTCTCTCTCTCTCTCTCTCTCTCTCTCTCTCTCTCTCTCTATCTATCTATCTCTCGGGGGGGGGGGGCTGAGTGTTCTCAAGGTATGGTGTCCGCCTCGAGTGCTGGAGGTCCCGGGTTCAAGCCCCGGTGAGGGCCGGGATTTTTTCACGTGGACTTCTAGTAACAAAATCCCCACTGGTCTCTGGGTAATGAGATCGGACACCCGTGTGCATTGTTGTGCACGTAAAAAAATCCCTTGGCAGTTGGAAATCGGAAAAGAGTAGCCTAACGGCGCTGCCCGGGCATAATTTCGAGTTACAATTCTACCCAAAGTATTTCGGAATCCTCATATGTGCTACGGAGTTCGTGCACTGAGCTGAGATTATCCGGTCTCAGGCTTGAGTTAGGAGTAGAACGGAGCACTTATGGGTTACACCCGTGTGCCGTGATGTTGATCTGTCGACTAAACTAAACTAAACTAATATTTTCGTAATAACACGAGGCTTCTAAGGCATTTGTATGCTATGTTTGTTACTTTATTGTCTCTATTCACACTTGTAGCTCACTTACCTATCACTGTCAAAGATATCCTTGTGCCATACCTATAAAATTGATGACAAGCAAAAAGAAGTAAATTTTTCTTGCGCAGCGAGCCTGTGTTGACAGGCGGACGCATCTGGGGGAGGGAAAGATTTGTTTGTGTGTGTGTGTGTGTTGTGTGTGTGTGTGTGTGTGTTTGTCTGTGTGTGTATGTGTTGCCATGGAAACCATGTTAACGTCAGAGCGTAGGCGGCACTACAACGAGCCGGGGAAGGCCTTGGAATGGCGCGAAATAAGCAAACATTACAATGAACAAAAAAATCTAGATACAATAATTTATAATTGAAAATAGTAAATTTAAGACACATAGCAGCCAGGAGGTCTCCGCACGTGTGAAGATCTCCTATTATTCTAAACATAATATTTACATTTAAATTGTATCACAACGTCTCGCGTTCCATACCTTATATCAAGCAAGTTCGAGTACCTTCGGCGGGCCGGATGAAATGACGTCGCGGGCCGGATCCGGCCCGCGGGCCGTAGTTTGGTGACCCCTGGTCTATACGAATATGCATACACGTATTTCTGTCTGTGGTCTGCTCACGCATGTATTTTTGTATATTGTCTTATGTAAGCTCAAACGTGTATTTCTGTCTATTGTCTGATTTGTGCTGACACGTGTATTTCTACCTGCAGTCTGATGTAGTCACGGACATGTATTTCTACCTGTTGTCTGATGTAATCAAGAACATGTAATTCTGCCTGTGGTCTGATGTCGGTCTCCCTGGCCTAGGTGTTAACGTCTTTCTCCGTAATCTCGTACATTCTCGTGAGTAACGTAACCTGTGCGAGAATCGGTAGCGGTTCTCGCCGCGTTGGTAACTTAGGGGTATGTGAGCCGGTCGCTCAGAAAGCAATGGCAAACTACTGAGCGTAATCTTGCCTAGTACATCAACAGCAGCTGAAAAATGCTGATGTTGACTGCACCGTCCTGTAAGGGATATGAAAAAAAAAAAAGTCTGATGTAGTCAAGAACATGTATTTCTATCTGTAGTCTGATGGAACATATTGTTTGAGTATTTCTCAAAGGTTGGTTTTTACTGCCAGTTTTCTGATCTATCTACAAACATCTTTTTCAGCTAGTTGCGTGGTTATTTGGAGGCCGCTGTTTCCAAAAAAATCTGTAATGTGATGTCATTATTTGTGTGGGGTCACTGATTTCACACATTTATAATTGTGGTTCAGTGTTTCTATGAGATCAGGGGGGGGGGGGGGGTGTGTGTGTGTGTGTGTGTGAGAGAGAGAGAGAGAGAGAGAGAGAGAGAGGGAGAGAGAGAGAGAGAGAGAGAGAGAGAGAGAGAGGTCAGCATATATATATGGAGGGCAGTGTTTCCAAACGTTTGTGTTTAAAGGTCCTCAAGCAGCTATTATTGTTTTGTAACTGGCTCTCTATCAAGTGCTGTTTGTTTCTGTTGTGTCGTCCTCCTCCTCATTCTCCTCCTTTCTTCTCCTTCTTCCCCTCCTCTGCTTCTCTTCCTCTTCGTCGTCTTCCCTTTATCCCACATTGGGACATAAGTCTTCAAGCAAACCCCGCCCAGCCCTCCTGTGTTTTGCTGTGTCCAGCAGCTCCCTCCCTGCCCTCCCAATATTATTCATCTCTGTCGGTTATTCTCTTCTCCGTGTGTTGTTAGGTCTCCCGTTATTTCGTTTGTCTTGTGCCTTCCAGACAAGTGTGTCTAATTATGGTGTCCTCGGGTTTCCTTGGTGCATACATCTCAAAGTGGTTCAGTGGCATTTGTTTAGTTATCTCCACGAGATTTACGTCGTTCAGTGGCATTTGTTTAGTTATCTCCACGAGCTTTACGTCGTTCAGTGGCATTTGTTTAGTTATCTCCACGAGCTTTACGTCGTTCAGTGGCATTTGTTTAGTTATCTCCACGAGCTTTACGTCGTTCAGTGGCATTTGTTTAGTTATCTCCACGAGATTTACGTCGTTAAGTGGTATTTGTTTAGTTATCTCCACGAGCTTTACGTCGTTCAGTGGCATTTGTTTAGTTATCTCCACGAGCTTTACGTCGTTCAGTGGCATTTGTTTAGTTATCTCCACGAGCTTTACGTCGTTCAGTGGCATTTGTTTAGTTATCTCCACGAGCTTTACGTCGGTGATTCTGTCATAGCATTTTATTCCCACTATTCTGCGCAGGCACCATCTAGTCAATGTTTGTAATTTTATTGTAATTAATTTAGTTGCTCTTCACGTTTCGTACCCATACAATAGCACCCATTTAACATTTCAGTTAACAATTCTGAGTTTGGTGCTAAGTGTAACTATCTTTGATTTCCACAAATTATTTAGTGCTATGAAAGCTCCTGTTGCCTTTTGTATTCCTATTTTAGTGTCTCTATTTGTTCCCATATTTCTGTCCACATTGTTTCTCAAATAGGTGTATGATACAGACACTTAGACTGGAGTTTCACCAAGAGTGATCGGGTTATTTCATTGGTTTAATCTCATTAACTTTGTCTTATCTCAGTGAAGTCTTAAACCTAATTGTTGTGACATCACTTCAAGCGTCATCCGTTTATCTGCATTTGATTACATGTGTGTACATGTGCAACTGTCGTCGGCGAAGTCCAAATTATTAAGTTGCTTTGGGAGAGTCCATTGAATTCCATTTCTTGCGGTAGCTAGTATTGTCTTCATAACCAAGTGATGTGGAGGTTGTGCCGAGATGTTGATCCAACGACTAAACTAAACTAAAGTCGATAACGAGGCGTGGAGAAGAATCTGACAGGCTTCCTCGTCGTGGTGGTGTGTTGATTTGATCATTGTCTCTTCCGGTCATGGCGCTGGTCGTGGTGGTGTGTTGATTTTATCACTGTCTCTTCCGGTCATGGCGCTGGTCGTTATCTATTTAGTATAATTACTTACACATTTCTTGTTGTTTGCCCTCTGCACTCCTGACGGTGTAGGGTAGTCGTGGTTGGTGACGGGCGGGAGCGTGGTAACAGGTATGGGGGGGGGGGGGCTGGAGGTGTTGAGCGCGGATTATCGGACAGACTCCACAGTAGACTTCGAGACTTATACTTTTTTTTTTGTTATTTTTTTATTTTTTTTTTATTTTTTTTTTTATTAAACGTTTATTTTATACAAAGCAATGTATATTTACAAGGCGTAATGTGTGTTTCTTTTGTTTGTGTATATTACAGAGCGTTGTCGTTTGTTAGTGTTAGGTGTCACATGTGTGAATAAAACTAATACATACATATATTAGTTAGTTAGTCTTTCCTCTTGAGCCTAAGGCGGCGCACAGGGCAGAAGTCCTGTCTCTCCATGCCTGGCGGTTCGCTGCTACCTGTTGTAGATCTGGGATATTTACATACATATATATACAGTTATGCTAATATAACATTTATGGCATAATGCATGTAAACACACATGCCTTGCATATGCTTCATATCCACTTCCACAAGCGGAATGTATGTAACCCCTGTCCATCTTTCCCTCTCCTCTCCTCTCTCTCTCTCTCTCTCTCTCTCTCTCTCTCTCTCTCTCTCTCTCTCTCTCTCACACACACACACACACACACACATTTTATCTTGATGTATCTCATGCTTTTTGGAGACAGCAGTACAGTGAAAGGACATGCTACTGAATGAATGAATGAATGAGTACATTGAATGCCGTGAGCTTGGGCAATAAACTTTAAATTATCATTCCATTTAAAATGTGGCTTCTTTGTAATTTCTGGGTCACTTAACTACCAAGGTGAAGGTTCATACTGTTGGTGTTGTTAGCCTGATGTCAAATTACAGGATGACACTCTAGTGCCCTGTAAATGTCCATGACCCCTTTTGTTTGGGGGACAAGAATCAGGGATTTAAAACTAGCAATTAGAGTCCATGGCCTGTCCCCAGGGAGATAAATGGTTCAAAGCTGTGATAGTGTCTGGGAAGGACTTAAAATCTGACCACTACCTGCCACTTTAGCTTACTGGGTAGTTAAAGGGTTCATTTAATTTGTTTATACATGGTGATGCATATTGTTTCCTTTTCAACCATATCATTACCATATAACATTTTAATACTTGAGATATCTTTGAATAACGAAGACACAAACAATAGATTGCACGATTTATTGCCTGGCATATTTCGCTGCATCTCGTCAGGTACATACTGCAGAAATCACACAACTTACGTGAATTAATTAGATAAATCCTTCAAACTGAAATATACACATGTTCGCACAGTAATGTCGATAGTCTACCACGGTAATTTTAAACTGACTAACATGTCTTTCTGCTTGCACAAGGACGGCTTACGAAGGTTGATTAGTATAGCTTCAGCAAACTTTAACAAACTACTTTGTGTGTTGAACAACACACGGAAGGCACTGTCTCTTTCAACCACGTGACCACTCTCGAGCACATGTCTCCCGACCGATGAAGCCGGACTGTTCCGGTGTGTCGGCCTGCCTAGGCTACCATCTTCTGTGTGTAGTATCACACAGGGAAGTACACACAGAAGTAGTATCACATACTACAATAAATGGTAGAAGTAAAAGGAGTTGGTTTTCTTTTTCTCCTTGCTTATTTTTTTGGGTCTTATTTGTAAGGGTTCATTCATTTTTTCCCTTCCTCTGGTTTTTTATTTTTGTTTGTTTGTTTTTTTTTTTTTTTTCCTTCTTGTAAAAAGTAAAACAAGCATCAGTATTAGCACAAACTTTTTTACAATCTTTACATTTTTGTTTCCCTTGCCATCTCCTCACCAATTTGTTTCATTCCACCAATGCCTTCATCACCCCTATCTGGGCAATGATGGTAAAGGCAGGATAATTATTTGAACCAAACCGGTGTGGGTATCAGCAAAGGCAAACACAAACCATGAGCAAGGGGAGGGGGGCACATGGGAAAGGGGTTTTTGTTTATTACTAATGATGACAATAATAATAATGACAAGAAGAGGCATACTGAGGGTAATAACAGCAATTTTAAAAAACAGCAAGGGTACTAATAGTTATGAAAATGATAACATTTTTACAATATGTGATTCCATTTGCTAGGATGATTTTCTTTGGAATGGTGTTAACATAGCCTAGCAGGTACATACACTTGCAAACTGCAGTTTTTAGTAATACTTGGAGTAAAGGAGTGGGTTATATTTTCCTACTTGTTTTTTTTTTTTCCTTAATGTTCATTCATATTTTCCTCTTTGTTCTCTCTTTCTTTTGTTTTTTAATAAAAATTTAACCAAGCATTGTATTAACACAAGTGTTTACAGTATCATTGGTTTGGTAACCATTTGTGATTTTGTATTCATTCATTCAACACTCACTCACATGATTCAAAGGGGGGGACAAGGAGAGGAAAGGACATGATCACTCTTTATGATAGTACAGGCTGGACAATATTTGAAACAAAATAGTGGGGGTAGTAGCAAAAGCAACAAACCTTAAGCAAAGGTGGGGGGGGGGGGGGGGACATGGGAGATGATGTTGTAAATTAATAATGATGATATCCTTAATACTTTTCAAATTAATGATACTAAAGATAATAAGGGTAAGGTAATGATAGTAATAATAATAATGATCATAATAATAGTAGGCATTTTCATAATAAAAATAATAGACAACAACAAGCATATATTAATAATAATAGTAATAATAATAATAATAATAATAATAATAAATAGTATAATAGATATGTGATTCTATTTACTAAAGTGATAATCTTAGTAGTGGTGGTAGTATAGCACAACAAGTGCATTTAAAGCAAAACATTCCATAAATAGTAATTTGGAATGGGAGGAGTTGATTTTCTTTTCTCCTTTTTTCTTTTCCCCTTATCTATAAGTGTTGTAACCATCATTTTGAAGCAAATAAAACAAGCATTTATACTTCCACTATTCTTTACATAAGGGATTTTCCATTGGTCTTTTGACCATATGTGATCTTTTTTAATCATTCACTCGCCATTCACTCACAGTTTCTACTTTCTTTCTCGCCCTCATGTATACCAAATTTGTAATAAAATAAGGAAGAGTACATATGATTTACTCTGGAAATAGTTGTGATATCTTGTGTGTGTACATAAAGGAAATTAAATGTGTGTTATATGTGTGGTGTTTGTATCTGGCAAAATTTCTGCAGGTCCATATAAGTTGTCTGTAGTAATAAAGTGCTTCAAGTACTACATTATATAATTTTTTTTTTTTTTTTTTTTTTTGTGAAGTCAAGGACGAGAAGTCAACATGCCAATCCAGCTAACCGGTGTAGAGGTTGGACCCGCTAACGTGGTATCAATGAACCGGCTTAAAAATACTACATTATATAAGTTTAAAGATTTATACGTTGTGTAGAGAAACCAGAGTAACAATATCAGGGCGTCCATTGGCAGACAGTCGTTAACATCGTGCACGGAGCTTGCAGTGTTAAAACATTGTATATATTGCATTAACTAGAACATTTTATTCACTTTTAGCAGTAAAAGTATTTCAAACTTTAGGATGTCAAATTACTGTGTTAACTGTGAATAGGTGGTGTCATTATATTAAACATTTAACAAAATAATGTATCTAATTGCTTCTTTAGAAAAACGTTGGTGAGTTATGTCTCTTGCAAACAATAAAATGAATATTATGTTCCTGTGAAAAAGAGGTATTTGTTTCCCCTTAAATTTCGCTTACCCAGTGCACAGGCCGTCGAGAGCGCGATAGCGAATGGTTAGCCCGTAGATCATGTAATTGAGTCCCCACTATTGCTCCCGGGTTGACTCAGCCGAAACTAAGCACTATGAAATGTTCTGGAAAGTAAAGGCGAAGTGTGCGCTATTGACCACATCACCCATTGAGTGCCAATTGTTTTACAAAAATGTGGCACTGCCAGCTGAAGGGAATGACATACACACCTAACTAGTACCAGATGAGGAGCTTCGGATTTTAATGTTGTATATACTCCATTGTTTACACCTGTCATGACAGATGCATTGTCAGTGCCGAGTGCAACAAATCTTTGCAACTTAAGCCCATTCTTGTTTAAACAATCTTTTAACGCATTGCGTATTGCCTGCACGTGTCACTCACTTCAACTAAATCGTATTGAGTGGCACCTTGCAATCTTGACAGACCAAAGTATGTGAGTTGGAATGTGGCCAATATTCCATCACAATGCCTGGGCAAAGCTTCAGAGAAACATGTGGTGCCCAAACGACATGTTCCCTCTCTCGACCTATTCTTGTGTTTTCCAGAGGAATGGGTAACCAATACGTCTGGCACAAGGTAGGCTGCAGACGCTGGCGGCACAGCGTCAAACCTCCGAGACCTCGCCACCACGAGACAGATGTACCTCCCCAGTCAAACTCCCCGCCTGACACTGTCTTCAGAGCGGATCGCGGCCGACGACGAGCGCCGGTTGCCGCTTAACTTCATAACCAAGTATATTGTCAGTAAATATAATAATGATGACAAAAAGCATCCCTGTCGTACACCTGTTCTTATTTCAAGTGTATCTGTTAGTTTTCCCTTATGAAGAACTCTACATTTCATATCTTCATATGTTGCCTATATTAAGTTAATGATTTTTATTATGGGATCCCTTAGTGCCCCATCAGCCTTCCAAGGGATCCCATGTCAATGCTTCAAAGGTCTTTTCATAATTCACAAAACGCATCTGAAGAAAGTTATAAAAGCTATCAAAATACTGAAAGATGGGAAAGCTGCTGGTACTGATGGTATCCATCAGAAGCTATTAAATCCAATATAGACACTTCTCAAGGGGAAGACCTAGAAGCAAGTACCTGGATGGCTTGGCCTTGTGGCATGGTCGAGACAGAAACACGGATCTGATCCACGACTCTGGTGATCGAGTGAGATGGCAGAACATGACCGCCCACGCTTTCCGGCATGGAACATGATGGATGGAGACACTTCTCGCCCGTGTGTTGCCGGGGTCTGCAAGGAAAGCAAAGAAAAGTAACACTGTACACTATCAGGTGTTTCGTAAGAGGTGACCAAGGAAGGGTTGTACTTAAGGCAGGCTACCCAATCACGTAGAAAAATACAACCACAAAATCCACCCAACCATGGAACAGTGTGTCCTCTATAGAGCGTTGACAAATGTATTGAATTCACGCTAATAAACTTGTTTTACGGTAAGGCACGTCAGTTCCGGTAACCACGCAAGGCAGCTATGAATACTTCTGTTCCTCTATGTGACATGCTTCTCATAAGGAAATTTTCGTGCACCACGGATAATATTCATTATTGAATACTGATGTTTGCATGTGAAGATGTAATACATTTCATAATATGCACTTCATCTCTGACCCCTAAATTATATAACACACATTCTGATCTGCTGTACAATCTCCAGAACAATTTTATTGTTTTTGTTGAATGTACACAGTGATTAGGTTATATGCTAAATCTCACAATTTTCCTTCAGCTGGTTACTGAGTTATGGATTTGTATACGGGGACAAACATTTGCTCTATAGTATCTGTTATTGTCTTCTCTACTGCGCTGAGAATGCCGGTATATTATTTATTAATTTGTTACATTCTTGCTCTAGAGTTTTCAAGACCTCCCATAACCTTCTTTGCAGTTTGCTATATAAACACACTTAAGAGAATTTGAATCCGTAACTTGAGACACAATACAAGTGACGTTAGATCACAGAAAATGCTCAGAATATTATTTAGCATGTGCGTATTAAAAGCGATATAAGCGTGTCTACTTTCCTGTAACTAAAGGATCATAAATGTATCGGTGTAGACCGATGTCTGCAATCGTGGATTTGTTTGCCTGGCTATGTTGGGTTGGGAAATCAATGGCGACCTGTCTAGCGTCTTTGACATCAATGGATAACTGTGCGGTTATCTCAGTCTGTTGCATCTTGTGACCCAGTTCTTTTGCTTCAGTTCTTGTGAGTTCTCGTGCACCTGGACAGCCTGGAGATAAAGTTATCATCTGTCATTCTCTCTTTCGTTTCCTTATAGCTCTTCTTCCATCCCGGAAAGTAAAAGTGGGGGAGGAGTGGCTTGGGGGTACGTCGTCCATCTCTAACTCAGATCGGGTACGGGTCACTTTGTGGACTTTTACACAAATATGGAAACCGACGATGTTATATTTCCCCTGATCCCGGGGTAGTGGATCGGGCGCCAAGCTTTCTGTGGGGTAGTGGATCGGATGCCTAGCTTTCTTTGTTGTAGTGGATCGGATGTCTAGCATTATGTGGGGGTAGTGGATCTAGAAAACTAGAAAACCCACCCACATGGAGGATACTTATAGATTGTGTGATTCTGGTACACACACTATGGCATCCACGCCGTAGTTGCGGGGTTCATGCACCGCGCCGAGAACCTCCTAGTGCGACGTGGGGAAGGAGGCTAAGTCACTGCAATAAAGATGATCAAACACAAGCAAAGAACAGCTGTTGAAGTGGGTAACTTCAGTTGAGTCAGTAGGATATACAGCATGAACGGGCTGATGCAAATGGAATTCGGAGATGCCGCTGTACCGAGAACACAGAATATGGTTACACCAGAGTTTCGGGAAATACTGAGGAAGTGTCTTCACAGAAGATGGGGAAATCGATGGACAGATTAGGACATGGCGTCAGAGAACCAGGACTCTCTAAAACCAGCTGTCACCCAACCCAAGCACATCGGCTTCGATGTGGACACCAAAACCCTCCTACTCCTCGTCATCTTCCCCTTTTACTCCTTCTTCTTCTCCTTTTACCTCTCTTTCTTGTGCTCTTTCCTCTTCGTCTCCCCCTCCCTCTTCTTCCTCTCCTCCTCCCTCTTCTTCCTTTCCTCCTCCTCTTCCTCTCCTTCTCCTCCCCTCCTCCTTCTTTCTTCTTCTTGTGTGCCAGAGCTATTCTTTCTCTCTCCAAGCCTAGAAAACAGCAGATTGTGCACGACCAGCATTGGAACTTCACATCTGCCGAGAGACACGTCTGACGAGAGATACGTCTGCAGAGGGACCGACGCTCAGACATTCACGCCAGTAGGTGCTGGGGCTTCACGTCTGCCAAGAGACACGTCTGACGAGAGACACGTCTGCAGAGAGACACGTCTGACGAGGGACCGACGATCAGACGTTCACGCCAGTAGGTGCTGGGGCTTCACGTCTGCCGAGAGACACGTCTGACGAGGGACCGACGCTCAGACATTCACGCCAGTAGGTGCTGGGGCTTCACGTCTGCCGAGAGACACGTCTGCAGAGAGACACGTCTGACGAGGGACCGACGCTCAGACATTCACGCCAGTAGGTGCTGGGGCTTCACGTCTGCCGAGAGACACGTCTGACGAGGGACCGACGCTCAGACGTTCACGCCAGTAGGTGCTGGGGCTTCACGTCTGCCGAGAGACACGTCTGCAGAGAGACACGTCTGACGAGGGACCGACGCTCAGACATTCACGCCAGTAGGTGCTGGGGCTTCACGTCTGCCGAGAGACACGTCTGACGAGGGACCGACGCTTAGACGTTCACGCCAGTAGGTGCTGGGGCTTCACGTCTGCCGAGAGACACGTCTGCAGAGAGACACGTCTGACGAGGGACCGACGCTCAAACGTTCACGCCAGTAGGTGCTGGAGCTTCACGTCTGCAGAGATACACGTCTGACGAGGGACCGACGCTCAGACATTCACGCCAATAGGTACTGTGCTATTTGAGAAGACTCCATTCATAGAAATGCACATTCTATGTTACAACCTCTCTCTCTCTCTCTCTCTCTCTCTCTCTCTCTCTCTCTCTCTCTCTCTCTCTCTCTCTCTCTCTCTCTCTCTGTCTGTCTCTCAGCTAATATCGTCAGCTAACATTATATTTGATCGAGACCACAAAATGTCCGCACCGCCTCTCTCTAGATCCCACCCTAATGCTGGCACAGCCATGTGAAATCTGGACCACTGAGGAGTGACACCACATTCTGTTTGAGGTGCCCAAGTGACAGGGCAATTAAAAGCCACTGATTCTGTGTCAATACTTGCGGATCGCCGTGTCCTGCCGGGTAACTTTAGCGGTCAAATCATCGAGGTGACATTGTGGAGACATTGATCAATGTTAACGTTTGATGTTCGTGTGTACAATACTCGGCTAAAAACAAATACTGTCTGACTTGCAAGCACCAGCAGAATTAGTTCACAACCGCCAGTCCACAGAAATATCAATATGTTTAACTCTTTACCTGCTGAAAGGCCAACTCTTCGGCAAGTATCTTTTAACCCATCATTTACCGAAAGCCGAACTCTTCGCCAGGCAGTTTAACTTATTAAGCACAGTGGGATGATTAATCGTCTCAGGCGACTTTCCGTATACCCGTGGGCTTATATACCGTGGAAATGTCATTGCGTTACATGTCTTCTATCATATCAACATCAGAAATGAACTGGGTGCTTTGTAGGGGACTATTGTGTTGTCATTCTGGTGGCGGCATTATGCACAGTGTATCTGTGCGGGCTGTTATTTGTCAAGACTCCTGTCTTTTCCACTTTTCACATTGGGCAGTGGGGAGCGTTTTGTGTGATATTCACTGGCACAGGAATGGAGCATAATGGGGACGACCCGTTGCTGTGAAGTTGGAACTGCGACTAACTAACTAACTACCATATCAACAACTTTTAGTTTAGTTTAGTTTAGTCGATGGATCAACATCACGGCACGCGGGTGTAACCCATAAGTGCTCCGTTCTCCTCCTAACTCAAACCTGAGTTTGGAGAAACTCAGCTCAGTGCACGAACTCCGTAGCACCGGCGAGGATCCTGAAATACTTTGGGTAGATTTTTAACTCGAAATTTTGCCCGGGCAGCGCCGTTAGGCTATTCTTTTTCGATTTCCAACTGCCAATGGATTTTTTTACTTGCGCAACAATATGCACGGGCGTCCGATCTCACTACCCAGAGACCAAGGGCAATTTTATTACTAGGAGTCCACGTGAAAAAATTCCGGTCCTCACCGGGGCTTGAACCCGGGACCTCCAGCACTCGAGACGGACACCATACCTCGAGACCACGCAACCCCCCCCCCCCCCCCCCGCCCCTAACAACTTTTAAATCTTACTACTTTCCTTGTTTAGCCTCCCATTTTTGTTTGTTCCAAACCTACGTTTTGTTTCGCACAGAATCTGTTAATATTTACCATCTGAAGCTGTGCTCTTCGCCAAGTGTCTTTAAAGCTTTACCTAATGAGACATGTAGGGTTCCCCAAGTGTGTTTCAACTGTTTTAGTCGCAAGCAGCGCATGGTGATCGCTTGCCTCATACTGTTTACATTTGGTGAACACATATTAAAGAAATCTAGCAACCCCAGTTGCAATTTCCCTTCAGTGTATATTACAATAGCCAGGCGGCCTTAATTCCTCGGGCTCAAGACCACCACCCCCCCCCCCTCCCCCCGCCATACACCGCAAGGTGCTATATTGGCAGTGAATGAGAGAACGACAGTATATTCCTGCAGCAGATGTGGCGTGCGGTAGTTTCCTGCCGTGGGATTATTTCGTAAAATAATGCAAGGTTTGTGGATGAACACTTCTGGGATTCGAAGATTTAGACATCTAAAATGGGCACAGTGAATTGTCCTGGGAAATAAAGGCGATTAGTGGGATACTGACCACATGACTATCTAGTGCCGAATGGTCTAGAACAATACGAGATTAGCACTATAGACTAACTATGCCTCAAAGTGTATACCAGAGTTCGTAATTATTAATATGACGTTTGTTTTACTTGCTATTAATATCATCATCATCAGCATCTTCCACTTTTGCCGTCAAGCGTCGTGGTGAGGAATAATTTGCGCTCTAGCGCCCAGTGGGCGGCACTAGATAGTGTCATTGCGTGTGATTGTACAATGTATTTGATGTAGTCAATCCTTTTTCAACTTGGACGTCCTCTTGGTCTTGTCGCAGATGATCTTTGATGTAAGGCCAGTGATGGTAGTTGTTGGTGTTGCATTCTAACGATATGGCCAAACCACTTGATCTTCTGTCTTTCAATAAATGTGGCACAAGGTGTTGATCCCACTGTCTGTCTGATAGTAGCATTTCTTACTTGGTCTCGGATTGTTAGGTATGCAGCTCTCCTCAGGCATCTCATTAATATAAGTCAAGATAATCCCACCTTTGAAATGAAGCACACCTAATATACGTATAGATAAACCTACATATGCAATGAAACATCTAATACACGTATAGATAATCCTCGGGCAGATACTAAGAATCCCGATGGCAACGATAGCCTTTTGCCAGATAGAAAACATACCAATAACAAGCTGTCAGTTGCAATGAGAACAAGAGTGTTGAAGTGCTATGTAGAACCTATACTGTTATATGCAAGTCAAACATATTGGAGTCTCTGTGGCGAAGTGGTCAAGCCGTTTGACTCGTGCTCCGAAGGTTGTGGGTTCGATTCCGGGCCGCGTCCTTCGGTTTACGAGTTAAATGTTTCGGAGACTCCTGTGGGTCGTCGCTAAAAGCTACGGAGTTCGTGCTTTGTGCGACGCTTTCCGTGCTGCGGAAAGAGACCGAGCCATATGGGATAAAACCCGGTGCAATGAAGTCGACTTTTAAGCGACTTTAAGTCAAACATGGCAGACAATCTGAGAATCATCTCATGGCGGTGGAAATGTGGTTTCTGAGGAAATGCAAAGAATACCATGTATGGGCAGCACAAGTTAGTGAGCAGGCCCCACAAGAAATACATGAAAACCGCAAACTGATTGGA
Organism: Cepaea hortensis; assembly: GCA_963921405.1. Classification (NCBI taxonomy): domain Eukaryota; kingdom Metazoa; phylum Mollusca; class Gastropoda; order Stylommatophora; family Helicidae; genus Cepaea; species Cepaea hortensis. Next base: position 7,892,419 of record OY992881.1, read on the forward strand.
GAAGTTACAAGTGGCCAGTCAAGATTTGTGGGCGCGTTATGGGGAGAAACAAATTGGAGAACTTGGTGACAACCGGCAAGATTGAGGGGAAAAGAACAAGGGGAAGGCATAGAGGTAAATATCTGGAGGACTTGGACACATGGTATAGTCCATGATCCTGGTGATCTTAGATGTGTCGAACCATGACCGTCCATGTTTATCAACATAGCATACCATGATGGCGAACCATGACCGTTCAAGCTTATCGACATAGCATACCATGATGGCGAACCATGACAGCCCAAGCTTATCGACATAGCATACCATGATGGCGAACCATGACAGCCCAAGCTTATCGACATAGCATACCATGATGGCGAACCATGACAGCCCAAGCTTATCGACATAGCATACCATGATGGCGAACCATGACAGCCCAAGCTTATCGACATAGCATACCATGATGGCGAACCATGACCGTCCAAGCTTATCGACATAGCATACCATGATGGCGAACCATGACCGTCCAAGCTTATCGACATAGCATACCATGATGGTGAACCATGACCGTCCAAGCTTATCGACATAGCATACCATGATGGCGAACCATGACAGCCCAAGCTTATCGACATAGCATACCATAATGGCGAACCATGACAGCCCAAGCTTATCGACATAGCATACCATGATGGCGAACCATGACAGCCTAAGCTTATCGACATAGCATACCATGATGGCGAACCATGACCGTCCAAGCTTATCGACATAGCATACCATGATGGCGAACCATGACAGCCCAAGCTTATCGACATAGCATACCATGATGGCGAACCATGACAGCCCAAGCTTATCGACATAGCATACCATGATGGCGAACCATGACAGCCCAAGCTTATCGACATAGCATACCATGATGGCGAACCATGACCGTCCAAGCTTATCGACATAGCATACCATGATGGCGAACCATGACCGTCCAAGCTTATCGACATAGCATACCATGATGTCGAACCATGACAGTCCAAGCTTATCGACATAGCATACCATGATGTCGAACCATGACCGTCCATGCTTATCAGCATAGCATACCATGATGTCATAATGATGAGATATTATTTTTTTTTAAATGTGTTCAGCATATCCGGTAATGACACAAAAATGTTATGTGCCCAGGTCCAATCCTCACCCATCCAAACATAAATGTTGTAATCATAGCTTCCTGCTGAGAAGAAAAAAAAAAGAAAAAAATGTGACGAAGAATGTATTTGACATGGTCATTATGTGCCATATGGATGAGCGTGAGCGATCATGTTTGTATCTCACAAAATCATCAGCCTCTTGGATCAAGTCTGTGTCTAAAATTGTATCTCACACAATCATCAGCCTCTTGGATCAAGTCTGTGTCTAAAATTGTATCTCACACAATCATCAGCTTCTTGGATCAAGTCTGTGTCTACAATTGTATCTCACACAATCATCAGCCTCTTGGATCAAGTCTGTGTCTAAAATTGTATCTCACACAATCATCAGCCTCTTGGATCAAGTCTGTGTCTAAAATTGTATCTCACACAATCATCAGCTTCTTGGATCAAGTCTGTGTCTAAAATTGTATCTCACAAAATCATCAGCCTCTTGGATCAAGTCTGTGTCTAAAATTGTATCTCACACAATCATCAGCCTCTTGGATCAAGTCTGTGTCTAAAATTGTATCTCACACAATCATCAGCCTCTTGGATCAAGTCTGTGTCTACAATTGTATCTCACACAATCATCAGCCTCTTGGATCAAGTCTGTGTCTACAATTGTATCTCACACAATCATCAGCCTCTTGGATCAAGTCTGTGTCTAAAATTGTATCTCACAAAATCATCAGCCTCTTGGATCACATCTGTGTCTAAAATTGTATCTCACACAATCATCAGCCTCTTGGATCAAGTCTGTGTCTAAAATTGTATCTCACACAATCATCAGCCTCTTGGATCAAGTCTGTGTCTACAATTGTATCTCACACAATCATCAGCCTCTTGGATCAAGTCTGTGTCTAAAATTGTATCTCACACAATCATCAGCCTCTTGGATCAAGTCTGTGTCTAAAATTGTATCTCACACAATCATCAGCCTCTTGGATCAAGTCTGTGTCTAAAATTGTATCTCACACAATCATCAGCCTCTTGGATCAAGTCTGTGTCTAAAATTGTATCTCACACAATCATCAGCCTCTTGGATCAAGTCTGTGTCTACAATTGTATCTCACACAATCATCAGCCTCTTGGATCAAGTCTGTGTCTACAATTGTATCTCACACAATCATCAGCCTCTTGGATCAAGTCTGTGTCTAAAATTGTATCTCACACAATCATCAGCCTCTTGGATCAAGTCTGTGTCTACAATTGTATCTCACACAATCATCAGCCTCTTAGATCAAGTCTGTGTCTACAATTGTATCTCACACAATCATCAGCCTCTTGGATCAAGTCTGTGTCTAAAATTGTATCTCACACAATCATCAGCCTCTTGGATCAAGTCTGTGTCTAAAATTGTATCTCACACAATCATCAGCCTCTTGGATCAAGTCTGTGTCTAAAATTGTATCTCACACAATCATCAGCCTCTTGGATCAAGTCTGTGTCTAAAATTGTATCTCACACAATCATCAGCCTCTTGGATCAAGTCTGTGTCTAAAATTGTATCTCACACAATCATCAGCCTCTTGGATCAAGTCTGTGTCTAAAATTGTATCTCACACAATCAGCAGCCTCTTGGATCAAGTCTGTGTCTACAATTGTATCTCACACAATCATCAGCCTCTTGGATCAAGTGTGTGTCTAAAATTGTATCTCACACAATCATCAGCCTCTTAGATCAAGTCTGTGTCTAAAATTGTATCTCACACAATCATCAGCCTCTTGGATCAAGTCTGTGTCTAAAATTGTATCTCACACAATCATCAGCCTCTTGGATCAAGTCTGTGTCTAAAATTGTATCTCACACAATCATCAGCCTCTTGGATCAAGTCTGTGTCTACAATTGTATCTCACACAATCATCAGCCTCTTGGATCAAGTCTGTGTCTAAAATTGTATCTCACACAATCATCAGCCTCTTGGATCAAGTCTGTGTCTACAATTGTATCTCACACAATCATCAGCCTCTTAGATCAAGTCTGTGTCTAAAATTGTATCTCACACAATCATCAGCCTCTTGGATCAAGTCTGTGTCTAAAATTGTATCTCACACAATCATCAGCCTCTTGGATCAAGTCTGTGTCTAAAATTGTATCTCACACAATCATCAGCCTCTTGGATCAAGTCTGTGTCTAAAATTGTATCTCACACAATCATCAGCCTCTTGGATCAAGTCTGTGTCTAAAATTGTATCTCACACAATCATCAGCTTCTTGGATCAAGTCTGTGTCTACAATTGTATCTCACACAATCATCAGCCTCTTGAATCAAGTCTGTGTCTAAAATTGTATCTCACACAATCATCAGCCTCTTGGATCAAGTCTTTGTCTAAAATTGTATCTCACACAATCATCAGCCTCTTGGATCAAGTCTGTGTCCAAAATTGTATCTCACACAATCATCAGCCTCTTGGATCAAGTCTGTGTCTAAAATTGTATCTCACACAATCATCAGCCTCTTGGATCAAGTCTGTGTCTACAATTGTATCTCACACAATCATCAGCCTCTTGGATCAAGTCTGTGTCTAAAATTGTATCTCACACAATCATCAGCCTCTTGGATCAAGTCTGTGTCTACAATTGTATCTCACACAATCATCAGCCTCTTAGATCAAGTCTGTGTCTAAAATTGTATCTCACACAATCATCAGCCTCTTGGATCAAGTCTGTGTCTAAAATTGTATCTCACACAATCATCAGCCTCTTGGATCAAGTCTGTGTCTAAAATTGTATCTCACACAATCATCAGCCTCTTGGATCAAGTCTGTGTCTACAATTGTATCTCACACAATCATCAGCCTCTTAGATCAAGTCTGTGTCTAAAATTGTATCTCACACAATCATCAGCCTCTTGGATCAAGTCTGTGTCTAAAATTGTATCTCACACAATCATCAGCCTCTTGGATCAAGTCTGTGTCTAAAATTGTATCTCACACAATCATCAGCTTCTTGGATCAAGTCTGTGTCTAAAATTGTATCTCACAAAATCATCAGCCTCTTGGATCAAGTCTGTGTCTAAAATTGTATCTCACACAATCATCAGCCTCTTGGATCAAGTCTGTGTCTAAAATTGTATCTCACACAATCATCAGCCTCTTGGATCAAGTCTGTGTCTACAATTGTATCTCACACAATCATCAGCCTCTTGGATCAAGTCTGTGTCTACAATTGTATCTCACACAATCATCAGCCTCTTGGATCAAGTCTGTGTCTAAAATTGTATCTCACAAAATCATCAGCCTCTTGGATCACATCTGTGTCTAAAATTGTATCTCACACAATCATCAGCCTCTTGGATCAAGTCTGTGTCTAAAATTGTATCTCACACAATCATCAGCCTCTTGGATCAAGTCTGTGTCTACAATTGTATCTCACACAATCATCAGCCTCTTGGATCAAGTCTGTGTCTAAAATTGTAGCTCACACAATCATCAGCCTCTTGGATCAAGTCTGTGTCTAAAATTGTATCTCACACAATCATCAGCCTCTTGGATCAAGTCTGTGTCTAAAATTGTATCTCACACAATCATCAGCCTCTTGGATCAAGTCTGTGTCTAAAATTGTATCTCACACAATCATCAGCCTCTTGGATCAAGTCTGTGTCTACAATTGTATCTCACACAATCATCAGCCTCTTGGATCAAGTCTGTGTCTACAATTGTATCTCACACAATCATCAGCCTCTTGGATCAAGTCTGTGTCTAAAATTGTATCTCACACAATCATCAGCCTCTTGGATCAAGTCTGTGTCTACAATTGTATCTCACACAATCATCAGCCTCTTAGATCAAGTCTGTGTCTACAATTGTATCTCACACAATCATCAGCCTCTTGGATCAAGTCTGTGTCTAAAATTGTATCTCACACAATCATCAGCCTCTTGGATCAAGTCTGTGTCTAAAATTGTATCTCACACAATCATCAGCCTCTTGGATCAAGTCTGTGTCTAAAATTGTATCTCACACAATCATCAGCCTCTTGGATCAAGTCTGTGTCTAAAATTGTATCTCACACAATCATCAGCCTCTTGGATCAAGTCTGTGTCTAAAATTGTATCTCACTTTGTCCAAAATTGTATCTCACACAATCATCAGCCTCTTGGATCAAGTCTGTGTCTAAAATTGTATCTCACACAATCATCAGCCTCTTGGATCAAGTCTGTGTCTACAATTGTATCTCACACAATCATCAGCCTCTTGGATCAAGTCTGTGTCTACAATTGTATCTCACACAATCATCAGCCTCTTAGATCAAGTCTGTGTCTACAATTGTATCTCACACAATCATCAGCCTCTTGGATCAAGTCTGTGTCTACAATTCTATCTCACACAATCATCAGCCTCTTGGATCAAGTCTGTGTCTAAAATTCTATCTCACACAATCATCAGCCTCTTGGATCAAGTCTGTGTCTAAAATTGTATCTCACACAATCATCAGCTTCTTGGATCAAGTCTGTGTCTACAATTGTATCTCACACAATCATCAGCCTCTTGAATCAAGTCTGTGTCTAAAATTGTATCTCTCACAATCATCAGCTTTTTGGATCAAGTCTGTGTCTAGAATTGTATCTCACACAATCATCAACCTCTTGGATCAAGTCTGTGTCCAAAATTGTATCTCACACAATCATCAGCCTCTTGGATCAAGTCTGTGTCTACAATTGTATCTCACACAATCATCAGCCTCTTGGATCAAGTCTGTGTCTAAAATTCTATCTCACACAATCATCAGCCTCTTGGATCAAGTCTGTGTCTAAAATTCTATCTCACACAATCATCAGCCTCTTGGATCAAGTCTGTGTCTAAAATTGTATCTCACACAATCATCAGCCTCTTGGATCAAGTCTGTGTCTAAAATTGTATCTCACACAATCATCAGCCTCTTGGATCAAGTCTGTGTCTAAAATTGTATCTCACACAATCATCAGCCTCTTGGATCAAGTCTGTGTCTAAAATTGTATCTCACACAATCATCAGCCTCTTGGATCAAGTCTGTGTCTAAAATTGTATCTCACACAATCATCAGCTTCTTGGATCAAGTCTGTGTCTACAATTGTATCTCACACAATCATCAGCCTCTTGAATCAAGTCTGTGTCTAAAATTGTATCTCACACAATCATCAGCCTCTTGGATCAAGTCTTTGTCTAAAATTGTATCTCACACAATCATCAGCCTCTTGGATCAAGTCTGTGTCCAAAATTGTATCTCACACAATCATCAGCCTCTTGGATCAAGTCTGTGTCTAAAATTGTATCTCACACAATCATCAGCCTCTTGGATCAAGTCTGTGTCTACAATTGTATCTCACACAATCATCAGCCTCTTGGATCAAGTCTGTGTCTAAAATTGTATCTCACACAATCATCAGCCTCTTGGATCAAGTCTGTGTCTACAATTGTATCTCACACAATCATCAGCCTCTTAGATCAAGTCTGTGTCTAAAATTGTATCTCACACAATCATCAGCCTCTTGGATCAAGTCTGTGTCTAAAATTGTATCTCACACAATCATCAGCCTCTTGGATCAAGTCTGTGTCTAAAATTGTATCTCACACAATCATCAGCCTCTTGGATCAAGTCTGTGTCTAAAATTGTATCTCACACAATCATCAGCCTCTTGGATCAAGTCTGTGTCTAAAATTGTATCTCACACAATCATCAGCTTCTTGGATCAAGTCTGTGTCTACAATTGTATCTCACACAATCATCAGCCTCTTGAATCAAGTCTGTGTCTAAAATTGTATCTCTCACAATCATCAGCCTTTTGGATCAAGTCTGTGTCTAGAATTGTATCTCACACAATCATCAACCTCTTGGATCAAGTCTGTGTCCAAAATTGTATCTCACACAATCATCAGCCTCTTGGATCAAGTCTGTGTCTACAATTGTATCTCACACAATCATCAGCCTCTTGGATCAAGTCTGTGTCTAAAATTCTATCTCACACAATCATCAGCCTCTTGGATCAAGTCTGTGTCTAAAATTCTATCTCACACAATCATCAGCCTCTTGGATCAAGTCTGTGTCTAAAATTGTATCTCACACAATCATCAGCCTCTTGGATCAAGTCTGTGTCTAAAATTGTATCTCAACACAATCATCAGCCTCTTGGACCAAGTCTGTGTCTAAAATTGTATCTCACACAATCATCAGCCTCTTGGACCAAGTCTGTGTCTAAAATTCCGATTGAAATCTTGACTTTTTAAATGGAGAATTAAATGTTTAACTCTTGTACTAGGGGAAGTCATTAAAAAGCAGGAATTCTACAAATAACTTGTTTTCAATAGTGCGAACTATAAATATTGTGTGTGTTATTTCTCAACATAGCCCTCCCCCCTTCCTCCACTTCTTTTTTTGCCTGACAACACACGTGGTCCTCATGTCCACTACAATGTTGGAGTCTTCTAAGAAACAGTTTTTGGATGTGGCCTCAAACCATGTTTGCATCCCTTCCATCATCTCTTTGTCATCTGCAAACCTCTGACCCAGCACAGGGTCCAGACAAGTGAAAATGTGTTGGCGCCGAGTGTAGACTGTAAGCTGAATGTTTTTAAGACCTCGCATTTCCAGAGCACGTAGTGTATCCACTATATTAGAACCCGTATAAGGGTTGTTGTGTAGCAATAACACTCTTTTTGAAAGAAGTCCCCGGCGTTTCGATCATATCGGTTCATACACTACTTAGACTCAAACAACCTCTTCATACTGAACAATCATTATTCTGTAGATTTCGCAAGGTTTCACACCCAATGACCACCCAAAAAACAAATTACAAATAGCGTCTCGTTCTTCTACGGTGCAAGTCGATAGTGAGACACCCATTTTGTAATCGCTATTCAGCATGCGCAAACTGCTAAATCCTCGCGACGCCTACATGGGATATTGCTTAAGAGCCAGTTTGTGTCCTGACATAAGATGTTCAGTTGTCCTAACCTCTCCATACTCTTTATAATACAATTCATGGTATTTATTGACGTTTCCTCGAAGTTGAATAGGTGAGAGGTTAACTCTCAACATAGACGAGAGGTTTTAGGTGACCTTGATGTACTCCGTTTCATATTGCTATGTTTGATCATGACACCGGGAGCATCAGACTGTGACATCAATGGCACGAGGCTCGCAGGCAACCATCTGACATAACTATTACTGCTGGATGCGTGAGACCATGCCATGAACTCAAACATGTGTGATGATAGTAGATGTGCTACTTCTCTTCTTCTTCTCTCTCTCTCTCTCTCTCTCTCTCTCTCTCTCTCTCTCTCTCTCTCGTTCTCTTTCTTTCTTTTTTTATTTTTCATCATGTCTCTCACTCTTTCTCTCTCTCTCTCTCATCCTCTTTGTATCTCTCGTTCTGTCTCTCTTTTTCTCTATCTGTCTTTCTTTTTCTCGTTCTCTCTCCCTCTCTTTCTCTCCATGATTCTCTGTTTCTCACCCTGTTTTTATCGTTCTCTCTTTCTCTGCCTATTTATATCACTCTCTCTCTCTCTCTCTCCCGCCGTCTCTCCCATATAGGTGTGTTTGCTACAGACACCTAAGGCAACAGACTGACAACACTCGCACAGCCATCTGACAAAGCTCTTACAGGGAACCATTACGAGAACACGAAGGAACATCATGAAACCGACAATGAGTGATGGTAGTATATTATGTGATTTATTTTTCTCTCGCTAACTCTCTCTCTCTCTCTCTCTCTCTCTCTCTCTCTCTCTCTCTCTCTCTCTCTCTCTCTCTCTATGTGTGTGTGTGTATGTGTATGTGTCATTCTCTATTTCTGTTTATTTATCTCTTCCCCTTCTCTCTCTCGTTTTCTCTCTTTCTTTCTCTCTCTCTTTCTTTCCCTCTCTCTCTCTCTCTCTCTCTCTCTCTCTCTCTCTCTCTCTCTCTCTCTCAGCCTCTTGCTCCCCCCCCCACTGTTTATTTCTCTAATTTCTGTCACGTTTTCTTTCGCCTCCCTGACTCTCTCTTTATCCCTCGTTCTGCGTTTCTCTCCCCCTCTATTGATGTGTTTGCTACAGAAACCAAGTGCCTGACCGTGACAACAATCACACCACCAACCATCTAACACAACTGTTACTAGGGGACGGACACTCTATGAACCAAAACTTGACTGGTGGTAGTGAAGATTTGTAGAAGTCAAGAACACAAACTATCATAAACCTTAGATTATACAGAGCAATAGAAACAAACAGTTCCGTTCTTATCGCTCAATGCCTGCACAAACGTATTTGACGGAGTGAAACATGAAGAAACAATCACAAAGCTGGTTCGTTTGATCATGCCTTATTTCAGATATGAATGACAGCAAGCATTAGCAAAGGTCAGTCCGTCTGTGCCTTTCAAACGATTCGCATCCTTGTTGTTGTTGTCGAACCGGCGCCACGAGTCTCTTTCTTCTTGTGTCCCGAAGGGAACGTTGAACGTGTTCTGTCTGTTTACAGCAAGCCTGCGATATTTGCGCCGTTCGGTCGGCATGCCCGACTTCAGCAGCGCTTTTGTTTTAAGAGTTGTCTTCACTCTTCAACACATCATCGCCGTCATTATCATCATCATCATCATCATCAGCTGACATGTTCTGTGCATAACTCTGCCATTATTGAGGTCGTCATCATCGCACTCCGAACAGGTCCTTAGGTGCTCCGCTCTCCCCCTTACATCTCCTTTAACGTATGTCGACTGATCGCACCAGTTCTGTGTTGGTTAAACAAACTTCATGTGCTTTTGACAAAATGTTCATGTCTGGGGGGTCCCCGTTTCGCTCTCACCCCCGTCACCCTGGACAAGGAATCAGATTCCCAAGTATCTTTAAAGTCGTCTGTTTGTCCAGCGTCTCTTAGGGCGTTGATGACGTCAGGCCCGTCCATTGCCCTTCCCTCCTCGATCACCGAAAACCGATCGGTTGGCTTGTTGCCTTATAACTTTGCCGTGTGACAGTGACATTCTATTGGGATCACTCTCTACCATAACCCAGATGTCCCGCTTCTGTTGTTATTATGTCTAAATTATCTGATATCCCTTGATACGCCTCCCTCCATAATGATCTGTCCCGGGTAGTCATGAGTCTTTACAGTCCCAAAATGTACAGTTAGTTGTAAGGTCGGGGGCATTGAGGTTCAGGTCATCAGGCCCCCGACAAGGTCTTGGTCTATCAGAGTTATGCTGGCCTAGAGACCAACCCCATGCAAAGGTATCATACCGTCTCCACAGGAAATGTTGCCGTTGTCCTTCCTTCCCCAAGCTCAGAAACCAACAGTACGTAGCAGACTCGTAACGGAACTTCATATCTGCGGAGAAACATGGTGAATGTAAGGTACAGGTAGCTGCACTGGAATATGAAGCGTTAGACCTTCACATATTCTAGGCAATTGCATAATGTGATCAGTTGGCTAGTTCTCTTCCTAGCTGCCTTTCTTGCCAGGACAATTCCCTGACATTGTTTTGAAAATAATGTACTAGCCAGTTCATGAGACTGGGTGCACACCAAAGCTGTATTGAAGAAACCAAGTACTGTCGATGCTGGGGGACGAGGGCAGACGGTTAGTGTAGTTGGTAGGGAACTACGCTAATGATATAATGAGCGCGGTGGGGAAGGGTTCGAGGCCAGCGCTCGTCGCCGGCCAACAGCGGAAAAGCCCGGCCGCCTATATTCCTGCCTGCATGCAGGCTTACAGACTATGAACTCCCTGTCACGTCACAGCCCTATGACCAGCTCCTGCTTCAGGGCATTTTTTTTCCCTTTAGCCGGATAACTGTCTTGGTGACCAGACGCGCTAACCAGTACGCCACCGAGACTCCTGTCTTGAAGGTGGGTTTTCTGGGGGGCTGAGTGGTCTCAAGGTATGGTGTCCGCCTCGAGTGCTGGAAGTCCCGGGTTCAAGCCCCGGTGAGTAACGGGATTTTTTCACGTGGACTTCTAGTAATAAAATTCCCCCTGGTCTCTGGGTAGTGAGATCGGACGCCCGTGTGTATTGTTGCGCACATAAAAAATCCCTTGGCAGTTGGAAGTCAAAAAAGAGTAGCCTAACGGCGCTGCCCGGGCAAAATTTCGAGTTAAAAATCTACCCAAAGTATTTCAGGATCCTCGCCGGTGCTACGGAGTTCGTGCACTGAGCTGAGTTTCCCCAGACTCAGGTTTGAGTTAGGAGGAGAACGGAGCACTTATGGGTTACACCCGTGTGCCGTGATGTTGATCCTTCGACTAAACTAAACAGGTGGATTTTCTAGTCTGTTAACTTGTTACGGCATGGGCAAACACGATCTACCTATTTACGAAAATATAAACCTATCGACAGCCTTAATATGCCCCATGGCGTGGAAATGAGATCCATATCTTTGTACTTGATTTATCATCGTCGTGTTCAATGCCGGTTAGCGCAGGCGGTTGTGATTGGCTACCTCACACGGTCACCAGTCTGGGCCCGTGTCTGTGTTCCTGTCCTTGGTTATGTCATCTGACCAAGCCATCCGGGTAATTATCTTAGAGTTCTTTGTACATTTGGAATTACCGCAGGTAATAGATGTTCCACATTGGAGCAGTACCTTTGATCGTGTTTTAATTGTTTCAGCTTAAGTATGCACCTGGCGAGATGCAGCGAAATATGACGGGCGATTATCTTTGTCTTTGCCCATCAAGTTTGCCGGTTGTGTTTGTTGACACACGTGTAAATGGCATATTGTGATGAATCTTCCCTGCAGTGTTTGTTTATACAAGTGTAAATGGCATATTGGGATGTATCTCTTCGATTGCTGAGCACACTGCCCTCAGTGCAGTCTCTGCGTGAATACTCTGCTTCTCTGCTGTCACTGTTGCCACTCAGGTCATTATTGACCCAGGAAGTAACACTGACCGCTGTCTCGTTAAGTCACCGAAAACTGTATCTGGTCTTGGGGATTATCTGGATCCTGGGAGATTATAGGAAATGCTGTAACCCTGCTTTCCGAGCACGTCCCAGCGACAAGACTTCGACCTGGTAGTTGAGTCTGGGTGAGCAGAAGAAAAGGGGACTGTAGGATTAACTGGTCGATTAACTATCAGCGTCGTGCAATGAGTATTAGAATCTGTCGGTAACGTTAACTTCTTATGTTGTTGAAGGATTAGGCCAGTTCACTTTTGTTGTTGTTGTTGTTGTTTGGTTTTTTTTTGGGGTGTTTTTTTTTTTTGGGGGGGGGGGGGAGGTGTGTTTGTGTTTCTTCTTTCCCCCCCCCCCCTCTTCCCTGTATATCTCTGTTTGTGTCTATCTGTTTGGTATCGTTTCTTACTGAATAGAACATAACAAGTTAGGTCCTTGAAACTCCTGCGAAAAAGGGAGATATTCTCTTTAGAATCTCTCACCTTTTCGCAGGAGTTACACTGACCTAACTGTTTTTATTTCCTTTTGTTATATCCTGCTGCGGCCGTGACTTCTCTCACTGAATAGAATTTTGAAATGTGGAAAAGACGCCACATTGTGTCTTTGAGTTGAATATAATACTGCAATATATTAATATTTTTGGTATTAGTTGGAGCTAATATAAAACAAAAGTGTATTTCTGAGGACACACCAGACAACAGAAAAAGTTATGGTTTAAGCACAAATTATTGGACACCATCATAACCACCAAACGGTGGCGTAATTTCAGTGCTGGATTCATGCATTCCATTTGTAATAGTCTATTCTTGAGTAGTATATTAACATCGTGCATTTCACTGATACCTTAACCAGTATATCTAAGTCTGGTAGAATTCTGGAGAACATATGTACAGATATACGCACCATGTAATGCAAACAATAATGAGCAAGAATGTGAGGACTTCTACGAAGACATACATGATGTGCTAAATAAAATAGATAAGCAGGACAACATCATAGTTATGGGAGACTTCAATGCAAGACTAGGACATAACAGAGGGGGCATAGAAAAACACCTGGGAGCATTTGGAGATCAGCAAAATGAAAGGAATGATAACGGAAGTAGACTGATAGAGCTTTGCAGCCAACACGATCTCTATATAACAAACACATTCTATAAACATAAAGATTCGCAAGTATACACCTGGTATAAATGGAACAATCTAGATACTAAAAGCCAAATTGATTTTATATTAACAAGAAATAACAGAAAGAGAAATATATTAGATGCAAGAGCAGTGCCCAATTTCAGTATAAACACAGATCATAAAGCAGTCGTTGCCACAATAAGAACCATTAGAAGAAGAAAACAAAAAGCAGGAAAATACATGCCATGCGAATCAGTAAACTTAAAAAACCTTAAAGACGAGGCAGTAAGGGAAAATTATGAGAAAGAACTAACTGAACTCTTTGTAAAATTACCTACGGAAAGAAAAACAGTGGAAGAAGAATGGGAGACGTTCAAATCAAGCGTTTTAAATACTGCAAAAATAACATGCGGAACCACGAAAAAATGCAAAACACGGATAAAGAAAATAACAAGTTGGTGGAACGCAGAAGTAAAGAAAGCGGTAAAAGAAAAAAAGGAAAAATATAAAAAGTGGTTGAAGAGCAAACAGGAATGTGATCTCATAGAATACAGAATATCGAGAAGACATGTGAGTAGAATAGTAAAGAGGGAAAAACAGAAAGACTGGGAAGAGTATGGAGAAACCCTAAATAAAAACTACAAGGAGGCAACCAGAAACTTCTACAAAAAGATAAGTGCAATGCGAACCAGAGGAGTACCCTTTGACCCAACTGAAATAATTAACAGCGAAAATGGAGAACCAATAAGTGAACAAAAACACATCCTAATAAGATGGAAGCAGTATTTCGAACAACTTCTCAACATCCCATCAGATGTCACAGGAATTCAAGAGACCTACACAGATGTCACCGAGGAACTAGAACCAGACATACTAAAAGAAGAAATTATAGAAGCCATCAGATTAGCCCCATTGAACAAATCACCAGGACAGGATGAAATACCAAATGAACTAATTAAAGCAGCAAGGGAAGTAGGAACAGCTTGGCTACATAGACTATTCAACCATGTTTGGGTAGAACAACAGACACCACGAGACTGGGGAAACGCCATAATTATCCCAATTTGGAAAAACAAAGGCAGCAAAAGAGATTGCACACAATACAGAGGCATTTCACTGTTGAGTCATACTGGGAAAATATTTTGCAAAATTCTTGAAAAAAGATTACGAACTACTTTAGAACCCCAGCTAAGCGAAACGCAGCTTGGATTTAGGAAAAACAAAGGATGCACAGACGCCATTTTTGCTCTTAGACAACTTATAGAAAAATCAATTGAATTCAATGAAACACTCTACTTAGCCTTTGTTGACCAAGAAAAGGCATTTGATAGGGTAGATAGAAACAAGCTGTGGGAAATCCTTAAACAATATGGAGTGAGTACACATCTAACAAACCTATGTAGAAGTTTATACGACAACAGTGAATGCATAGTGAGAGCAACTGGAGGACACTCAGAACCCTTCACCATAAGATCTGGAGTACGACAAGGTTGTGTCCTGTCCCCTCTCTTGTTCATAACATATATAGACAACATATGTAAAGAAACCAGCCAAGCAGAGACAGCAAGAATACCGCATGACGAGAACACAGAAGAAGAACCATCTGCAAATCTAACCATTAGAGAACTCCTGTTTGCGGACGACCAAGCACTAATAGCAAAATCAGAAGCTGAATTACAAGACCACATGAATAGTCTAAACGAAATGTGTAGGGAACATAACATGAAAATTAGCACAAGCAAAACAGAGGTAATGACTATAACTAAAGAAGAACAAACAGCAACAATTCACCTAAACGAACATCCCTTGAAACAAGTAAAGAGCTTCAAGTACCTAGGAAGTATAATATCATCAAATGGCAGATCAGAAGACGAGATCGAAAATAGGTGCAATAAGGCAAATCAACTCATTGGACAAATGGCACCAATACTAAAGAACAAACATGTATCAATAACTACTAAGAAAGCACTTTACAACACAATCTTCCTACCAACTCTGTGCTACCAATGCCAAACCTGGACAATGACAGAAAAAGAGAAAAGAAAAATCACAACAACAGAAATGAGGTTCCTGAGAAGAATACTCAACGTATCAAGAAGAGATAAGATCAGAAATGAAGAAATCAGGACTAAAGTGGGGGTTAAAGCTGCTCTAGATTTTATTAGAAAGCAGCAAGTCAAATGGTTTGGCCATGCAAGTAGGCTACCAGTCAACAGCATGCCACAACAGGCAATGACGTACAGACCAGATGGAAACAGAGGAAGAGGCCGACCACGTAAACGCTGGACGGAGGGAATAACAGAATCCATGGGAATGTCGATATACGAAGCCCATAACCGGGCACTCTCACGAAGTTTATACTTCACCTCGACACCGCAAGGTACAAGAGGAACATGATGAGATGAGATGAGAGATTGGAAGAGGAGAGGAACAGGTCAGAATACCAGAAGAATTGTCAGACATGTGCAGGGTCATATCACGCTTGACCTGGGTGTAGGAACTGGCTAACAGACAGTGCTAAATGGGAGGTGCAACGATTGATACACGACAGTTCGCGCCCAAGTGGTGTCGTGATCTATACGGATGGCTATCTGCGAAGAGGCAAAAGAAGTGCCAGGGGTTCATAGCGAAGATTAATGGGCAGTGTGTAGTGCAGGAGATCTAGTCTGAGAATGGAGGTAGAGGCAAATACTACGGCATTCCGCTGACTGCAGATTAAACAACACAGACATGTCGTAATTGTAATTGACTCACAGAGCAAGCTGAGTAGGATGAAGACAGGCATGCTTCGTGCAGAGTGGCATGTTTCAATTAAAAAGTCAGAAATAGGGAGCATTTGTTGGATCTTTTCCTCAGAGCATGTGAGTGTAATGGGAAACGAACAGGCGGACAAATTGGCCGGATCTGCACCTGCGGGTGGGGCATCGGTAAACCACCAGGCAGATGTGGTCAGGGCGCTGTGGTATCGCATGTACAATGTGGCAGAACAGATACCCCATGGTTGCCTGGAGAGAATGGTGCGGCTGAGAGTGACCAGGAGATCTGGCTGACACTCAGTTCTCCGGGGAAAGGCTAGACAAACACATAATCAGATTGCAACTGGTACTATTAGTATTGGGACTCGCTGGTTGTTGAAGATGAAGACGGAGCACTTATGGGAATGTCCCCAGTGCTGTCATGTCCATTCTTGACTCAACTCAACTCTGGAGGTTTTAATCAAGCATGTATTCAAGCAAGGATCCTCAGTCGATTAGTTTATGAGAAAGTTGGTATTTGGAATGTGAGAAACGAATTGCTGTATCCAGCGTTATAAAACATATGGAATTGGGAATTAAATGTGAATTCTAGTTCAGCAAACAGTGGCAAATTACTGGACGTCAAGTTGTCTAGAATATCAGCCAGGAGTTGCTGGCAACGTTCAGCAAAGGACATACAACATGTGTATGTCGTGATGGAGAGGACGCGCCGTTGAATCACGTGTGTTGGTGCTTTGTTAACAGCACCGTGCCGTGTTACAGGGTAACTAGCTACAGTAGAGACAGGCGTGGCTGCTTTAACGGGTGAAGACAGGGGTGACTACTTTCATGAGTGTACACAGAGGTGACTGCTTTCTTGAGTGTAGACAGATTTGACTACTTTCATTAGTTTATACAGAAGTGACTACTTTCATGAGTTTATTATACAGAAGCGATTACTTTCATGTGTTTATACAGATGTTGCTACTTTCATGTGTTTATACATACAGATGTGGCTACTGTCATGTGTTTATACAGATGTGGCTACTGTCGTGTGTTTATACATACAGATGTGGCTACTGTCATGTGTTTATACAGATGTGGCTACTGTCGTGTGTTTATACATACAGATGTGACTACTTTCATGTGTTTATACAGATGTTACTACTTTCATGTGTTTATACAGATGTGACTACTTTCTGTGTTTATACAGATGTGACTACTTTCATGTGTTTATACAGAAGTGACTACTTTCATGTGTTTATACAGATGTGACTACTTTCATAAGTTTATACAGATGTGACTACTTTCAAGTGTTTATACAGATGTGACTACTTTCATAAGTTTATACAGATGTGACTGCTTGCATGTGTTTATACAGATGTGACTACTTTCATAAGTTTATACAGATGTGACTACTTTCATAAGTTTATACAGATGTGACTAATTTCATATGTTTATACAGATGTGACTACTTTCATAAGTTTATACAGATGTGACTACTTTCATGTGTTTATACAGATGTGACTACTTTCATAAGTTTATACAGATGTGACTACTTTCATAAGTTTATACAGATGTGACTACTTTCATGTGTTTATACAGATGTGACTACTTTCATAAGTTTATACAGATGTGACTACTTTCATAAGTTTATACAGATGTGACTACTTTCATAAGTTTATACAGATGTGACTGCTTTCATGTGTTTATACATACATATGTGACTACTTTCATAAGTTTATACATACAGATGTGACTACTTTCATAAGTTTATACAGATGTGACTACTTTCATGTGTTTATACAGATGTGACTACTTTAATAAGTTTATACAGATGTGACTACTTTCATGTGTTTATACAGATGTGACTACTTTCATAAGTTTATACAGATGTGACTACTTTCATGTGTTTATACATATGTGACTGCTTTCATAAGTTTATACAGATGTGACTACTTTCATGTGTTTATACATACAGATGTGACTACTTTCATAAGTTTATACAGATGTGACTACTTTCATAAGTTTATACAGATGTGACTACTTTCATGTGTTTATACAGATGTGACTGCTTTCATGTGTTTATACAGATGTGACTACTTTTATAAGTTTATACAGATGTGACTACTTTCATGTGTTTATACATACAGATGTGACTACTTTCATAAGTTTATACAGATGTGACTACTTTCATAAGTTTATACAGATGTGACTACTTTCATGTGTTTATACAGATGTGACTACTTTCATAAGTTTATACAGATGTGACTACTTTCATGTGTTTATACAGATGTGACTACTTTCATAAGTTTATACAGATGTGTCTACTTTCATAAGTTTATACAGATGTGACTACTTTTATAAGTTTATACAGATGTGACTACTTTCATGTGTTTATACATACAGATGTGACTACTTTCATAAGTTTATACAGATGTGTCTACTTTCATAAGTTTATACAGATGTGACTACTTTCATGTGTTTATACAGATGTGACTACTTTCATGTGTTTATACAGATGTGACTACTTTCATGTGTTTATACAGATGTGACTACTTTCATGTGTTTATACAGATGTGACTACTTTCATGTGTTTATACAGAAGTGACTACTTTCATGTGTTTATACAGATGTGACTACTTTCATAAGTTTATACAGATGTGACTACTTTCAAGTGTTTATACAGATGTGACTACTTTCATAAGTTTATACAGATGTGACTGCTTGCATGTGTTTATACAGATGTGACTACTTTCATAAGTTTATACAGATGTGACTACTTTCATAAGTTTATACAGATGTGACTAATTTCATATGTTTATACAGATGTGACTACTTTCATAAGTTTATACAGATGTGACTACTTTCATGTGTTTATACAGATGTGACTACTTTCATAAGTTTATACAGATGTGACTACTTTCATAAGTTTATACAGATGTGACTACTTTCATGTGTTTATACAGATGTGACTACTTTCATAAGTTTATACAGATGTGACTACTTTCATAAGTTTATACAGATGTGACTACTTTCATAAGTTTATACAGATGTGACTGCTTTCATGTGTTTATACATACATATGTGACTACTTTCATAAGTTTATACATACAGATGTGACTACTTTCATAAGTTTATACAGATGTGACTACTTTCATGTGTTTATACAGATGTGACTACTTTAATAAGTTTATACAGATGTGACTACTTTCATGTGTTTATACAGATGTGACTACTTTCATAAGTTTATACAGATGTGACTACTTTCATGTGTTTATACATATGTGACTGCTTTCATAAGTTTATACAGATGTGACTACTTTCATGTGTTTATACATACAGATGTGACTACTTTCATAAGTTTATACAGATGTGACTACTTTCATAAGTTTATACAGATGTGACTACTTTCATGTGTTTATACAGATGTGACTGCTTTCATGTGTTTATACAGATGTGACTACTTTTATAAGTTTATACAGATGTGACTACTTTCATGTGTTTATACATACAGATGTGACTACTTTCATAAGTTTATACAGATGTGACTACTTTCATAAGTTTATACAGATGTGACTACTTTCATGTGTTTATACAGATGTGACTACTTTCATAAGTTTATACAGATGTGACTACTTTCATGTGTTTATACAGATGTGACTACTTTCATAAGTTTATACAGATGTGTCTACTTTCATAAGTTTATACAGATGTGACTACTTTTATAAGTTTATACAGATGTGACTACTTTCATGTGTTTATACATACAGATGTGACTACTTTCATAAGTTTATACAGATGTGTCTACTTTCATAAGTTTATACAGATGTGACTACTTTCATGTGTTTATACAGATGTGACTACTTTCATGTGTTTATACAGATGTGACTACTTTCATGTGTTTATACAGATGTGACTACTTTCATGTGTTTATACAGATGTGACTACTTTCATGTGTTTATACATACAGATGTGACTACTTTCATGTGTTTATACAGATGTGACTACTTTCATGTGTTTATACAGATGTGACTACTTTCATGTGTTTATACATACAGATGTGACTACTTTCATAAGTTTATACAGATGTGACTACTTTTATAAGTTTATACAGATGTGACTACTTTCATGTGTTTATACATACAGATGTGACTACTTTCATAAGTTTATACAGATGTGACTACTTTCATAAGTTTATACAGATGTGACTACTTTCATGTGTTTATACATACAGATGTGTCTACTTTCATAAGTTTATACAGATGTGACTACTTTCATAAGTTTATACAGATGTGACTACTTTCATGTGTTTATACAGATGTGACTACTTTCATAAGTTTATACAGATGTGACTACTTTTATAAGTTTATACAGATGTGACTACTTTCATGTGTTTATACAGATGTGACTACTTTCATAAGTTTATACAGATGTGACTACTTTCATGTGTTTATACATACAGATGTGACTACTTTCATAAGTTTATACAGATGTGACTACTTTCATAAGTTTATACAGATGTGACTACTTTCATGTGTTTATACAGATGTGACTGCTTTCATGTGTTTATACAGATGTGACTACTTTTATAAGTTTATACAGATGTGACTACTTTCATGTGTTTATACATACAGATGTGACTACTTTCATAAGTTTATACAGATGTGACTACTTTCATAAGTTTATACAGATGTGACTACTTTTATAAGTTTATACAGATGTGACTACTTTCATGTGTTTATACAGATGTGACTGCTTTCATGTGTTTATACAGATGTGACTACTTTCATGTGTTTATACAGATGTGACTACTTTCATGTGTTTATACAGATGTGACTACTTTTATAAGTTTATACAGATGTGACTACTTTCATGTGTTTATACATACAGATGTGACTACTTTCATAAGTTTATACAGATGTGACTACTTTCATAAGTTTATACAGATGTGACTACTTTCATGTGTTTATACAGATGTGACTACTTTCATGTGTTTATACAGATGTGACTACTTTCATGTGTTTATACAGATGTGACTACTTTCATGTGTTTATACAGAAGTGACTACTTTTATGATTGTGGATAGATTTGACTACTTTCGTGAATTTAGACCAATTAGACTGCATATAGTTTAATTTGAATGTTCTTAATAGTTCTGTAAGCCCAACTCTAATGTATGGGAGTGAATTACGGCCAATAAGCAGGTTAATCGGGAATTACGTAGAGGTTACGACAATGTGTTTTATCGCAGACTGCATGACAAAATTGCACAAATAATTAAAACGTCCTGACAGAAACCGACTGAAAAATATTAAGAGCAGGTTCCTCACGTGAAAAGGAGACAGTCAAAATTGTTTGGACAGACGCTTTGTTTTGACACTCATATTGTTTGGCTGGAGTACACCGTGACATCAACAGGGTTGGTGGGAAAGAGGGAACAGAAAGACTTGAGAATCGTCTGTGAATGATCGGCAAGACGCTAGACAGGAACCTGGGGACAAACATGACGACTGACGTCCCATGGCAGTAATTATAGAACGCAAAGATATTCAGCTCGTGACATGTACTTCATTTGTCTCTGACCACGCGGTAAAAACTATATGAAGACGAGAAATTCAACCATAGTCGGTACGTTACTTTCTCCTGGTCTAAAATAATGTCAGCCACGTGAACGCGCGAACTTTATTTTCAGAGGGTCACAAATTGGGCGCAGGCCCGTCTTACATTCGGCCCTTCCAACCACTCATCTTTTGTACAAATTATACATGTTATGTTTGCATGGGGAGGGGGAAGGGGGACATTGAAAAATAAATTATGAGAACATACGTCATAAACCGTGTATATTACAATGTTATGAGATTGGCAGACAAATAGATGGACATACGCACATGCACACGGACTCATATAACATACACACATGCATACATATATCTCTGAACCAAATGAACTTCATGCCCCGCACATCTTAAACACACTACAGATTCAACATTAGAACTTCATGTACCCTAAATCTTAAACACACTACAGAGTCAACATTAGAACTTCATGCCCCGCACATCGTAAACACAGTGCAGAATCAACATTAGAACTCCATGTCCGCCAGATCTTAAACACAGTACAGAATCAACATTAGAACTCCATGCCCCCCCCCCTCCCAGATCTTAAACACAGTACAGAATCAACATTTGAACCATTCGGCGAAGTTGCTCCCCAGGGAGGTCTCTGTGTTGTGCTTATCTTGGCAAGTGCAGTGTATTCCCTAAACTCTGGTTACATTCCTGTAGCTATAGGCGGATCGATCCGGGCAATCTCCCGCCAGCCCATTTGTTTACTTGCTGGTGGTGGTGGTTTGTTGTGGTGATGATGTTGTCATTGATAATGTTGTTAATCATGTTTGTGTGTTGTATGTATGGTGTTGTTGAGTGCGGTGTTGTTGTTGGTTATGATTGACATCATTTGCTGAATTGCGTCCCACGGTTTCGTCAAGCCTGTGGCTCAGCACATCCGACTACTTCCTCAAGCATTATTTCGGGTTTGCATTTCGTAGACTTCGACTGTCCCCAGTCTACCTACAAGGCAGAAAGTTTGTCTTTTTTTCCCCGTCTGGTTACTATCCATTGACTAATCCGACATGAGGGACCCTTCCAGTAGCTGCGCTACCGTCGGCATAGCTCTTGGGGTTATTGGAACACGCAAACCCCTCTACTGCTGTTGGAGGGGTGGTTGTGACTATATTGTTATTCAAAACAGTGTATTCCCTAAATGAATGTAAACACAGAAGACACACACACACAATATGTTGCATGATTTATTGCCTGGCATATTTCGCTGCATCTCGTCAGGTGCAGAGTTGTATACCATATGAAGTGTATGATACTGAAACTGAAACAGTTAACACACATAGTCACGGGTATTGTCCAAATGTGGAACATCTGTTATCCCCACGGTCATTTCACATTTACAATGAAATCTTTCTGTTTGCACAAAGCCGGCTGGGACCGCCTAATTGCCAACGCCTCACTATATTTGAGCAATCGTTTATTGCTCGTCGGCCTTGGTTGGCTACTGGTCTAGTATCGAAACTTCGACAGGCGGACAGTTAGAGCATTACTTTGGTGATCCAGCAGCTTCTGTAGTTTGTTTTGTTCGAGATGTATTGGTGTTACCTTTCTTTTGAAGTGAACTGGGAAGGCCGAGAGGGAGATCATGCTTAATGGGCAACACATGGTCTCTGCAACTCAGCCCAGGTTTTATGCTACGGAGAGGTATAACCTGGTCTTAACCGGTCTCGGAATCAAAGCGAGGGGTAGCAGTTACGGGTTGTAAGTCCTTGTCAGTTGGCGTAGACAGGGGCGCCACGGGTTGCTATTGACGGTGGGAGACACCTACAGTTACATTTGCTACCGCCATAAGTTTTGAAGCACTTTTTGAAGCTTAAAAAGTCGCTTAAAAGTCGACAGGGTCGACTTCATCGCACCGGGTTTATTCCATATGGCTCGGTCTCTTTCCGCAGCGCGGAAAGCGTCGCACAAAGCACGAACTCCGTAGCTTTTGGCGACGACCCACAGGAGTCTCCGAAACATTTAGCTCGTAAACCGAAGGGCGCGGCCCGGAATCGAACCTACAACCTTCGGAGCACGAGTCAAACGGCTTGACCACTTCGCCACAGAGACTGCCTTTTTGAAGCACAATGTAACAAGACATCGCCTGTCACGATGGCCAGGTGCCAGTACAGTGTATTGTACATCGAATGCAGTAAACGAAACGCTTTTTTGTTTCTTTGTTCACGCTATGCCCATATTTTATGAGATGTTGAGAAATCGACGAAGACTCCTTTTTATATTTTATATTATACATGTTTTGTTATTACTGTTGTGGTTGTGATGTTGTCTGCAGATTATGTTCTTATAGAACTTTCTTTCTTGAAGAACTAAATTATTATCCAGTTGATTGGTGATGCTGGTATGCACCCACCTATACACTGTCCGACTGACTAACAGCTTTGCCCGTTGTACATGAAACTGGAGACGTTATGTTGGTTTGTGTGTGTGTCCTAGTTGCAACGTCAAATGTGTTTCCTATAGTTGTGACTTCAAATGTCTCTGTCCTAGCTGTGACATCAAATATATATGTTCTAGTTATAACATCAAATGTCAATGTCCTAGGTGTTACTTTCATTCCTGTGCCTGTAATTCCTCCTGGCCCAAGTTGGTATTATTTGAAAGTTATAACCTGGCACTTGAACAGTTCACAAAAATATGGGCTCCAACGACTGGCTTTGATTAAATCCGCAGCTTTCACGTGTTTACATGTACCGCCTCCATTATCTGCCTTTGTTAATGCGTCTTCTTGCTTCTTCACGTGTACAGCCTCCATTATCTGCCTTTGTCAATGCGTTTTCTTGCTTCTTCACGTGTTTACGTGTACAGCCTTTGTCAGTGCGTTTTCTTTTTTCTTCACGTCTCACAATTCAGTGCAAGGTCAGACTTCCCAGCAGTGACCATGTCTACGGAGGGCGACCATGTCTGTCCTGGATAATGGTTACTTGGCTGGCCATACTCTCATCACTTGTTGCCTGACAATGCTAAACATTGAGCTCTCAAGGATATCACTGTGCTAGGCGTGTTTACACACGTGCACGGGGACACACCGCAGAGCTATGGACGACAGCCGCAGGCGCCGTAATTGTGTCTATTCTGTCCTCCTTGCTGTTTCGAATTTTAAAAGCAAAGGTCTTCTTTGCGTATATCTTTGCTCGTTTTGAACTCGAGCGTAGTCAACACTGGACTGATTTCTGCGTATGGGATAGCTTTCCCTAGTGTCTCTCGCCATCAGGCGAGCCCACTCCGACTTCTGAGGTACTTGTAATTTACGTTCCAAAGTCAAGGTCGAGAAGTCAACATTTGAACCAATTGACTAGTGTAGGGGTTACTTCGTCATTAGCACACCGGAAGTTTAAGAACGAGCGCCCCTACCCATTCGGTCGTGCCGACCCCCGCGTGTACATGCAATAGTTGCTTTGTATTATCCAACAACTACGGTTGTGTTTGAGTAAATTAAATTAAGAAAGCATTGTTCAAAAGTCATTCCAAAGCCTCTCTTCTCACAAGAGGGATAAATCACAAGAATTTGAACCAATTGTTCCTGCAGTAGAGCCTACATGAGACCGTAGTTTGTGGAGTCACAGACAAAAGACAGATGAAAGTCGCTGCACTGTGAGGCAGGAGGATTACAGCAACTGTTGGACTACAGTGGCTGAATGGGTGGGACCACAGACGTTCAGAAAGACATATCTTGTCAGGGAGGCGCGTTTCCGTGTAGAGAATGAGTGCAGAATCCTACAGTGTTATCTGCTGCAGTTGCATCTCTGATCTGTGAGTTAAAGACATACCATTTTGTTTGACCATCTTAGGCACTGGATTCCTGCTGGCCACTTTGATCACCAGCCTAGCCATGCTGCTGGCCAGCCTGTCTGCAGTGTCCGGCCTGAGCACGATGTCAAACCTGTGTTACCAGGCACTGCCCTCCAGCAAGGCATCCATCTATGAGTTCCTGACTGGCCGCTACTCCACACCCCACAGCAGCCAGGTCACCTGGGACTGGACTGAGCCGCAGACGGTGGGCAAAGCCATGACATTCGGGGTCAGGGTAAGTCTGCAAGTGCTGTTGGTGTGTGTTCTACTCTTTAGACTCTTTATTGATTCAATGTTATCAGGGTCAGGGTAAGTCTGCAGTGTGCTGTTGGTGTTTGTTTTACACTGGAGACTACACCTTTTCCCATTGATCTTTCCAGTTGTCACGATATTCTCCAATGCCTCTCAGCTCATCATATGACCA
Source organism: Cepaea hortensis (assembly GCA_963921405.1). Lineage (NCBI taxonomy): Eukaryota > Metazoa > Mollusca > Gastropoda > Stylommatophora > Helicidae > Cepaea > Cepaea hortensis. The sequence continues at coordinate 7,918,129 of OY992881.1, forward strand.
AAGAAAGCTGTTTCTTTCTTATTTTTGTTCATCATGCTTTAGTTTCATTAGCCTCATGCAGGCCATCTTTGTTAGTTACTCTGGTAGTCCAAGGAATTAGCAACATTCGTCCGAGGAACTCTTATCTCCATTGCTTCTAAGTTCTTCTAACGTACCGTGGCCTATTTACCAGACTACACTTACAGTGGTTGCAGTACTTTCTGAGAAGTCAGTATTATTATTAAATCATATGTATGGCTTGCTGTCCATTCCATTTGTGGGCGAGAGAGAGAGAGAGAGAGAGAGAGAGAGAGAGAGAGAGAGAGAGAGAGAGAGAGAGAGAGATGGTACGAGTAAATATTTGTTAGTGAATTTGTGATTGTTTGTGGGTATATGTGTGTATGCGAGGGATTATGTATTTGTGTGTTATTGAATGGTTGTATAACCGTGACAGTTTGTGTAAATGTTGTATTTAAGTCTGTGCGTGTATGCATATATGTGCTTTGGCGTGTGTGCGTGTCTGTGCGTATGTATGTGTCGGTCTGCCCGCCTGCCTGTCTAATGTATGTAATATGCATCGTTTCTGTTTGCAACATTCATTTGACAATATTTTTCTATGTGAATGTAACATGCACAACGGATAATTTATGTTTTAAAGATAAGAGACTAGAAGTGTCGAATGTAAGACTGGCCTGGGGCCCGCGTGCCTAATTTGTGGCCCTTTGAAAATAAAGTTTGTTCTTTCGTAGGTTCTAGTATTTCTACAAGATACCTCTGGTACTCTGTGTGTTAACCAACAGTGGAATGTTCAGTTATCAATCGATGTGAAGCAGTGAGCTGTAACTGACTGTTTCCAACCGTAACCAGACATGTACCCCACACATCAGCTGTTCCAACCGTGACCAGACATGTACCCCCACACATCAGCTGTTACCAACCGTGACCAGACATGTACCCCCACACATCAGCTGTTACCAACCGTGACCAGACATGTACCCCCACACATCAGCTGTTACCAACCGTGACCAGACATGTACCCCCACACATCAGCTGTTCCAACCGTGACCAGACATGTACCCCACACATCAGCTGTTCCAACCGTGACCAGACATGTACCCCCACACATCAGCTGTTCCAACCGTGACCAGACATATACCCCACACATCAGCTGTTCCAACCGTGACCAGACATGTACCCCACACATCAGCTGTTCCAACCGTGACCAGATATGTACCCCCACACATCAGCTTTTACCAACCGTGACCAGACATGTATCCCACACATCAGCTGTTCCAACCGTGACCAGACATGTACCCCACACATCAGCTGTTCCAACCGTGACCAGACATGTACCCCCACACATCAGCTGTTCCAACCGTGACCAGACATATACCCCACACATCAGCTGTTCCAACCGTGACCAGACATGTACCCCACACATCAGCTGTTCCAACCGTGACCAGACATGTACCCCACACATCAACTGTTTCAACCGTGACCAGACATGTACACCCACACATCAGCTGTTACCAACCGTGACCAGACATGTACCCCACACATCAGCTGTTCCAACCGTGACCAGACATATACCCCACACATCAACTGTTCCAACCGTGACATGTACCCCCACACAACAGCTGTTACCAAACCGTGACCAGACATGTACCCCACACATCAGCTTGTCCAGCGAGCCTCGGTAGCGTCGTGACCAGACATATACCCCACACATCAGCTTGTCCAGCGAGCCTCGGTAGCGTCGTGACCAGACATATACCCCACACATCAGCTTGTCCAGCGAGCCTCGGTAGCGTCGTGACTAGACACTCGCCTGCCAGTCTGTTGGGTATGAGTTCCATCCGCTTCTGTGCTTATTCGCGTTTTTTTTCCAATTGATCTGGGCTCTTAGGTTGACTCAGTCTATAATGGTACGAAGATATGTCTTGGGAAATAAAGACGGCCGGTGAGATACTGACCACATCACTCATCAACTGCTTATTGGCCTATACAAATATAAATTTAGCACCGTGTGCCTACAGCGCTTTAAGGCATATGAAAAAGACCTACACTTAACCTTTTATAAGCTTGCCAAACGGTGGTTTTCCAGCGCTGGACTCAGAATGCATTCTTCCGTTCTCATTCCACTACCCAGCTGTAATATAGTGCTGTCAGTGTGAGCCGCAGGGACTTGAGCCTGCCAGATCTTCAGGCTTGTTCTTGGACAGATCCTGGCTGCTTCTGGAGACGGCTCACTCCAGGTCATGAAATCCGACCTGACAGTGAGCGCTGCCCATTTCTCATCCCACAAATCAATATTTTCCTGTCTTAGCTAGCCCATACGCGGAATACGTAACGAAATTATTTCCTCGGTGTTTGAGTGTCTGGGGCTCGTGTCTGTGTAATATTAACTACACGGCTTTTGAGTATCCGCCTTATCTGTATAGTTTAACTACTACACTTTCGAGTATCCACGGCTCTGTTTCTGTATAGTTTCACTACTAAACATTTGAGTATCCACGGCTCTGTTTCTATATAGTTTCACTACTAAACATTTGAGTATCCACGGCTCTGCTTCTTTATAGTTTCACTACTAAACATTTGAGTATCCACGGCTCTGTTTCTATATAGTTTCACTACTAAACATTTGAGTATCCACGGCTCTGTTATCTGTATAGTGCCACTACTAAAACTGCAGCGACGTCGGTTCTCGACTCAACTCAACTCAATTTCAGATGTAGGATAATTTCAAAGGAACAAACAGAAGAAGAAGAGCGAAGAGTAAGGAGACACAAAAGAAGAAGGAGGATGAAGGGAGGTTGAGGAGAAAGAGGAAAAGAAGAAAAGGAACAAGATTGTGAAAAGTTGAACGTTCACAGATAATCTCCATGTGTATGTCTTGTCCACGGTGAGTGTTCCAATAGGTTGTTTCACCCGCTACTTGGTCTCCGTGTAAAATATTCAGTCCGTCTCTACTAGAAGTAGTGTGTACAGACTACGCTCGAGTTTAAAGCGAGCGCCAAAAATGTTAAGTGAAATCAGCCATCTCCAGCCTCGGACTTGAGGTAGTGAAATCAGCCATCTCCAGCCTCGGACTTGAGGTAGTGAAATCAGCCATCTCCAGCCTCGGACTTGAGGTAGTGAAATCAGCCATCTCCAGCCTCGGACTTGAGGTAGTGAAATCAGCCATCTCCAGCCTCGGACTTGAGGTAGTGAAATCAGCCATCTCCAGCCTCGGACTTGAGGTAGTGAAATCAGCCATCTCCAGCCTCGGACTTGAGGTAGTGAAATCAGCCATCTCCAGCCTCGGACTTGAGGTAGTGAAATCAGCCATCTCCAGCCTCGGACTTGAGGTAGTGAAATCAGCCATCTCCAGCCTCGGACTTGAGGTAGTGAAATCAGCCATCTCCAGCCTCGGACTTGAGGTAGTGAAATCAGCCGTCTCCAGCCTCGGACTTGAGGTAGTGAAATCAGCCGTCTCCAGCCTCGGACTTGAGGTAGTGAAATCAGCCGTCTCCAGCCTCGGACTTGAGGTAGTGAAATCAGCCGTCTCCAGCCTCGGACTTGAGGTAGTGAAATCAGCCGTCTCCAGCCTCGGACTTGAGGTAGTGAAATCAGCCGTCTCCAGCCTCGGACTTGAGGTAGTGAAATCAGCCGTCTCCAGCCTCGGACTTGAGGTAGTGAAATCAGCCGTCTCCAGCCTCGGACTTGAGGTAGTGAAATCAGCCGTCTCCAGCCTCGGACTTGAGGTAGTGAAATCAGCCGTCTCCAGCCTCGGACTTGAGGTAGTGAAATCAGCCGTCTCCAGCCTCGGACTTGAGGTAGTGAAATCAGCCATCTCCAGCCTCGGACTTGAGGTAGTGGGCTTATAGGCTCCATTTTCGCTGAGAATCTCTAATCAAATTTCTCTGACTGACTTCTTCTCGCATCTCAAAGCAGTTTAACATTTCACCAGCGGCGTGTTGTTCGTGCTGCGCTGTATCAGTTAAGGGAATCGAATATTCTGGAAGTCTCAAATCTTCTTTAATGCTGTGCAATGTCGTATATTGAACGCAGTCGAAGGTCTTACTCTAGTCTGTTACATCTACCAAAATACTGCGTCTTCTAACATTACATATACTATAGTCTGTTTACTTTTTTCTGCCCCAATATAAAATTCCATATCTCAGTAACCAACTGAGGGAAAATTATGAGATTTAGCATATAACCTTATCATTATATCCACCCAACAAAAAAAAAATTTTGTTCGGGAGATTGTACAGCAGATTTCAATGTTTGTTTATATGCGGTATATAATTTACGGGTCAGAGATTAAGTCCATAATTTTAAAATTATTACACCTTCACCAAGACACATCCGCGCTTTATTTTTTTAAATTGTCTCGTGATTTCCGTTTTGGCACAAACTGCGCGCAGTTAAATGGGATTGTTCAGAGATGTCGTCAATGTGGGTTATATAAATAAATATATAAATAAATCTTACCATTAACATAATATTAATAGCTAATATTTGAATGTGTGAATATTGTTCAATGGTATTGAATGTGAAATTTTGTACACTTCAAAGCATCGCTATGAAGTTGTGCACATATTTTTGTCAAGAAGCTGATCGCAGGAAACTGTTTCATACTGTTACAAATCCCGAAAAAGAACGGTGCATGCATTGGGTTTGAGTAAACAGTCATTTCGTAGATTGGTGCAAGAATCTGGAATAAAACCGACACGCGGTAAGCAAACGGTATGTAGAAAGGCAATTGTAGGCAGCTTTGAAAGGATGCCATAAGTCGAGTTATTATAAAAATGATGGATGCCACAGAAACAGTGACTGTAAGAAAACTTAGGGTTTGGTTGAGAAAGAACAATAACATAGAGCTATCCAAAACGACTTTGTGGAAAATTATAAGGACATTAGGCTTCACTTTTATTAAGAAAAAGGGAGGTAGCAATATCCTTTGCGAACAACCGCATTTAGGAGCCATGACAAGCAGATACCTACGTGAAATAAGGGAAATGCGCAAAGAAAATTATGACATAGTGTATTTTGATGAGACGCGGATCAATGCGCACCACACAAGTGAAAAGGAATGGCAATCAGTGGATGGAAAGATAAAGCGATATGTGCCCAGTAGTAAAGGACAGCGTTTGGTCATAGCCTATGCTGGTAGTACTCATAATGGCTTACTACAGAATGCTAGACTCGTGTTCGTATCAAAGCATACAGACAATAGGGATTATCATAATGAAATGAATGGTAATGTATTTAGAGATTGGCTCGAGAATACAGTACTTCCATCCCTTGATAGACCGTATTGTCTAATCATTGACAATGCATCATAACACAATGTTGTTGCCCAAGAAGACAAAACACCTACGGCATCGAGCACAAAGGAAGCAATAAAGATATGGCTCCGAAGGGAAAATATACCATTTCCAGAAACATATTTCAAGCTACAGTTGTTGTCCCTTGTAAAACAGGCACAAAAAAGCAAGAAATATCAAATCAACAAGTTGATAGAAGAGCATGGCCATAGGTGCTTGAGATTTCCGCCGTATTATTCTCATTTTTTAAAAATAGATTCGTCTGCGTAGTTGGTAAGATTGTTGTCGATTTTTACAGTACCCTTAATATTGTCATGTGGTGTGTTTCATGTAGTTGTGCTTCGATTTGTGTTTGTTCTGTGCTGACGAAGGCTTTGGCCGCAACGTCCAATTTGTTTCTTGTAATCGTGTTTCAGTAAAACTCACAATCTACTTCTCGTTGTTTTGTGATTCATTCATTTACTAGAATATCACGTCTGCAAACAGGCTATGTATGCTAGAAGGGACACTTTCACAAATTACGTCTGCTAAAATTACCTACGTTTGTTAATGTTACACATCATTACTGACCACATGCTAAAATTACATCTACGTTTGCTAAAGTTACACATCATAAAATGAGCACATATGCTAAAATTACATCTACGTTTGCTGAAGTTTTTTTTGTGTGTGTTGCGTATCCCTTTCGGGACGTTGCAGTCAACACCAGCATTTTTCAGCTGCTGTTGATGTACTAGGCAAGTGTTACGTTCAGTAGTTTGCCATTGCTTTCTGAACGACCGACTCCCATACCAGCACGTTATTATAACACAACGCGACACGGTCTGCTGCACAAATGGGTCGCAACTGAGCTTCGAACGCCTGGTACCCGGCTCACGAACCGCGTTCGCAAGCCTTTAGCCACGGAGCCGGCTGAAGTTGCACATCATAAAATGACCACATATGCTACAATCACAACTACATTCGGTAAAGTTACACATAAAATGACCAATTACCACATGGAATTAAAAATGACCCTCTATAAAAATGGCCACACATGCTAAAATTAACCCTCATAAAATAAATACGTCTAATATCATCACACCTAAAATGGCTACGTCTGCAATAAACAACGCGGAACTTGTCCCTACTGTGAAAGGAATCTGATTGCACTTTTAGCGATGACGCCTTTCCTTTCTCTGAAACCATCTTTTGTTTTAGGATTATCTATGGCTCGCTGTGTTTACCAGTGTCTTTCGCTGTCCTTATTAGCTTTTTGCGTTCCTTGAACTGTGCATTGTCCTGTTCATTGTTCACCAGATCAAAGGGTGTCAACTTCTGGCGTTCAGTAACACTTGAGTTGCGTCCGCCGTTCTCTGTTTATGTGTGCTCTCAGGCGTAATGGTTAGTTTGGGCGAGAAACCAGTCGGCTTAGGAACTTTGTAGATAAAAGGCCATATTTATACTTCGATTAGTGTAGTTTGGTGACTGTTTTGTCTGTTTGTCTGTATCTCTCTCTCTCTCGCTCTCCCTCCCTCCCTCTCTCTCTCTCTCGCTCTCCCTCCCTCCCTCTCTCTCTCTCTCTCTCTCTCTCTATCTCTCTCTCACGTCCATATATATATACCCTCTATTATACATACGGCAAGGCATACACATACACCCCTTCCCATACACACATAATCGACACATACACACTTTCAAACATGCAGATACACAAATACTCAAACAGTCGTACATCCACACAGTCACACACCCACCCACACACACTTTCTTACACATACACACATACATATACCCACTCACAATCGCAAACACTAAAGCATTCACGCAATCATACTCTCTCTCTCTCTGTCTCTCTCTCTTTCTCTCTGTCTGTCTGTCTCTGTCTGTCTCTCTCTGTCTGTCTCTCTGTCTGTCTCTATCTCTGTCTGTCTGTCTCTCTCTGTCTCTCTCTGTCTGTCTCTCTCTGTCTCTCTCCTCCTCTCTCTCTCTCTGTCTGTCTGTCTCTCTCTCTCTTCTCTCTCTGTCTGTCTGTCTCTCTCTCTGTCTCTCTCTGTCTCTCTCTCTGTTTGTCTGTCTCTCTGTCTCTCTGTCTGTCTGTCTGTCTCTCTCTCTCTCTCTCTCTCTCTCTCTCTCTCTCTCTCTGTCTCTCTCATGCCCATATATATATATTCATACATACATAAAACTACGCACGCATACACTCTCCTTCACACTGTCACTCAAATCAATACACTCAGACTCCCACACTTTCACATAAATACGTTGACAACTATCATGAGCATCCACACAAAACTGCGAAAATATGATTTACATACACGTTGCATATCTTAAAGTATATTAATGCAATGCAACGGGATAATATTGGCTAACACTGATAAAAACAATATGAAGTAAGCAGTGCGATAGTTATCATATTGAACTTGGTGAAAAGAAGTGGCAGAAAACATAAAAATATGAAAGATGAGTATACACAAATAACACAACATCATGTTATGTGATTATGTATGCGTTCGTGTGTGTACACACACACACGCACACACACACACACACATCTAGACACATACACACTTCTTCACACAATTACTGACAATAATATGCACAAACTCTCACACTTCACACACACACACACACACACACACACACACACTGACGACTGTGGTAAGCATCGGCACACAAATGGAAAAATATGTTATACATTGTATAATGTAAAAAAAATATTGATTTAAGATAATATTACCTAAAATTTATATAAACATGATGAAGTAAGCTGTGCAAAAGTTTTCATATTGTACATATTAAAATCAAGTGGCAGTAACAATGATAATTTGAAAGATGAGGACACACCTTTACACACACGCATGCGCGCGCGCGCCCACGAGAGAGAGAGAGAGAGAGAGAGAGAGAGAGAGAGAGAGAGAGAGATAATACCAGCAAGTGACTTATGGAGGCATATAGTCTATATGGAGTAAGTATTGAAAGAGTTTTCAATTGAATGTATAGGGACTCATTGGGGTTATCGGGTCTGTTGAAAGGTCATTCCATAAGTGAGCACCAGAATAGGCAAAACGTGTTTTGTATAAGTCCAATCTAGACTTTGGAACACGTAATAAATTTAAGCGCTTGCTGGTTATTGCATGAGATTGAATCAACGGTTGAAGATACTCTTGGGTGTTTTGAGATATTATTGTATTCACTAATTTGGCTTTGTTAAACAGGAATCGCGTTCGAAGTGGAGACGCTTTATTTGACTGTATAAATTATTACTTTCAACGTCCTTTATGCCAGAAACTAGACGTGTAGCGCGGTTTTGAAGAGAACAGAGTCGTTTAATATTAGATATAGGGCAACCATCCCAGATTGTGGAGCAATAATCGAGATGTGATTGGATATAGGATGTATAGAATATATTTCGTATGCTTTCGTCCAAGAAGTGCTGAATTTTTGCTTTAGCAAGTTGGTAAACTTTTAATGCTATTTTACTGATTAAGGGCGTGAACTGAGAGCTCCATTTTATATGTCTGTCAATTACAAGACCTAATGTTTTATGTTCATTTACAATAATTATAGATAACGTGCCCATGTGGAGTTCGAGCGGTGCCCCATTTATCACTAGTGTCTGTAGTTTTTGTCTGGTCCTTATTAGCATGTATTTGGTTTTGTTGATGCTAATTTGCATACTGTTTTCAATACTCCATCTAGAGAGAGAGAGAGAGAGAGAGAGAGAGAGAGAGAGAGAGAGAGAGAGTGAGAGAGAGAGAGAGAGAGAGATTATGAATGAGCGAAAGTTTGTTAGTGTATTTGTGTATGTGTGGGGGGGGGGGGGGGGGGGGGTTGTTATTTCGTGGGTCTATGACTGTGTTTGTGTAAATGATGTAAGTGTGTGTGTGTGTGTGTGATTGTGTGTGTTGGTGTTTATGCATGTGTGAGTGTGTGTGTGTGTATGGGTGGGTGTGTGGGGTTGGTTGGTTAGAAGGATCGAGTGTAAGACGGTTCTGCATGCCCAATCTGTGACTCTTTGAAAAATAAAGTTCGTTCATTCGTTTTCTTATTCTGTCAGTGTCAACTTCTCTCTCTCTCTCTCTCTCTCTCTCTCTCTCTCTCTCTCTCTCTCTCTCTCTCTCTCTCTCTCCTCTCTCTCTCTCTCTCCCTCTCTCTCTCTCTCTCTCTCTCTCTCTCTCTCTCTCTCTCTCTCTCTCTCCTCTCCTCTCTCCTCCCTCTCTCTCTCTTTCTCCCCCCCCTCTTTCTTTCTCCCCCTCTCTCTCTCTTTCTCTCTCTCTTTCTCCCCCCCTCTCTCTCTCTCTTTCTCTCTCTCTCTTTCTCTCTCTCTCTCTTTCTCCCCCCCCCCTCTCTCTCTCTCTCAAACGCACGCACTCATTGTCTCCCAGATAATTAGAAAGACAAAACAGCGTATATGCCACCGATCAGTGTCTTGTCTGTGGTTATTTGGCATTTCTGGTGGTCTCTATCTTTCTGCCTGTCAGTTTGTCTGCCTGTCTTTATCCCCCTTTAAGTGTGTGTGCGTTTTGCGTACAGCCGTGTGTGGTTTTGTGTGCCAAGGTGTGTGTGTGCGCGCATGTATGGCTTGGTGTAATATTTTATTCTTTTGGTTTTACGTGTTAGAGTGAGTGTGTTTGTGGTTGCACGTGTCATTGCACGCTGGGTGTAATAACAGCCATCGACAGAGCCCGTGCATATATTTCACAAACCTGCTAGATTCGACATTTCAACTTCCTGTCACTGCTCTTGTCTTTTGTCCACTATATCTTCTCTTTCACTCCTACCCTATCTCTTTCAGTATTCCTCCTCCAGCTACCACTCTCTGTCTACTACTGTTCTTTTCTCCATCATTATCCCTCTTTCTCTATAATTTATACTCCCTGGCCCTCCCCGATCACGGTGTGTCTCGGCCCATTCATTCCCAGCTGCTTGCATCTGTGTCTTGAGTCCATTCATTCCCAACTGTCTCCGTCTGTTTTCATCAGTGGACTCTCCAGAACCCACACTCACACCAGCCCAGGCTCGGCCCGTGTCTGTGTGCACGTCCCATTCACTCTGTCCCTGTCACCTCTTATTGAATTTCTCACTTGACGTCACGTCCCAACTCAAGAGTCGAGGTGGGGCGAAAGGGGGGGGGGGGGGATGCCTGTATACCGCCTCTTGGAAATATTGATGTTTTTATTTTACATAATTTCCCCATCCGGCCACTTCCTCCCTTCACCCTCCTCCCTTCACCCTCCCCCCTCCCCCTCTTTACCAACGACACTTTTCTGGGACACACAAATGCCACTTCAAGATGCAGTTCTCTAGGTAAACATTTTCTAATACACACATTCACGCACGCACTCATCTACTTCTCGTTTTTTGGTGATTCATTCGTTGCACTCATCGCAAGCACTGATACACAGATTCACAGATGCACGTATTGACTAACACGCACACATACATACACACACTGGCACTACCAATATCCACACACATTCACATACACACTTACAACTGGCACTACCAATATCCACACACATTCACATACACACTTACATCCGCATGTACATTCACAAACACTTACACACTTGCACACATATACACATATTCACTAATACCCACATTCACACACATGCACACGTACATAGATTCGCACGCACATACATTGGCACAAACATCCACCAACGCTAACATACATGCGCATATATACATTCAAAGATCACATATTCACACAGACATAAACAGACAACACAGACTCCATCTGGAGAGAGAATGATTACGAACGGGCCTCCCGGTGGGGTCGACCCAGTCTCGTCAAATCATTATCATCAAGTTAGTCCTCGAGGTTAAACATGTTTGTTTCTCCCGGCATACTTTTGTCACTGACCATGTATCATCTCCACAACGAACATCCTCTGTGAATTGTCCCAGCCCAGATAGGATCACCTTGCGGACTCGTACATTCCCTCGTGCTAATATTTAAACGTTGGCTTGGTTTGGCAGTTATGACCACAGTTGTGTGTTTTACCAGCATTATTCTGTATACCTTAGCTGTGTCCTTTATTTGTGTGAGCAGCCGTTGTCGTGATTTCTCCTTTCCTTCAAATATCAAGAATAGTAATCTGCCAACTGAACGGCGCTGATGACGTCATGAGCGCGGTTCCCCGCCTAAGATTGCCCGCCTGCTAATTGAGGGAAAGTTTTGCCACCGATCCCTCCTTATATTCAGGCCTACAAAATGTCATGGCGCTTTATACCATAGACCCATGGCAGGAAACTGCTCCACGACACAAGTTAAACACGATAACTGCAAACTTGGTGTTTTCTGGTCATTTTATCCGCCACGTATGTATGTATATATGTATGTCTCTCTGTCTGTCTGTATGTATGTATGTATGTAGGTAGGTAGGTAGGTATGGATGTATGTATGTGTGTATGAATGTGTGTGTTTGTGTATGCATGTGTGTATTATCCATGTATGAATCTATGTATGTGTGCGTGCGTGCTTGCGTTTGTATGTGTGTATATACGTACATATGTATGTATGTACGTGCGTGTGTGCATGCATATCTGTGGGTATTGCGCGCGTGCGTAGGTGGGTCGGTGGGTGGGTCTGATATACTCGGCGTTCATATTATCTTGTGTAATGTCAGATGAGTTCTGTGTATATAAAGCTGAATATAAATTATTGTGTGAGAAATGAATGGTAGGAAGGGGCAAATGTAAAGCAGGCTTGCGTGCCCAATTTGCGGTCCTTTGAAAATAAAGTTCGTTCGTTCATTCAATCATTCGTTCGTTCTCCAAACATGCCTCAAAGGCATATGAACGAAATGCCTTCGGTCTCTCGCGTACACCAATCCACGGAGTAATGGTCACCTCAACCTGATAGATATATCGGCCTCCAGCACTGTACCATGTGAACGCTACCAATAACTATAACAACCACCCAATATTGACATGGTGATACGAGATTCCGGCGGATGCCATTATCAACCGTCGTACTTTGATTTGTCAATGGCTGCGCTTTTGTTCCCGCCATTTGCCGTAGCTTCCTGCGGCTAGAGCCAGTTGTAGGCTCCGCCGAACTTGTTATTATGGTTTCTGTGATGACTTTGTGGTCGTGCCTTGTCATCCGAGTACTAACATGTACAGTGGAATTGCATTTATTCACCTGCGGGATTTCCTATTTTTACTCTGTTTTTAACTGCCAATGTGACATGGTGGTATGCGCGCTTGCCTTTAATAATAAAAATAGAAAAACGCTTAAAAGTCGACAGGACCGATTTCATTGCACCGGGTTTTTATCCCATATGGCTCAGTCTCTTTCCACAGCGAACTGCGGTAAAAAAAAAGCACGAACTCCGGAGCTCAGCCCAGGCGTTGTGCCATGGAGAGGTTATTATGCCTTTTTTTTTTTGGAGCACAATGTAACGAAATGTCAAGACAGCAGGGTGCCACTGGAGAACAAATCAGGTTACTGGAAAGGTGTGTCATGTGTGTATGCATGCGTACATGTGAAACATGGACGCGGCATTCTGATCTAGAAAAAACACTACAGACAATGGAAATATGATGATTCGAAGACATCCTCCGCATATAATATTAAGATCAAGTCTCAGACGTCATTGTGAAGTAGGCTTGATGTATACACTCGTGGACATGAATGTTGGTCCCCGGATCGTCCACTAGAATGCTGTGGTTCTGTACGAACGTAAGGACGCTCTGCGCGTGGGCTCCTGGAACCTCGAATCCTGCACTGCTACACCAGGGCTGCCACAGGGATCTGCCATTCCACCGGTGCTTTTCCACGCTTACACAAGCAGGATGTCAGTGAAAGAGACAGTAGATATTGGACGCATTCTGACATTTGCGTACGATATCCTTGTTTACAGACTATTTGTACACAGGGCGCAGATGTCTAGAACCGTGCATGTTGAGGTGGATTGTTGGCTACCCTGATAAAGCAGCTGTTTTATGCTGCTAATAGCGCCGAATGTTGGGCAGCTCTTACCAAACGCGACACCCCACATTGTGTCAACGGCTTCTGCTATAGGAGCGCAATTGGGAGGGTACAAGCCTTATCCTGGTGCGAGAAAATGCAGTCTAAAGACTAATTGTCATGACAAGGCTGACTATATCATAAGCCTTGGTCGACAACTGGTCTAGGATCGAAGCTTCGTCAAGCGGGCAGTTAGAGCATTGCTTTGCTGATCCGGCAGCTTCTGCAGCTTTTCTTTTTCTAGATGTATTTGTGAAACCTTTCCTCTGGAGTAAACTAGGCAGGGCGAGAGAGGGATAATACTGCATGGGCAACGCGTAGTCTCTACCATTAGCCCAGGCTTTGTGCTATGGAGAGGTTATGTGCCTTTTTTTAAAAGTAGTTTGCTGCTACTGTACAATTGTTAGGGATGAGGTCACGGACACCACAGTCAATGGCAGTCCAGCCAAGAGAAGGAAAACGCACGTGTATGAATCTGATTAACATTTGACACAAGTTTGTCTTTCAGGGACCACATGAGAGAGATGGTGTCAAAGATCAGGAAGTGACATAATACACTGTAGATGATGGCAGCGTTGAACACGGTAGAGATTTGTAAGCTCTGTGCTAACAGTCAAATATTTGCCATCACCACCATGCTACCCAAGCAACTAAATTGTGTTATCTTGTCGTTTTTCCTAAGCTGGCGGTGTCTTAGCAAGAAGAACGGTTCTAGTATATAGACTATTCCCCTGTTATGTTTCCTTCCTCGTCGAAGGGGAGGACCCTCCCACCACCTGTCCCATCGTGCGTTCTGCGTCCGCGATAATAGACCCATCTCAACTCTGGAACGTCTGTCACAGTGACAACTTCAATCAGCCAGCCAGGTGCCGCCTTGACGATGAATGCTGACTACAAGTGATCTCCAGCTCTTTCTGTTTTAAGCTTTGATTGAGCACTCCGAAATTATAGAGAATAAAATCCTCCATATTATCCTTAGTGACTCAATTAGTGTGCTCAGGATGATAGAGATGGGGTGGGTCCGAAGAGAGTGGATGCTGTCTCTGCAGTGGTCAGACAGACATTCTGAATGTTCTACGAAAAGTAAGTCGTTTACGAGAATCAAGCGATGACTGGGAATCTACAACCATGGTCAGGCTGCGAGAACAGCAAGTTAAAAGAGGTGTGGCCAAACAAGAACACTACGCAGGAAGCCAAAAAAGAGTAATAAACTAACCAACACAGAACTGGCGTCGTGAGCCGCTACACGCTGCGGGATTTGCTGAGGAGGGGACCCAAGCACTTGTGGACTGAATGGTTCGATGTGCAATGAGGGTTTCTTTCGATTGACTAACTAACTCACTCCGAAATTACTCTTTCCGTCCATCTCTGAATGTTAAACTACCCACTTGTATCTTTGTCCACTTCTTGCTTGCCTGCCTTCGATTTTTTTTTTCTTGTGTAAGGTTTTTATAAGAGCAGCATGTCTTTTAATCTGCCCAAAATGTTTGACTTGCCTGTACCTTTATTGCTTCCATCTGTTCTCTTTCCGTGTTCCGTGTATCTAAGATTTATATGTGTACGTTTTGTTTCCATGAAATACGATCTGTTATTTTGTGTATGCGTATGTCCGGGACATCAGTTCCATGTTGTAATTTCCTGATTGTTCACACCACATGACCATACTGAATGTAGTGTTGGTTTTATATGACAGTTGACTTTTATGTCTTAATGTCCTGTTTATCTCGTGATTTTAATATATTTTTCATTTAATGGAATGCATTTTTGCTATACCTGTTCTCTGTTTTATTTCTGTGTCCATCCTTTTGTCTATTATATTTTTTTTTTTTTTGCTCGCTCGCTTTGACCTCAATCGTAGTCCTTTCACGCTATTTCTAGTAGTGCAGGACTAAATTTTGCATGTGGATTAGCTTTCCCTATAAACAGTGTCACTCGCCATCAGGCGAAACCACTCCGACTTCAGAGGTACTTATTAGCTTATGGGAGTCTCTGTGGCGAAGTGGTCAAGCCGTTTGACTCGTGCTCCGAAGGTTGTGGGTTCGATTCCTTGCCGCGTCCTTCGGTTTATGAGTTAAAATGTTTCGGAGACTCCTGTGGGTCGTCACTAAAAGCTACGGAGTTCGTGCTTTGTGCGACGCTTTCCGTGCTGCGGAAAGAGACCGAGCCATATGGGATAAAACCCGGTGCAATGAAGTCGACCCTGTCGACTTTTAATCGACTGTTATTAGCTTATATAATTTACGTCCCCAAGTCAAGGACGACAGGTCAACATTTTAGTCCACCTGTCCGGAGTAGGGGTTGAACCCCTAACCTCGGCATCAGCACACGGGATGTTTAAGAACACGCGTTCTTATCCATTCGATATTTCTGTTTTCATTCCTTTTTTTTCTGTGTTATTTCTATTTCCATTCCGTTTCTCCGTTTTATTTCAGTTTCTATTCCGCTTCTGTAATTTATTTGTTTCAGTTCCTGTTGGTTGTTTTATTTGGCTTCTATTTCTTGTCTCTGCTTTATTTCTGTTTCTGTTCTTATTTTCTGTTTCATTCTGATGTCCATTCCTGTTCTCTGTTCTCATTCTGTTTCAATGTTGCCAGCATCTGTTATCACGAATTCAAGATAGGAGAAACTAAACTCGTCACCATTTCTGGCATTTTCCCGTTTACACCCTTATTCACTGATTGCATCTCCTTTGCATTGCTAATTTTCATAGGTTTTTTTTTTTTAATGAAAATTATTGCCTAATCCATATCGAACCTCTGCCTATCTTCTTGCTTCACAATGTCATGTCACGGTTGCCCACTGTCGGGCAGCAATACTGGGCAAGGTTAATTCAGAATCATATTTAAGGTTATTTATTATACTTACCAATGTCTGTGGCTAAGGGCTTGCGAACGCGGTTTGTGAGCCCGTATATTCGGGTTCGAAACACAGCGGTGCTGGTTTTTTCGAAAAAGATAAAGGAGCCGGTCGCTCAGAAAGCAATGGCAAACTACTGAACGTAAAATTTCCCCAGGAATCACGAAAAGCGAAAACGCTGGGCTTGACTGCTACGTCCTGTGAAGGACTTGCAACTTAATTTTTTTTTTTTTTTAAATTTTATTATACTTCCATTCGTATTCAGTTCAGGCTTTTCTTCAACTTGCTTACATTTTTTAGTCTGCGTATAAGTTGAATAGGGGTGGTGACATGGCGTAGACCAGACGTGCTCATGCCATGTCTCTGTGTAAGTAACGGGGCCTTGCACACACCTTTTGGCATGTGTTGCTAGACCTGTCGACCCTCGGTGAGTGATGTGGGCGATATCTGGGTGGTCAAGTATTTCCGTGTTTGGCTGTTGTTACTTGTTCTACACGCCATAGCTCTGGGTGGTCAAGTATTTCCGTGTTTGGCTGTTGTTACTTGTTCTACACGCCATAGCTCTGGGTGGTCAAGTATTTCCGTGTTTGGCTGTTGTTACTTGTTCTACACGCCATAGCTCTGGGTGGTCAAGTATTTCCGTGTTTGGCTGTTGTTACTTGTTCTACACGCCACAGCTCTGGGTGGTCAAGTATTTCCGTGTTTGGCTGTTGTTACTTGTTCTACACGCCATAGCTCTGGGTGGTCAAGTATTTCCGTGTTTGGCTGTTGTTACTTGTTCTACACGCCATAGCTCTGGGTGGTCAAGTATTTCTATGTTTGGCTGTTGTTACTTGTTCTACACGCCATAGCTCTGGGTGGTCAAGTATTTCCATGTTTGGCTGTTGTTACTTGTTCTACACGCCATAGCTCTGGGTGGTCAAGTATTTCCATGTTTGGCTGTTGTTACTTGTTCTACACGCCATAGCTCTGTGTGTTGAGTAAATATATCCGTGTTTGGCTACTGCTACTTGTTCTGCACGCCATAACTCTGGGTGGTCAAGTATTTCCGTGTTTGGCTACTGCTACTTGTTCTACACGCCATAGCTCTGGGTGGTGAGTAAGTATTTCCGTGTTTGGCTGTTGTTACTTGTTCTACACGCCATAGCTCTGGGTGGTGAGTAAGTATTTCTGTGTTTGGCTGTTGTTACTTGTTCTACACGCCATAACTCTGGGTGGTGAGTAAGTATTTCTGTGTTTGGCTGTTGTTACTTGTTCTACACGCCATAACTCTGGGTGGTGAGTAAGTATTTCTGTGTTTGGCTGTTGTTACTTGTTCTACACGCCATAACTCTGGGTGGTGAGTAAGTATTTCTGTGTTTGGCTGTTGTTACTTGTTCTACACGCCATAGCTCTGGGTGGTAAGTATTTCTGTGTTTGGCTGTTGTTACTTGTTCTACACGCCATAACTCTGGGTGGTGAGTAAGTACTTCTGTGTTTGGCTGTTGTTACTTGTTCTACACGCCATAACTCTGGGTGGTGAGTAAGTATTTCTGTGTTTGGCTGTTGTTACTTGTTCTACACGCCATAGCTCTGGGTGGTGAGTAAGTATTTCTTTGTTTGGCTGTTGTTACTTGTTCTACACGCCATAGCTCTGGGTGGTGAGTAAGTATTTCCCTGTTTGGCTGTTGCTACTTGTTCCCAGCACAGGCTACTAATGAACCCGGCATCTTTTCCATCTAAGCCTATTGATGAGGGAAGAGGTGCGTTAGCTGTCAATCAGGCTGAGATTACTGGACCTTTGGTTTCTGCAGAGTTATAGCTCGGGGCGGCTTCTTGTCTGTATAACAGCTTAAATGTCACAGTTCCAGCAAAGATCTGACCATTCCAGAGTGGGCAGTCAGCAAGAGTATCCCCACACTGTTCATCTCTAGTATCGCATGTCTCCAGGGAGGCTATGAGAATGTCTTGATATCTCTATTGCTATATCTGTGTCACAGGCAGATCGCGTATTTACGAGGGCTATCGAAAATCAACCTCCGATTGACTGGTAATTTTTTTCTTCTTTTTTAAATTGACAATAACATCTAATTACATACAAAAGGTACATATATCACGGCATTACTTTTCCACATAGTCAGCCTGAATTCAGGCACTTGTCGTAACGTGGCACGAGTTTTCTAACCAACCCCTCGTCAAGGAACGGCGCCGCCAGGGTACTTAGCCAGTTGTTAACTCCATCCATGAGCTCCTATGCCAGTGGTTCTCAACCTTTTTTGGCCCGTGCCCCCCTTCACCATATTCTCAGAACGCCACCCCCCCCCCCCTTCATATTTCCTACCTAACAATTTGGCCCGTGCCCCCCTCCCCCTTCACTATATTTTCAGAACGTCATTCCCCCCTCTCGTATTTCCTAGTAGTTATACACGTAGGTTTCGGTTAGTATTTGCCGGATTAATCCGGATTGACCTTGACCTCGGCTGATTTTCACTCCCCCTCGGTCATATAGTTGGGTAAGGGGTGGGTATGTAGGGGTGGTATCTAGGTCATATCTAAGGGCGATAATTCTAAGATTTTATGTTTCTAAGGGCAGATAACTATTGAGTGGGTGTATACACATTTTAATTAATTATTATAAAATAAAATAAATAAAAAATAAAAATAAATAACGACGGGGTGCGGGGTGGTGGCGAGGGGGTGGGGTGAGGCTAGGCGGTTCGGGTTTAAACACTATCAGGTATATAATAATTTTTTATTAAATCATGTATAAACAATACAATGCATATTAAATAAGTAGCGGCATAGTGGAAAATTCTGGAAGGTAGTACCGGGGTGTTATACGTCGGAAAGTGTGGGAAAATCTCCGGCGGGTGTGACGGTGGTCGATTCATAACAGACGTGGAGGGGGTGCAAGTAGTTATACACGTAGGTTTCGGTTAGTATTTGCCGGATTAATCCGGATTGACCTTGACCTCGGCTGATTTTCACTCCCCCTCGGTCATATAGTTGGGTAAGGGTTGGGTATGTAGGGGTGGTATCTAGGTCATATCTAAGGGCGATAATTCTAAGATTTTATGTTTCTAAGGGCAGATAACTATTGAGTGGGTGTATACACATTTTAATTAATTATTATAAAATAAAATAAATAAAAAATAAAAATAAATAACGACGGGGTGCGGGGTGGTGGCGAGGGGGTGGGCGCGTGGGGTGAGGCTAGGCGGTTCGGGTTTAAACACTATCAGGTATATAATAATTTTTTATTAAATCATGTATAAACAATACAATGCATATTAAATAAGTAGCGGCATAGTGGAAAATTCTGGAAGGTAGTACCGGGGAGTTATACGTCGGAAAGTGTGGGAAAATCTCCGGCGGGTGTGACGGTGGTCGGTTCATAACAGACGTGGAGGGGGTGCATACGGAAAAGTCATTAAGTAACGGGTTGTAAAAACGTGGGTGAGTGGTGTGTTAAAATATTTTGAACTGTTAGCGCATTGGTGGTGTACATTAGTACGAATAGAAGGAATAGGTGCGGTGGGGATAGTAGTGGGTATGGGTTAGTGAAATTAGTTGATAAGGGTGGTTATTAGTGCTATGTAGATGCTCATAGTAGCTTATTCACTAACATAATACATGTTACAAATGAAACCTTGAAAGCTAAAGATCGCTGATTGTAATGGATATAGTGTAGTATCATTCGGTGGTAAGGGGTGGGTACCAGGTATTAGTGGTCAACAGATGGTCAAGTAGTGGTCAAGTGGTGGTCAAGTGAGGAAATTTTAGGGAAAAGTGGTTATAATGATAGGGTGATGCTTAAAGGGTGGTAAATTAGTGGTCAAGTAGTGGTCAAACAGTGGTCAAGTGGTAGTCAAGTGAGGAAATTTTAGGGAAAGTAGTTGTAATGATATGGTGATGATTAAAGGGTGATAAATTAGTGGTCAAGTAGTGGTCAAGTGAGGAAAATTTTACGGGAAAGTGGTTGTAATGATATAGTGATGATTAAAGGGTGGTAAATTAGTGGTAAAGCAGTGGTCAAGCAGTGGTCAAGGGTTGGTCAAGTAAGGAAAATTTTAGGGAAAATTGGCCGTAGCGACATGGTGATGGTTAAAGGATGGTAAATTAGTGGTAAATTAGTGGTCAAGCAAGGAAAATTTTAGGGAAAATTGGTCGTAGTGACATGGTGATGGTTAATTGATGGTAAATTAGTGGTCAAGCAGTGGTCAAGTGGTGGTCAAGTAAGGAAAATTTTAGGGAAAATTTGTCGTAGCGACATGTGATGGTTAAAGGATGGTAAATTAGTGGTCAAGTAGTGGTCAAGCAGTGGTCAAGTGGTAGTCAAGTGAGGAAATTTTAGGGAAAAGTAGTTGTAATGATATGGTGATGATTAAAGGGTGATAAATTAGTGGTCATGCAATGGTCAAGTAGTGGCCAAGTACCGGTCAAGTAGTGGTTAAGTGATCGAGTGACCACTTAAATTGTAGGGGAAAGTACGTGTAGTGAACCTGTGTTTGTTAAAGTGATCGATGACGTGGTCAAGTAGTGGTCAAGTAGTGGTAAATGGCCAAGTGACTACTTAAATTGTCTGTGAAAGTAGGTATAGTGACATGGTGATGATCAAGAGGTGGTCAAGTGGTGTTCAAATAGTGGTCAAGTAGTCGAATGACCACTTAAATTGTAGGGTATGGTACGCGTAGTGAAACGGTGATGGTAAAATAAGTAATGACATGGTCAAATAGTGGTCAAGTAGTGGTCAAATCGTCGAGTGATCACTTAAAATGTAGAGGAAAGTGCGTGTAGTGAAACGGTGTTGGTTAAAGTGATCGATGAGGTGGTCAAGTAATGGTCAAGTAGGGGTCAAGTAGTGGTCAAGTGGTCGAATGGTCACTTAAATTGTAGAGTGTGGTACGTGTAGTGACATGGTGATGGCTAAAGTGATCGACGACATGATCAAAACGTTATGCCGGCTGCTAAGTTCAGAAAGTAGTGTCCTTAGTATTGGTAATTTCCCTGACAGGAGCGCCTCGAGCACTGATTTTGTATTGATCAATAGCACCTAGTGGGACAGTCGACACACATGGACAATAGTTACATCCGGTCAAAGATGGCGTCGCACCCTATCACACATGGGTAATTGCTACAACCAGACTACGTCTCATTCGCTTAAACTGGTCAAATATGGCGTCACAGCCGGTCACATGGGTAATGGGACATCTGAGACACGTGGTTAAGAGGGAAACTATAGAAAAAGGGTGTCCTATCGGTTGTCGAGTCAGGGAACCTAACGTATGATGATCACTGTGTATATGAGTGAATACACTGCATCATCAACACTGCATCCGAAGGGTAAAATGGTTACCCCCTTCTCTCTCTCTTTTCTATAACCGTGTAGTCCTAGTGTTATCTGGTTACACCAAAGGACACCTGGGCATCAACACAACAAACTGCCCCAATTCAACCTTAGGCAATGCACGTAACATGACAGGTCACATGTCCGCCGTCATAACCAGCGACGTTATCACGTATCAAATTAGACATCTACACTTTCATGTCCTTTCTATGTGGTCATAGTGTCTTTACATCTTTCTCCAGAAAGCCATTTCCAAGACCAATATATGTTTTTTCGGTGTACCTGCTCAGTGCCACACTTCACAACCAGACAAAAGTACACCTTCTATGTACCACTTCAACCGTCAAATAAGAAAATATGTTAGACAAAATATTAAAATTATTGGTTAAATACAGAAATATCTCGTCCAAACTTATAAAAAGTACGAACATTTGTTAACCTATTGGGAAAAATATCAATCAAGTAGGAAAGTTTGTTAGTCAAATAGAAAAAAATATTAACCACGTAACGATATATCTTGTCCACACTTATGAAAAGTAGGGAAATTTGTTAGTCAAATGATAAAAAAAAAAAAAAAAAGATTGACCAAGTAACGAAATACCCCCACCAAACTTATGAAAAGTACGAAACTTTGTTAAGCAAGTATGAAAATGTATCGACCAAACAGAGAACTATATCACCCAAACTTATAAAAAGTAGGAACATATGTTAACCAAATGGAAAATATCTTGGCCAAATAGGAAAATTTGTTAGCCAAATGGGGAAAATATTGTCCAAGTAACGAAATACATCGTTCAAACCTACGAAAAGTAGGAAACTTTGTTAATTAAATGTGAAAATTTTGGCCAAATTTCAACCAAACTTATAAATATTTCAACTAAACTTATAAAAAAAAGTAGGAACATTTGTCAGCCAAATGAGAAAAAGGTCGGCCAAATACAGAAATATCGCAATCAAACTTATAAAAAGAAGGAAAATATTGACCAAGTAACGAAATATCTCGTCGAAACTTATAAAAATGTAGCAAACTTTGTTAACTAAATGTGAAAAAACAAAACAAATATTGATCAAGTAAAGAAATAAATCCTCCAAATTTATGAAAAGTACGAAACCTTGGTACCCAAATGTGACAAATGTAGGTCAAGTACTAAAATATTTCGTCCAAACTTATGAAAGGTAGAAAATTGTCTTAACCAACTGGGGTAAATATTGCTCAAACTAAGAAAAATGTCGACCGAAGTAGGAAATTACGTGAACCAAAGTAATAAAATTGTTGGCCAAATAGGAAAAAGTATCGGTCAAACTTATAGATGTCTCGTTTAAACTTATAACATGTATGAAAATTTGTTAGGTAAAGGTGAAAAATATTGGCCAAGTAATGAAATATCGCATCCGAACTTATAAAATGTACGAGTTAACCAAAGGCGAAAAGGCCAAAATACGAAATGTCTCGACCAAGCTTATAAAAATCTAGGAAAAATTATTACAACTAAAATATTGATCAAAAGGTATAAATCCAAACATTATAAAAATAACCAAATGTGAAAAATATCGTCCAAAGACAGAAATATTTCAACTAAACTTATAAATAAGTCAACAAAACTTGTGAATTTTTTTTGGTCAAGTACAGAAATAGCTATGGAAAAAGTAAGTCCACAAAACTAAGAAAAAAATGTAACTTCTGTAGTCAAATGTGTCTTGAAGTTTTATCTGAAAAGACATTTCACAATACATAATCAGCACCACTTTCCTTGTTTTACGTTACCGAAGGCCTTCACCGTATCTGCTACAGAAACCCTTATACATCACTCATCTCTCCACACTCTTGGTTTCTTTCTAATACAAAGTGGTCACATCACCAAGAACTTCAAACCTCCATTGTACACGTGCTCCATTTAAACACCCATGACAGTTAACAACATGTATGGCTATGTAATCTGTGAGTCCATCGGGGATAGTTCATCCGAGTATTCGTCACCAAAGATCCATTTCCCATGGCTGACATCTTCAACTTGCTATACCACATCTTATTCTAACATATACTTTACATGAAATTTCCCAAATTTGGGGATCTATTAAAGAATACGTAATGAGATACACAAAGACACCAAGAACATATCAGACAAAACAACTCACAAAATAGACTTAGAACTAAAACTTAAAACATATCAGATGAACCACCCAACAAGTACTACTAGAACTCAAAACATAACGATATTAAGGAAACGCATACTTACACATTGTCAGACATTGGATTTAAATCCCCTACTACTAACATATCACCGGTGTCAAATTCCCGTTTCACAAAAACACCCTCTTGTCAGTTGTTAGTGAAAACCATTACACCAGTCCAGAATTGTGAGTCGTAGAATCTACACTCACACAGGATCAATTAAAGAATACGTATGAGATACACCAAGACAACAAGAACATATCATACAAAACAATTCACAAACTAAAACTTAAACCATATCAGATGAACCACCCAACAAGTACTACTAGAACTCAAAACATAACGATATTAAGGAAACGCATACTAGTTTATTTCTGGTTATAACTGTTTTTAATATGGCAGAGACAAAGATGGTAATTAGACTACAGTTGCCTTCTTCACTGCTGTCCTTTTTTCGATGACTTTTCTTCTGTGCTTGTCCTTCAGGACTGGATTCAAAATTTTTTCCAAGTCTTGTACACGCCTTTCAAAATGCTCACGTTCTCTGATTACATTGTGCCAGTTACCAGTGCGTTCTTCGATGCCAACAGTATGGACTGTCAAGAAGTGAGGTTCTCGTGCAAAATTAACCTGTGGAGGTAAATAAAACACATTGAAACTTACAAGACGGCCACGCATACTACTTCACTAAAGAAAAAACAGTAAAAAAAATTCATGATGAGAAGTGGTAAAAGGCATCAAAAACAGACTGTCGACATTCTATTGGTTACGTCTTGAGAAAAGGTAAAGGTATAGTCACTGATGGTTTGTAGTATAGAGAGATGTACATCGAAAACATGTATAGCAGCTAGGTCTTCTGTATTAGACATGTTTACAAAAATACACATGTGAACTATGATCATTACTATCCATACACACCTTATTCGTTGATGACGAACACCTTCGGACACCGACAGTAGGATAGTTTTCGGTCCACAACACATTAATTTTCTTTAGAGACTCTGGGGAATGACTACTATCCAAAAGGTCAATATCTTCATCTGAAGACGAATCATCACCCCAAGCAAAGGTTGTCTCTGGTACATCTAAAGCTGGCTGGGTGCCACGAGTAGGTTTCTGGCAGAACAATTGTTTTTTTCGATTGATTATTTTTATAAGTGTGGTTGAGATATTTCTTATTTTGGTCTTTTCATACTTGGTTAACTCCTACTTTTTATACATTTGACTGAAATATTTCTGTATTTGTCATAACTTCTTCTAAGACTTTGTTCATGTCTGGTAATGTAAGCTCTGTTCCATCAAGAAAAAAGACAACGTCATGAACACAACCCACTAAAGAAAATCAACAAAAAATCTTGGTTTCAATATTTATTCATCAAAACAGTTTAGTGATATATCGTAAGAAAGAATCAATGACATACATATTTTGGTGATTTTCTTTAGTGGGTTGTGTTCATGACGTTGTCTTTTTTCTTGATGGAACAGAGCTTACATTACCAGACATGAACAAAGTCTTAGAAGAAGTTATGACAAATACAGAAATATTTCAGTCAAATGTATAAAAAGTAGGAGTTAACCAAGTATGAAAAGACCAAAATAAGAAATATCTCAACCACACTTATAAAAATAATCAATCGAAAAAAAAAAATTTGTTCTGCCAGAAACCTACTCGTGGCACCCAGCCAGCTTTAGATGTACCAGAGACAACCTTTGCTTGGGGTGATGATTCGTCTTCAGATGAAGATATTGACCTTTTGGATAGTAGTCATGCCCCAGAGTCTCTAAAGAAAATTAATGTGTTGTGGACCGAAAACTATCCTACTGTCGGTGTCCGAAGGTGTTCGTCATCAACGAATAAGGTGTGTATGGGTAGTAATGATCATAGTTCACATGTGTATTTTTGTAAACATGTCTAATACAGAAGACCTAGCTGCTATACATGTTTTCTATGTACATCTCTCTATACTACAAACCATCAGTGACTATACCTTTACCTTTTCTCAAGACGTAACCAATAGAATGTCGACAGTCTGTTTTTGATGCCTTTTACCACTTCTCATCATGAATTTTTTTTACTGTTTTTTCTTTAGTGAAGTAGTATGTGTGGCCGTCTTGTAAGTTTCAATGTGTTTTATTTACCTCCACAGGTTAATTTTGTACCAGAACCTCACTTCTTGACAGTCCATACTGTTGGCACCGAAGAACGCACTGGTAACTGGCACAATGTAATCAGAGAACGTGGGCATTTTGAAAGGCGTGTACAAGACTTGGAAAAAATTTTGAATCCAGTCCTGAAGGACAAGCACAGAAGAAAAGTCATCGAAAAAAGGACAGCAGTGAAGAAGGCAACTAAAGTCTAATTACCATCGTTGTCTCTGCCATATTAAAAACAGTTATAACCAGAAATAAACTAGTATGCGTTTCCTTAATATCGTTATGTTTTGAGTTCTAGTAGTACTTGTTGGGTGGTTCATCTGATATGGTTTAAGTTTTAGTTTGTGAATTGTTTTGTATGATATGTTCTTGTTGTCTTGGTGTATCTCATACGTATTCTTTAATTGATCCTGTGTGAGTGTAGATTCTACGACTCACAATTCTGGACTGGTGTAATGGTTTTCACTAACAACTGACATGAGGGTGTTTTTGTGAAACGGGAATTCGACACCGGTGATATGTTAGTAGTAGGGGATTTAAATCCAATGTCTGACAATGTGTAAGTATGCGTTTCCTTAATATCGTTATGTTTTGAGTTCTAGTAGTACTTGTTGGGTGGTTCATCTGATATGTTTTAAGTTTTAGTTCTAAGTCTATTTTGTGAGTTGTTTTGTCTGATATGTTCTTGGTGTCTTTGTGTATCTCATTACATATTCTTTAATAGATCCCCAAATTTGGGAAATTTCATGTAAAGTATATGTTAGAATAAGATGTGGTATAGCAAGTTGAAGATGTCAGCCATGGGAAATGGATCTTTGGTGACGAATACTCGGATGAACTATCCCCGATGGACTCACAGATTACATGGCCATACATGTTGTTAACTGTCATGGGTGTTTAAATGGAGCACGTGTACAATGGAGGTTTGAAGTTCTTGGTGATGTGACCACTTTGTATTAGAAAGAAACCAAGAGTGTGGAGAGATGAGTGATGTATAAGGGTTTCTGTAGCAGATACGGTGAAGGCCTTCGGTAACGTAAAACAAGGAAAGTGGTGCTGATTATGTATTGTGAAATGTCTTTTCAGATAAAACTTCAAGACACATTTGACTACAGAAGTTAAATTTTTTTCTTAGTTTTGTGGACTTACTTTTTCCATAGCTATTTCTGTACTTGACCAAAAAAAATTCACAAGTTTTGTTGACTTATTTATAAGTTTAGTTGAAATATTTCTGTCTTTGGACGATATTTTTCACATTTGGTTATTTTTATAATGTTTGGATTTATACCTTTTGATCAATATTTTAGTTGTAATATTTTTTCCTAGATTTTTATAAGCTTGGTCGAGACATTTCGTATTTTGGCCTTTTCGCCTTTGGTTAACTCGTACATTTTATAAGTTCGGATGCGATATTTCATTACTTGGCCAATATTTTTCACCTTTACCTAACAAATTTTCATACATGTTATAAGTTTAAACGAGACATCTATAAGTTTGACCGATACTTTTTCCTATTTGGCCAACAATTTTATTACTTTGGTTCACGTAATTTCCTACTTCGGTCGACATTTTTCTTAGTTTGAGCAATATTTACCCCAGTTGGTTAAGACAATTTTCTACCTTTCATAAGTTTGGACGAAATATTTCAGTACTTGATCTACATTTGTCACATTTGGGTACCAAGGTTTCGTACTTTTCATAAATTTGGAGGATTTATTTCTTTACTTGATCAATATTTGTTTTGTTTTTTCACATTTGGTTAACAAAGTTTGCTACATTTTTATAAGTTTCGACGAGATATTTCGTTACTTGGTCAATATTTTCCTTCTTTTTATAAGTTTGATTGCGATATTTCTGTATTTGTGTCACAGAACTCAGTGGGTCCGCCTCGTGATGTTTCTGCTGAGGAAAGGTCCGGTGAGACATCGGAGATTCGGGTGACGAAAATTTAACAGTGAAAGGGAAGTAACCAGTAAATTGACTCAACCCGACCCGAATCGTTGCTCGCCCTTTAAGATTAGTCCAGTAGGTTGGTGGCGGAACAGATGTCCAGGCAAAACCGACTGCGCATGTCTGACTGCGCAGTCGATTGTCCCGGAACACCTGATCAGTTGGAGACAAAGGTTGCCGGCAGGCAGTCGACATTTTGGCCTAGTGCTAAGGGAGAGAGAGCAGGACGCCGTGTCTTGACGAGGGTTAAAGACTTCCGACATCATATCCAGTTGCAGTGACAACGCTTCTCGTCTCCACTGTCGTGCTGTTTGTGTGAAGGTATGTGTACAACCGTTTTCATTAACTAGTGCGGTGTCGGTGATTCAAATTATGAGATTTCGCTAACGCGTGTACTGACCGGCGCGGGAAAGGAGGTCACGTGTGAACAGTGGCAAGCTTGTTGTTTACGACTGTAAAATTAAGCCTGTGGCAAACGCGTGTGTAGCAGCATTGTACTGCTAAGATATTTCATAGGTTAGCAGCGCGTGGCTTATTTACAGCCCCTGTTGATCGGGGAAATCGGGTTCAGGGAAGTGAGACCTATAATTCGAGTTCACACATGGCCAACTTTATATCCTCGAGCGTCGGCGGGGCCAGCGCGGCCGAACCGTTACTCACAGCGCTAATGGAAGTAGATTAAGGAGTCGCTTCGGATATATCGAGTGATATATCGATGAAATCGGGCAAGTGCAACGAATCGAATGCACCGGTCGGCCGAACCCTCCGAGGTCGTTTTAAGGTCGTGCCGGGAGTCGAGCGTCTGATCACCAGGTGGCCGACCACTGACTTTCTTCTTGGCTTTCCTCACATCTGTCTTGTAATTAGTTCCCTCGATGGAAGGCCAGCTTAATATAGTGGTGTCCTGAGAGGTTGACAGAAGGAGAAGGGACCATTGCGACAGAATTGTTTATATTGAACATGACACCGTTCTAAATGCCCCGACCTGGGACCAGGGAGGGGGAACGGGGTGTGGATTTCTGCTACAGGGAGATCACCCTGTATATTTATGTGGAGTTCTTGGATGGTGCCTACGGCCTGGTACGACATCAGCGTTGGCGGATAACAGGAAGGAGGTGAGGGAGTACTGCCAGTAGCCCTCCTTAAGGGTGCTTCTATCTTTAAGTAGGACTAACTCACTAACCACATGTGTTGTCTAGCTATGTTTCAGCAGAGACCCATATCTCCGACACCACCTTGACCCAGTCCTACGTTCGTCTGAGAAAGAGGATGTAGGTGGACAGCTGCCTCTTTGGTTCTAGGTCCAGTCTGTCCTCGACCATTGGAGCAGCCAGTGAAGGAGTGCGGCCCTTATGGGAAGGGTCCACAGGTCTGAGTAATGGGGACTTAAGTGTATCTGCTGTGGGTAAGTCTGATTCATGGTGCTCTCACTGAGGGTTATCCTCCACAGATTCTATCTTGTTGAGAGCAGAGCCATGATCTGGGGACGAGTCCAGTGATCCGGACTAGGGCGACAGCCGGTGTGAACAGCTGGGAAGTCCATTACCGCAGCGAGCAGTATGTACAATCGAGAGTACGTCTCAGGAGGGGCTCCAGCTAACGCCTCGCCCACTCCACATCTGATAGCCCAGGTTATGTGCCAGGACAACACCATATCGCCTTGTTCGTTACTCCAGCTGGACAAGTATCTGATTGTTGTTAGTGTCCAGGTGGTGACCCTGACTGACGGCCTGCATGCCAAATAATGCTGATGTCTCCGCTACCAAGTGCCTGGTACCCTGTGGTGCCTGATATTGTGGAAGAACTTGTGTCTGTTTTGAACTCTATCTAACGTGACACGTTTCAGCGGGAGAGGTATCTGTGCTGTGATATCTGCGCTAGGAGTCCGAGGATCTGTGCGGGTTGCATAGACAGTTAGGACTGCTACTACCATTGAGTGAGAGATCACCATCTTGCTATACCCGCAGTACCATCAGACTTTTCCAGACGCTTCAGAGGAGTGTTCTAGTTCCTCAGCTTCCGAAAGACAGTCTTTATCCCTAAGGTGATCCAGACTTCAGGGATGTCATCCACCGAAGGTCCCAAGTACCAGTGAGTCAACTCGCCAGCCATCCTATCCAAGTGGAGAAATCTATACCTGGAGGGAGACCTGAGAGACTTGGTGAGCGTGTCTAACTTACCCAATAGTGTGACTTGAGGCCCTGACGATGATGACACTTCCTCCAGGAGGCTACTCGATCCTTGCCACGTCTTATCTTGCATAGATACTGCAAGGTCTATCTCGGAATCATTATCATTCTCATTCATCCATTCATCTTGTATCATACACCATATTGTTAACATAGTTAGCTGCCAGAGTTGCGTCATGAGTTCCGGATGAAGATTGAAAGGGGTAACGTCCCTTGGTTGAGAGTGAGGGAGATAGGGTTCCAAGGGTCGAAGGGGTTTGTGGACTGAGGTCACCTATGTCCCAGGGCTAAAGGTATCCCGTTGTTAAAGTGTGATAGCAGGTTCCCCTCACCCCAGGGAGTGCTACGACATTATTTGGGGGCTCGTCCGGGATACAAAAGATTCAGCTCTGGTGATTATTGATAGGTGTTAGGACATATCATTCCTATCCTCACTATAGAAGTCTACGTAGGTCTTGGGTCCTATTTCTTTCTTGACGAAGACGGAGTGACTTGTGGTGTGCTGTGTGTTGTGGTGTATAGATTAGAGTTGTGTACTGACTATCTGTATATTGCACTTTTGGATATACACTAACACTACTAACACACCCACCCTAACTATGGCCTCTGGCAAACTAAATATGGCCGAAGTGCAGGCAACAGGCGAAGGAATGGGCCTGAGAGGTGATGCACTTTTGCAATATATACAAGAGGTGGAAAGAGACTTCCGGCAGGAAGAAAGAGAGAGGAAAAAGCGTGAAGCGGACTTGGAGGATAGAAAGTTAGCCTTGGAGGAAAAGAAGTTAGACGCTGAGCAAGCAGCTAAAAAGTTAGACGCTGAACAAGAAGCTAGGAGACTTGAGCGAGAGCATGAGTACCGAATGCGGGAACTCGAGCTCAAGGCACAAACCAGTAGAGATACTGAGGGAGCAGTAGGAGGGTCTTCACTCCCTGGTTCACCCAACTTAGGTAGACATGGTTACCATGCCATGAAGTTTCCTCTTGCAATTTTTGAGGAAGACAAAGAGAAGATAGATCAGTTCCTACAGAAATTCGAGGCTATGTCTGTCGCAATGGGTCTCGTTAAAGACAAATGGTGTCTGAAATTATCCCAAGGTTTGCGCGGAACCGCGTTCGAGGTCTATGCCCGTTTACCGGCCGGACACGAGAACGATTACGATACGTTGAAAGAGGCGTTATTGAAACGGTTCGAAATGACTTCACACACGTACCGGAAGAAGTTTCGGTCGGCGAACCGCGAACCTAGTGAGTTATTCGCCGCGTATAGCCTGCGACTCAAATCCTATTTGCATAAATGGATGGAGTTAGCCGGATTTGCGAAAGACTACGAAAGTCTCGAAGAACTAATGATCGTCGACCAAATGCGAAAGCATATGTCGAAACCGCTAAAAACTTTCTTGGGGGAACAAGGGGCGGAGAGGTTAGACGTCGTGGCAAAATTGGCGGAAAGATACGTCGTAGTACATGGGGAGGCTAGTGATACCGGTCCCACTAGTACTAAAGGTCAGGACAAGTCTGACAAGAAGAAATTTAAAAGCTCTCAGCAGAAAAAGGTAGAGTCTTCAGAAAGGTCCACAGAAAAAAGTCCAGAGAAGTCAAAAGATGGGAGTAAGAGCCCACCTAAATCTTCCCCGAAGAAGAATTGGAAGGGAAGATGGTGTTCGATTTGCAAAGAGCCCTCGCATAATACGAAGGATTGCAAAGCGAAGGCTAAAAGCTCTCACTTCGCGGCCTGCCTAGTGGAACCAAAGGCGGTTTCCACCGAAAAGGTCGAGGTCGTTAACAGGACTGTGGACCAAGAACGACCACCAGTGGTAGAGCTGGTGGAAGTAAACGGCCAACAGGTGGAGTGTCTCTACGACACTGGCCTGGATGGCGAAGCCGTAATTGCTGCCAGTCTGGTGCGACCAGACCAACTCACGGGGGAGAACATCGAGATACAGCCTGCCATGAAGAGTGCTGTTGCCATGACGTTACCGATAGCCAATGTGGAGATTAGCTCCAGATACGTCACGGGCATCATTCCAGCAGCTGTATTACTCGATCCCCTATATCCCGTGATCCTGGGAAGCAAATATGTATTTCTAGGGGTGCCGAAGGAGCCAATCCACCTAGGCGACATACATAAATGCGACCACGCGGGAAAAGACGAGGCAGATGCAACCAGCTCGGAACCCCTGCTAGGGGATTTGCGCACTGCCCAGAGCGATGACGCAACGCTGTGCCATTGCTACAAGAAGCTGCAGAAAAGTGCTGACCCACCGCAACGGGGCCAGTACTATCTGAAGAATCGGCTGCTCTACCGAAGAGCCGGACGGGGAAATGAACTGCACGGACAGTTGGTGGTCCCGAATGACTACCGTCTCCAAATTCTTCAGAGGGGACACGCCATATCCGGTAGTAATCTATCCGGGAGTGGACATATGGGTGTCAGAGCGACGCTGCAGCGAATTTCCGGTCATTATTATTGGCCCGGAATGACTGGCGATATACGCCGGTTAGTAAAGTCTTGCCCAGAGTGCCAGAAGGCTACACCCCAGAATCGGACTAAGACTAGATTAGTTCTTAAGGTGGGAGATGGAGCATTATTATGGGGTCCTGGAAGGACCGATATGCTCGAAGTAGGATGGCAAGGACCTTTTCCCGTGATAAGGGTAGTGTCCAAGTCCAACTACGAGATCCGGATCGGGGGAATTTTGAGAATTTTCCATGCAAATCTCCTACGGAAACCCGAGGAGAGGTCCGGTGAAAAATCTCCACACCTGTTGGCGATGGCAGTCGCAGGAAATAAGGTTACAGGTCCAGACGGAAACCAAACAGACCCAGTACTACATAGGGAGGACTATGGGAACGTACGGGGTAGGTCCGATTGTCCACCCAGCGATAGGGGAACCGTCCAACGTCTGGAAGAGGCCCAGGGGGAAGGATTCCCTAGTAAATTAGTTCGGACGGGATGGGTAGCGTCGGGAAAGGCGCGTGAGGCCCTGAACTCCGTTCGATCACCGACTGACCAACCTCGCTGTCGAAAGAGATGGCCGGGGAAGCCACAGTCCAGACGGGTCTGGAAGACTGCATGGTCCATCGAAGACGATACCGTTGATCTCAAGGCGTGTAGCGTAGGGAAAACGAGCGGTAGTAACGACACCGTTACAGGCGGGATGAGAAGATCCACCTGTATTGCGACCCGTCGCGTACGCGAGTCGGTATTTCGGCCGGCCGAACGTAACAGCTCGACGGGCGAGCGCGAGTGTCTGTGGTAAGTCTGGGCTTGTTAGAAGTCCCAGCAATGCGTGTATGGGATGGTGTACCCTTTCGGGTACCTTCAGTCCATCGATCTGTGATGGATTTGGCAACCTCCCAGAAGCTCAACGCGCGCTGAATGCGTGGGTTGTTGGTGCTTCAGCCCTACAACATTACAGTTGAATCCCTTCTCGGTAAGGAGAATGTTGGGGCTGATTGATTTTCTGTCTAGGCATCCGGTCCCGGAGGAAGAGGTTGAGATCACTCGGACCGAACCTCCTGAGGAAAAGAGTTGACCCGGTCAACTCTCTTAAGAGAGGGCCTATGTCACAGAACTCAGTGGGTCCGCCTCGTGATGTTTCTGCTGAGGAAAGGTCCGGTGAGACATCGGAGATTCGGGTGACGAAAATTTAACAGTGAAAGGGAAGTAACCAGTAAATTGACTCAACCCGACCCGAATCGTTGCTCGCCCTTTAAGATTAGTCCAGTAGGTTGGTGGCGGAACAGATGTCCGGGCAAAACCGACTGCGCATGTCTGACTGCGCAGTCGATTGTCCCGGAACACCTGATCAGTTGGAGACAAAGGTTGCCGGCATGCAGTCGACATTTTGGCCTAGTGCTAAGGGAGAGAGAGCAGGACGCCGTGTCTTGACGAGGGTTAAAGACTTCCGACATCATGTCCAGTTGCAGTGACAACGCTTCTCGTCTCCACTGTCGTGCTGTTTGTGTGAAGGTATGTGTACAACCGTTTTCATTAACTAGTGCGGTGTCGGTGATTCAAATTATGAGATTTCGCTAACGCGTGTACTGACCGGCGCGGGAAAGGAGGTCACGTGTGAACAGTGGCAAGCTTGTTGTTTACGACTGTAAAATTAAGCCTGTGGCAAACGCGTGTGTAGCAGCATTGTACTGCTAAGATATTTCATAGGTTAGCAGCGCGTGGCTTATTTACAGCCCCTTTTGATCGGGGAAATCGGGTTCAGGGAAGTGAGACCTATAATTCGAGTTCACACATGGCCAACTTTATATCCTCGAGCGTCGGCGGGGCCAGCGCGGCCGAACCGTTACTCACAGCGCTAACGGAAGTAGATTAAGGAGTCGCTTCGGATATATCGAGTGATATATCGATGAAATCGGGCAAGTGCAACGAATCGACTGCACCGGTCGGCCGAACCCTCCGAGGTCGTTTCAAGGTCGTGCCGGGAGTCGAGCGTCTGATCACCAGGTGGCCGACCACTGACTTTCTTCTTGGCTTTCCTCACATCTGTCTTGTAATTAGTTCCCTCGATGGAAGGCCAGCTTAATATAGTGGTGTCCTGAGAGGTTGACAGAAGGAGAAGGGACCATTGCGACAGAATTGTTCATATTGAACATGACACCGTTCTAAATGCCCCGACCTGGGACCAGGGAGGGGGGAACGGGGTGTGGATTTCTGCTACAGGGAGATCACCCTGTATATTTATGTGGAGTTCTTGGATGGTGCCTACGGCCTGGTACGACATCAGCGTTGGCGGATAACAGGAAGGAGGTGAGGGAGTACTGCCAGTAGCCCTCCTTAAGGGTGCTTCTATCTTTAAGTAGGACTAACTCACTAACCACATGTGTTGTCTAGCTATGTTTCAGCAGAGACCCATATCTCCGACACCACCTTGACCCAGTCCTACGTTCGTCTGAGAAAGAGGATGTAGGTGGACAGCTGCCACTTTGGTTCTAGGTCCAGTTTGTCCTCGACCATTGGAGCAGCCAGTGAAGGAGTGCGGCCCTTATGGGAAGGGTCCACAGGTCTGAGTAATGGGGACTTAAGTGTATCTGCTGTGGGTAAGTCTGATTCATGGTGCTCTCACTGAGTGTTATCCTCCACAGATTCTATCTTGTTGAGAGCAGAGCCATGATCTGGGGACGAGTCCAGTGATCCGGACTAGGGCGACAGCCGGTGTGAACAGCTGGGAAGTCCATTACCGCAGCGAGCAGTATGTACAATCGAGAGTACGTCTCAGGAGGGGCTCCAGCTAACGCCTCGCCCACTCCACGTCTGATAGCCCAGGTTATGTGCCAGGACAACACCATATCGCCTTGTTCGTTACTCCAGCTGGGCAAGTATCTGATTGTTGTTAGTGTCCAGGTGGTGACCCTGACTGACGGCCTGCATGCCAAATAATGCTGATGTCTCCGCTACCAAGTGCCTGGTACCCTGTGGTGCCTGATATTGTGGAAGAACTTGTGTCTGTTTTGAACTCTATCTAACGTGACACGTTTCAGCGGGAGAGGTATCTGTGCTGTGATATCTGCGCTAGGAGTCAGAGGATCTGCGCGGGTTGCATAGACAGTTAGGACTGCTACTACCATTGAGTGAGAGATCACCATCTTGCTATACCCGCAGTACCATCAGACTTTTCCAGACGCTTCAGAGGAGTGTTCTAGTTCCTCAGCTTCCGAAAGACAGTCTTTATCCCTAAGGTGATCCAGACTTCAGGGATGTCATCCACCGAAGGTCCCAAGTACCAGTGAGTCAACTCGCCAGCCATCCTATCCAAGTGGAGAAATCTATACCTGGAGGGAGACCTGAGAGACTTTGTGAGCGTGTCTAACTTACCCAATAGTGTGACTTGAGGCCCTGACGATGATGACACTTCCTCCAGGAGGCTACTCGATCCTTGCCACGTCTTATCTCGCATAGATACTGCAAGGTCTATCTCGGAATCATTATCATTCTCATTCATCCATTCATCTTGTATCATACACCATATTGTTAACATAGTTAGCTGCCAGAGTTGCGTCATGAGTTCCGGACGAAGATTGAAAGGGGTAACGTCCCTTGGTTGAGAGTGAGGGAGATAGGGTTCCAAGGGTCGAAGGGGTTTGTGGACTGAGGTCACCTATGTCCCAGGGCTAAAGGTATCCCGTTGTTAAAGTGTGATAGCAGGTTCCCCTCACCCCAGGGAGTGCTACGACAATTTGGCCGACCTTTTCCTCATTTGGCTGACAAATGTTCCTACTTTTTTATAAGTTTAGTTGAAATATTTATAAGTTTGGTTGAAATTTGGCCAAAATTTTCACATTTAATTAACAAAGTTTCCTACTTTTCGTAGGTTTGAACGATGTATTTCGTTACTTGGACAATATTTTCCCTATTTGGCTAACAAATTTTCCTATTTGGCCAAGATATTTTCCATTTGGTTAACATATGTTCCTACTTTTTATAAGTTTGGGTGATATAGTTCTCTGTTTGGTCGATACATTTTCATACTTGCTTAACAAAGTTTCGTACTTTTCATAAGTTTGGTGGGGGTATTTCGTTACTTGGTCAATCTTTTTTTTTTTTTTTTTTTTCTCATTTGACTAACAAATTTCCCTACTTTTCATAAGTGTGGACAAGATATATCGTTACGTGGTTAATATTTTTTTCTATTTGACTAACAAACTTTCCTACTTGATTGATATTTTTCCCAATAGGTTAACAAATGTTCGTACTTTTTGTAAGTTTGGACGAGATATTTCTGTATTTGACCAATAATTTTAATATTTTGTCTAACATATTTTCTTATTTGACGGTTGAAGTGGTACATAGAAGGTGTACTTTTGTCTGGTTGTGAAGTGTGGCACTGAGCAGGTACACCGAAAAAACATATATTGGTCTTGGAAATGGCTTTCTGGAGAAAGATGTAAAGACACTATGACCACATAGAAAGGACATGAAAGTGTAGATGTCTAATTTGATACGTGATAACGTCGCTGGTTATGACGGCGGACATGTGACCTGTCATGTTACGTGCATTGCCTAAGGTTGAATCGGGGCAGTTTGTTGTGTTGATGCCCAGGTGTCCTTTGGTGTAACCGGATAACACTAGGACTACACGGTTATAGAAAAGAGAGAGAGAAGGGGGTAACCATTTTACCCTTCGGATGCAGTGTTGATGATGCAGTGTATTCACTCATATACACAGTGATCATCATACGTTAGGTTCCCTGACTCGACAACCGATAGGACACCCTTTTTCTATAGTTTCCCTCTTAACCACGTGTCTCAGATGCCCCATTACCCATGTGACCGGCTGTGACGCCATATTTGACCAGTTTAAGCGAATGAGACGTAGTCTGGTTGTAGCAATTACCCATGTGTGATAGGGTGCGACGCCATCTTTGACCGGATGTAACTATTGTCCATGTGTGTCGACTGTCCCACTAGGTGCTATTGATCAATACAAAATCAGTGCTCGAGGCGCTCCTGTCAGGGAAATTACCAATACTAAGGACACTACTTTCTGAACTTAGCAGCCGGCATAACGTCTTGATCATGTCGTCGATCACTTTAACCATCACCATGTCACTACACGTACCACACCCTACAATTTAAGTGACCATTCGACCACTTGACCACTACTTGACCACTACTTGACCACCTCATCGATCACTTTAACCAACACCGTTTCACTACACGCACTTTCCTCTACATTTTAAGTGATCACTCGACGATTTGACCACTACTTCACCACTACTTGACCACTATTTGACCATGTCATTACTTATTTTACCATCACCGTTTCACTACGCGTACCATACCCTACAATTTAAGTGGTCATTCGACTACTTGACCACTATTTGAACACCACTTGACCACCTCTTGATCATCACCATGTCACTATACCTACTTTCACAGACAATTTAAGTAGTCACTTGGCCATTTACCACTACTTGACCACTACTTGACCACGTCATCGATCACTTTAACAAACACAGGTTCACTACACGTACTTTCCCCTACAATTTAAGTGGTCACTCGATCACTTAACCACTACTTGACCGGTACTTGGCCACTACTTGACCACTACTTGACCATTGCTTGACCACTAATTTATCACCCTTTAATCATCACCATATCATTACAACTACTTTTCCCTAAAATTTCCTCACTTGACCACTACTTGACCACTGCTTGACCACTACTTGACCACTAATTTACTATCCTTTAACCATCACATGTCGCTACGACAAATTTTCCCTAAAATTTTCCTTACTTGACCACTGCTTGACCACTAATTTACCATCAATTAACCATCACCATGTCGCTACGACCAATTTTCCCTAAAATTTTCCTTGCTTGACCACTAATTTACCACTAATTTACCATCCTTTAACCATCACCATGTCGCTACGGCCAATTTTCCCTAAAATTTTTATTACTTGACCAACCCTTGACCACTGCTTTACCACTGCTTTACCACTAATTTACCACCCTTTAATCATCACTATATCATTACAACCACTTTCCCGTAAAATTTTCCTCACTTGACCACTACTTGACCACTAATTTATCACCTTTAATCATCACCATATCATTACAACTACTTTTCCCTAAAATTTCCTCACTTGACTACCACTTGACCACTGTTTGACCACTACTTGACCACTAATTTACCACCCTTTAAGCATCACCCTATCATTATAA
This sequence comes from Cepaea hortensis, assembly GCA_963921405.1. NCBI lineage: Eukaryota > Metazoa > Mollusca > Gastropoda > Stylommatophora > Helicidae > Cepaea > Cepaea hortensis. The sequence continues at coordinate 7,956,717 of OY992881.1, forward strand.
CCACTTTGCCCTAAAATTTCCTCACTTGACCACCACTTGACCACTACTTGACCATCTGTTGACCACTAATACCTGGTACCCACCCCTTACCACCGAATGATACTACACTATATCCATTACAATCAGCGATCTTTAGCTTTAAAGGTTTCATTTGTAACATGTATTATGTTAGTGAATAAGCTACTATGAGCATCTACATAGCACTAATAACCACCCTTATCAACTAATTTCACTAACCCATACCCACTACTATCCCCACCGCACCTATTCCTTCTATTCGTACTAATGTACACCACCAATGCGCTAACAGTTCAAAATATTTTAACACACCACTCACCCACGTTTTTACAACCCGTTACTTAATGACTTTTCCGTATGCACCCCCTCCACGTCTGTTATGAACCGACCACCGTCACACCCGCCGGAGATTTTCCCACACTTTCCGACGTATAACTCCCCGGTACTACCTTCCAGAATTTTCCACTATGCCGCTACTTATTTAATATGCATTGTATTGTTTATACATGATTTAATAAAAAATTATTATATACCTGATAGTGTTTAAACCCGAACCGCCTAGCCTCACCCCACGCGCCCACCCCCTCGCCACCACCCCGCACCCCGTCGTTATTTATTTTTATTTTTTATTTATTTTATTTTATAATAATTAATTAAAATGTGTATACACCCACTCAATAGTTATCTGCCCTTAGAAACATAAAATCTTAGAATTATCGCCCTTAGATGTGACCTAGATACCACCCCTACATACCCACCCCTTACCCAACTATATGACCGAGGGGGAGTGAAAATCAGCCGAGGTCAAGGTCAATCCGGAATAATCCGGCAAATACTAACCGAAACCTACGTGTATAACTACTTTTCCTACCTAAAAATCCCGTCCTTCCCCCACACAGTATACGTAATAATGGAAGCTAAATTTAATAGCACATACTAAAACAAGTCAAGTCGTCCACCATAAAACCTGATTTGTGGGTCTACTTACTTTATAAATTGAATTTTAGAAGGGTGAGACGTACAGAACCGTACAGTATGAAGGGAAAAACAATATCAAGTAATCGGTTCTTGTATTAACGCGTATTAACGGTATACGTAATAATGGAAGCTAAATTTAATAGCACATACTAAAACAAGTCAAGTCGTCCAACATAAAACCTGATTTGTGGGTCTACTTACTTTATAAATTGAATTTTAGAAGGGTGAGATGTACAGAACCGTACAGTATGAAGGGAAAAACAATATCAAGTAATCGGTTCTTGTATTAACGCGATCTTGAAATAATCTTATTTCTCCCCCCCCCCCCTGGAAACCCTAAAATTCCCAGCTGGGGGGGGGGATTCCCCACCGGTTGAGAACCACTGTCCTATGCGGTGTCTAAGCACTGGGTAGTCAGCCAGACCTTCATCTTGCCGAAGAGATGATAATCGCTTGGTGCCAAGTCCGGGCTGTAAGAGGGGGAGGAAAGGGGGTTTGCAAATTCCTCACTTAAACTGCTCAAGTAAAGCCTTTGTGCGAGCAGCAGTGTGGGGTTGCGCTTTGTCGTGCAGGATAAGGACGCCACTGGTGAGCATTCCGCGCCTTTTAGTTTGGATCCACCGTCCTAGAAATTTGTGGAAATTCTGTAAAGAGATCTGATGTTGTGACACGGCGCTTTTCTACTACGACTTAGTCGACTTTTTGAATGATTTCATCTGTCACACGTGAATGTCATCCTTGTCAACCTTCATCATGCACATCTTTACGTCATCTTTGAATTTCCTGCACCAATCCCTCACAGAACTGTCACGCATAACGTTATCACCGTACACAAGACACAATCGACCATGAATCTCGGCCGCATTTTGACCTGTTTAAAGAAAACGAATCACACCACGAATTTCACACCTGGCGGGAAAGGCAGTAACAGTGTCCGTGTTTATTCGTTTGCGATTTGTGAACCACTGAACAAATGCGACTGTAGGTTGATGTGTAGTGAGCTAAACGACTACTGAATGATGCAAGAAATGAACGGTGTCGCTGTGGCAACGGGTTTATTTTTACTATTCACTAATCAATTGGTGGTTGATTTTGGAATAGCCCACGTATATTGTGTTCTCCCGTCCACTGTAACTTCTTAAACGAGTGCAAGTGTCGTTTTCTCTGAGACCTTTATTGTGGAGAAAGGGGGGGGGGGTAATCGCAGGAGCTACGCAGTTCGTGCTCTGTGCGACGCTTTCAGTAGGCCGCTCTGCGGAAATAGACCAGGTCATATGGGATAAAACCCGGTGCAATCATGTCAACCTTTTGCCTTTAAACTTAAAAGACGTGTGGTGTTTCTTACTGTCGTCTCACTGTGTGTGTTTCTTACTATTGTCTCACTGTATGTGTTTCTTACTGTCGACTCACTGTAAATGTTTCTTACTGTCGTCTCACTGTAAATGTTTCCTACTGTACACTTACTGTATGTGTTTCTTACTGTCGTCTCACTGTATGTATTTCTTACGGTCCACTCACTGTATGTGTTTCTAACTGTCGTCTCACTGAATATGTTTCTTACTGTCGTCTCACTGTATGTGTTTCTTACTGTCGTCTCACTGTATGTGTTTTTTCTATTCTATTCTGTCTGTCTGTCTGTCTGTTTGTCTAGCTATCTATTTATCTGTCTGTCTGTCTATTTTCTATCAAGAGGACACAAGGAAAATATTCTATACTTCTCACATACAGACACATTTTGACTAGTGCTCTACAATCTCGGACGGTTGCTCTAATTCAAGTACCAAGCGACTTTACTCACTCCAGAAAAGGGCAATGAGTTTAATTTATAGCAAATATTTATCTGACAATCCTAGCCTGAATAAACGTCTACAGTTACTACCACTCCGCAAACGCCTGCTTTTCAGTAGCCAAACTAATTCACAAAATCCTACATCGGAATGCCCCAAATTACCTTTGCTATTGTTTAAATATAATGCTAGACACACTAAACGATTAAATGTATTTCACATTTCGAAGCCTAGGATTGACTTATACAAAACAAGCTTAACGTACTCTGCAGCTCAGCTGTAGAACAATCTTCCACAAGAAATCAAAGACATCACCAATCCTTATACATATAATCGCAAGTTATTCGAACACTATCTCAGTACGGATTACCTTCCCCCTTAATAATAGAAATAGTAATAATAATAAAACTCTAGTATAGTAGCCAGTCCCGTTTGGTAGACCAGTATATTCCACATAGCTAATAACAAGTGTCACACCATTATCTGATATTACTGAGTCGTGTAGTATTGATGTTCGCACTTTGCTCATGCCTTTATAATGCATATCTTTTATATTGTTGCTGTTCTCTGTTAGCCTTGAATGATGTATGAATGAAATAATGTATGAAAGAGAGTGATAGAAGGGCAGAATGTTAGACGGGCCTGCGTCCCCAATTCTTAACTCTTTGAAAATAAAGTTTGTTTGTTTGTTTGTTCGTTCGTTCGTTCTATCTATGAGTAGCTATACAGTGAAAATTGCATTGATTGTGCCTTTATCTGCAGCAAACCCAGTGTTGGCTTCTGACATTTTTGGTTGTATTTTGTGGCTAACCTTATCCATTGTTGCGCGAAAGGGTAGTTTGGTGAGAAGATCACATTGTTTCATAATTATTCTGACCTCACTGTTTGTGTTCACTGGTTCCGTTCGTTGTTTGTGTCCGAGCAACAATGTCTTCTACCAAGTTTGTCAATAGCGTGTTCCATTCTAATGATGAGATAGCCACTGATGTCTGTGCGATCTCTGCCTGTGTTTGGTAATGGCGATTGAAATCTGTGCATTTAGTCTCACTAAACCAAGCCACATTGTACGCTGTGGTTGAACCCCCGGGTAGGCGCCGACACTTCTTCATTTGACATTCTCTACATGTATGCAGATTGGATGCCATCAGAATATGGATATCTTGACCCCAGAAGCAGCATGGCCGTAATATTAATATGGTCTGCGCTGACACAGAAATAGTCACCCAATTCAACCCCAGCACACATGTATGAAATGGCTATTTTAGTGCTTAATCTATCGGTCTAGTCCGTTGATTTGTTTATTTGAGAGACCTGGCAAGTAATGTTTGTCTTCCTCGTCAGATCTCAACTATGTCAAAGATGTGTCTTTAGAATCGGGAGACACTCTTAGTCTTCATGCGCTATTTATAGATCGACGCAGACGCCAGAATAACTAAGTGACTTGTGTTTGCAGAATCTCCTACACAATTTGGCCGAGACAAAATTTCTGCTTTCGCTTCATCCACAAGAACCTTAAAGAAACACGCTACTTCAGTTGCCTTCTCTTTTAGATTGATAAAACGTTCAAACTGTTCCTGAAGGTTCTGTCTCGCTCTCTGCCACTGAAGTACTGCCTTTCGTTTAAACCCAACCTTATCTAGATCCCGTCGCAAGCAGTGAAACTGTAACCAGTTTTCCGCTTATAACAAGAACTTTGCTTTGTTGAGCCTTGTTTTACTGATTATATCCACGCCAGTGTGGTCGTATTTAAGAGGGTTTGTGGCAGACATGGCTTGCTATCGGTGTTTGCCTGTCCGAACCACAATACTGTAAGGGAGATTATCACTTGCATGATAAACCAGGGTATCCCATCTGAAGAGAGGCACGGGGGACCGCGTTTAGAATGCCAAATCGATCACACTATCTTCATCTCCTGGTCCAAAAACTGCCTTGGACTTCTGCCATAATTGAAGCATAATAAATCAGTTACTCAGTATCTTTATTAATATCTGGAATCAATACTGTATAATCTGCATATCTTATATCGCTGATGTTGCCTCCCATGGCAATTCCTGTCATGTCGTTTTACATTCCTCATATTTTACCAGATATGGGGGAGAGGACGTGAAGATTATGATTCGACAATTAATATAATGATGGTTCTTGTTCTTCCCTATCTTATTCTTCTCTTACCCCCCCCCCCCCTCATTTCTTTCTGCATATTTGTCCCACGGTGACGCATATCCCCCCAGTGACGTCACTGTAGGCAAGATTATTCTGTGCTATCTCCTACAGCTCTGGGTGTGTCCTTTCCACATGAGTCATCTTTGCCTGTGATTCTCTTCTTCCATTGTCTGTATCCGCGTGAGTCCCAGAGAACAGACTGTCTAGTTATACTGTTAACATGGATTTCTCATGTCACATGACCACCTCCATGATAACCCAGAGTTCCAGAGAACAGACTGTCTAGTTATACTGTTAACATGGTTTTCTCATGTCACATGACCACCTCCATGATAACCCAGAGTTCCAGAGAACAGACTGTCTAGTTATACTGTTAACATGGATTTCTCATGTCACATGACCACCTCCATGATAACCCAGAGTTCCAGAGAACAGACTGTCTAGTTATACTGTTAACATGGATTTCTCATGTCACATGACCACCTCCATGATAACCCAGAGTTCCAGAGAACAGACTGTCTAGTTATACTGTTAACATGGTTTTCTCATGTCACATGACCACCTCCATGATAACCCAGAGTTCCAGAGGACAGACTGTCTAGTTATACTGTTAACATGGTTTTCTCATGCCACATGACCACCTCCATGATAACCCAGAGTTCCAGAGGACAGACTGTCTAGTTATACTGTTAACATGGTTTTCCCATGTCACATGATCACCTCCATGATAACCCAGAGAACAGACTGTCTAGTTATACTGTTTACATGGTTTTCCCATGTCACATGATCACCTCCATGATAACCCAGAGAACAGACTGTCTAGTTATATTGTCAACCGTGGTTTTCTCTTTTCACATGATCACCTCCATGATAACCCAGAGAACAGACTGTCTAGTTATATTGTCAACCATGGTTTTCTCTTTTCACTTGATCACCTCCATGATAACCCAGAGAACAGACTGTCTAGTCTGTTATATTGTCAACCATGGTTTTCTCTTTTCACTTGATCACCTCCATGATAACCCAGAGAACAGACTGTCTAGTTATATTGTCAACCGTGGTTTTCTCTTTTCACATGATCACCTCCATGATAACCCAGAGAACAGACTGTCTAGTTATATTGTCAACCGTGGTTTTCTCTTGTCACATGATCACCTCCATGATAACCCAGAGTGCCCCATCTGCGGAGAGACACCAGGAGTCGTGTTCAGAAGTTCAAATCAGTCACACTAACTTCATCCCCTCCTCTATTGATTGGCTAGACTTCTGTCATAATTGAAGCATTGAAAAACAAGTTGCTGAATATCTTGATGTGAGACTTCATCAAAGGAAATCGGGTGATCATTTGCTCGGTGTAGTAGATCTAATTGTTATTGATCTTACTTAAAGGGTATATCCTGCATTGGTCTTGTATGTGCGACAGAAGTAGAGTGTCGTCAGAAAGTCTAGATCATCAAGCTAATCTGTCAGAGTCCATTAAACTCTGTTTCGGATGGTGGCTGTCTCGATATGCATACAACCGCCAAAGCGTTAAAACTCGAATATGTAACAAAAGTCGCTCACCTTGAAGACTGGTGCAATTTGAGATAAAATCCTTTTAATTTCAGATTTCTCTTCCAGAAAATAGATACAACACTGTTGTACAATATAACGGGCCCCTGACACGGGGACGGGACGTTACAATTTAATACAAACCCAGCGGGTCATAATTTTCTGTAATTGCTCAATCTCCTAAAGCTGATCGCAAACTATTGCAACTCGTTGTCTATAATTTATCCATGTCCCGGTCCACTCTGTTATGAATGCTATACAAACAGGCGATCTCTTCTGTCAGTAAATATGAATGGCCTAAATGATCAAACCTTTTATCACGAAACTCCACGGAAAACACAGCTGACTTGATGTCCTTTCTCGAAGCGACCTCTGTTGCTGTCTTGACGATGCTTACGTCGTCCTTAGTTTTCTCTAGTGGTCAAGTCATTCTATTGTTAGACTGGGAATCTCCTAATTCCTATTATGTGGTGCGTGCGAGCGTGACCACTATGTGGCAGTGGCTGTTGTTTTCGTAATCCAGTTTATAGTCTGTAAGAATAATGAAAGTAACTTAAGGCATCCCTGTCGCACTCATTAGTGTTCCCTCGTGAAGTTCTCTTCATTTATATATTCATGTGTTTACTTCATTAGGTTAATACCTCATCAGCTTCCAGAGATATTCCCTTTCAGTTATGTCAAAGGCTTTTTTCGTAATCCATATATTCCAGTTTATTCTAATTCTGCTGCCTTGAGAGTCTTTTGGGGACTCCTCTATTCATTAGTTTCTCCAAGTTTGACGTCTTGGCACCTTGACGTCTTGGTAGACGATAGTTTGTAAAATGGAGTTATACCTCTCGCTAGTACATAGCCTGGGCTGAATTTAGAGACCATGTGTTGTCCATGCAGCATGATCCCCTTCTCCACCTACCTAGTTTACTCCAGAGGAAAGGTAGCACCAGTACATCTGGAACAAGACAGGCTGCAGACGCTGTCGGATCAGGAAAGCAAAGCTCTAACTGTCCGCCTATCGGAGCTTCGATCCTAGACCAGCTGCCGAACAAGGCTTAGGGACTGGTCTGCCATGACACTTTAGGTTGTATTTACTCGCTCTGGGGTTATTCTTGTACCCTTCCAATTGCTCATTTCCCTCTCTTTGACCCGAAAACGGCACTGTTCCGCCTGTTTATAACTTATTTGCCTATTCCATACCATCTTGTTTCGCATGTTGCTAAAATGCTAATCTTATATTTCATTTCCGTTACTACTTGCGCAGTTTTCCCCTACTGGTATATAGTTGTGACGTTCCTGCTTCTGGAGGTTGTTCTAGGAGGAAGAAGGAAGTCGGCAGTCGACACTTCCCACAGCCTCTTCCACATCTGGTTTACTACTTCTAGGGGAAGTCTCCTCCCATACATTGGTTGACAGAGTTCTTTTGTGTTCTTTTCTTTAGACTTGCTCATGGTTGTTTGGGTTTTACAGCTACTGAATAAAGTAATCAGTCTCACGCCAACCCTTCTTAGTCATCTCTTACGACATGATGGTAGATTATTTTTGTTGTATTCTTTGATTCCAGTGTGGGTCTGGTTACACCGGCGATTGAGTTCTTCAACTTCCTCTTTCACCTGCATGTGTCCAAAGAAAGCAGAAGTCAGCTTGAGCTTGTTGACATCACCACGTGGTTTGTGTTTAAATGGAGCAGGTGTAAAGCCAAACTAGTTTTCTCTGGTCAGCATATGATGGACACTCCTGCAACAAATGTTGGTTCTTTGGTATTGCTATTATCTCGCGCATGAAAACAAGAGGCCGTGAAAGTTGTCACTGGCATTCGGGGGGAATGGATGGAATACACGAGCCGCTTATGTCAGCCAGTGATGCCGTGTAGTCAGCCATACGCCGCGTTATAGAGACGATGGCGCTGTTCTTCCTTAGTTGTTAGTCGTCTGAAAGACTGTTTTCACTCTAAGCTCCCATGCATTGACATTCAGATACTCTGAGCTCTTCAAATTAATTTGTAAAAGGTTTTAGCGCGTGCAATAGGATTACATGTCGGCGTCAAGGCTTAGCGGTTCATGAACGCAGTTTCTTTTAAAAATCTTCTAGACATACAGGGTCGAGGGTTCGACATCTGCCGCAGGCGAGTTAGCTCATCGCTTTGCGTTGATTTCAATGGTATGAGCAAGTGCCGTCCGGAAATCGATGGCAAACTACTGAACTACTGTAAAAATGCCTAGTAAATAAATCACAAACGGCAATATTCCTGAGATTACAATGTCATGAACAAGGACATGCTACATGTTTTTTTTTTCCCAGAATGAAATATAGAAGGGGACAGTCAGACGAGGGACTTAAAGAAGCGGGTGTTTCAGTGTCGCATGTTATCCCTCCCTCATCGACGTAAACTTACATGCATGTATAGGTTGTTGTCCAGTGCTTGTTCGCGTGGATTTAATTTACCGCTCTCAAAAGGGATTTAAATGCCAGCCTGCCACCTCTCAGTGTTGCCTGTATCGATTTTATCGTGAGCGGTGTCGGGGGGAGGCGGTGGCGCCGGTGACCGAGTGAGACCGACTTCTGGGCGGGGGCGTGTCCTCTGATAATGACGTTTGCTGTGTGACTTGGCTTCTCAAGTCGTGCTCACCCGCGCCCGGCAGTGGTTTCCCCGGGTCGGCCTAGGCATATAGTGCATATCTGCGTGTCATTTGTCTGTATGTATAGTCTTGGAGGAACCGGATATCATCTGTGAGTGTGTTCAACTTCCGCAGATCTGTTGGGTTAGGTAATTGTGTCCACATACTCGGCCACAACAGTGTTGTACGTGTTTGTGTTTGCTGAGACTTGGTGAGGGACAAGATGGCGAGGAAGAAGAGCTAATCGCCTCACCTCACATAGCTACAGTCTAGACGTGTGTGTCTGTACACATTGCAGACCTAGACAGTGTACAAGTCATTATTTGCTACATATCTGTGAGGCCTCCGTGGCGCAGTAGTTAAGATACCTGTCTCTCCGAAGGTTGTGGGTTTGATTCACGACACCGATAATTCTGTTCACGAGTGCATTTTCTCGCAGACTCCCGGGGGTCGTCGCTGGAGCTACAGAGTTCATACTTTTTACGAGGCTTTCGGCAGACCGCCCTGCGGAAAGAGACCGAGTCATGTGGGATACAACCCAGTGCAATGAAGTCGTACCTCTCGCCTTGTAAAGCCCGTTTGTAAGCTGTGAGGTGATAACACTAGATATATACTGAGACATGGTCATGTGATAACACTTGATATATACTGGGACATGGTCATGTGATAACACTAGATATATACTGGGACATGGCCGTGTGATAACACTTGATATATACTGGGACAGGGTCGTGTGATAACACTTGATATATACTGGGACAGGGTCGTGTGATAACACTTGATATATACTGGGACATGGCCATGTGATAACACTTGATATATACTGGGACAGGGTCGTGTGATAACACTTGATATATACTGAGACATGGCCATGTGATAACACTTGATATATACTGGGACATGATCGTATGATAACACTTGATATATACTGGGACATGGTGGTGTGATAACACTTGATATATACTGGAACATGGCCATGTGATAACACTTGATATATACTGGGACATGATCGTATGATAACACTTGATATATACTGGGACATGGTGGTGTGATAACACGTGATATATACTGAGACATGGTGGTGTGATAACACTTGATATATACTGAGACATGGTGGTGTGATAACACTTGATATATACTGAGACATGGTGGTGTGATAACACGTGATATATACTGGGACATGGTGGTGTGATAACACTAGATATATACTGAGACATGACCGTGTGATAACACTTGATATATACTGGGACATGGTCATGTGATAACACTAGATATATACTGGGACATGGCCATGTGATAACACTTGATATATACTGGGACATGGTGGTGTGATAACACTTGATATATACTGAGACATGGTCGTGTGATAACACTTGATATATACTGAGACATGGTGGTGTGATAACACTTGATATATACTGGGACATGACCGTGTGATAACACTTGATATATACTGGGACATTGTCATGTGATAACACTAGATATATACTGGGACATGGCCATGTGATAACACTTGATATATACTGAGACATGGTGGCGTGATAACACTTGATATATACTGGGACAGGGTCGTGTGATAACACTTGATATATACTGGGACAGGGTCGTGTGATAACACTTGATATATACTGGGACATGATCGTATGATAACACTTGATATATACTGGGACATGGTGGTGTGATAACACTTGATATATACTGAGACATGGCCATGTGATAACATGTGATATATACTGGGACATGGTGGTGTGGTAACACTTGATATATACTGAGACATGGTGGTGTGATAACATGTGATATATACTGAGACATGATCATATGATAACACGTGATATATACTGAGACATGGTGGTGTGATAACACTTGATATATACTGGGACATGGTGGTGTGATAACACTTGATATATACTGGGACATGGTGGTGTGATAACACTTGATATATACTGAGACATGATCGTATGATAACACTTGATATATACTGAGACATGGTCATGTGATAACACTTGATATATACTGAGACATGGCCATGTGATAACACTAGATATATACTGAGACATGGTGGTGTGATAACACTAGATATATACTGAGACGTGGTGTGATAACACTAGATATATACTGAGACATGGTGGTGTGATAACACGTGATATATACTGAGACATGGTGGTGTGATAACACTAGATATATACTGAGACATGGTGGTGTGATAACACTTGATATATACTGAGACATGGTGGTGTGATAACACGTGATATATACTGAGACATGGTGGTGTGATAACATGTGATATATACTGAGACATGGTGGTGTGATAACATGTGATATATACTGAGACATGGTGGTGTGATAACATGTGATATATACTGAGACATGGTGGTGTGATAACACTTAATATATACTGAGACATGATCGTATGATAACACGTGATATATACTGAGACATGGTGGTGTGATAACACTAGATATATACTGAGACATGGTGGTGTGATAACACGTGATATATACTGAGACATGGTGGTGTGATAACACTAGATATATACTGAGACATGGTGGTGTGATAACACTTGATATATACTGAGACATGGTGGTGTGATAACACGTGATATATACTGAGACATGGTGGTGTGATAACATGTGATATATATTGAGACATTGTGGTGTGATAACATGTGATATATACTGAGACATGGTGGTGTGATAACACTTGATATATACTGAGAGATGATCGTATGATAACACGTGATATATACTGAGACATGGTGGTGTGATAACACTAGATATATACTGAGACATGGTGGTGTGATAACACTTGATATATACTGAGACATGGTGGTGTGATAACATGTGATATATACTGAGACATGGTGGTGTGATAACATGTGATATATACTGAGACATGACCGTGTGATAACATGTGATATATACTGAGACATGGTGGTGTGATAACATGTGATATATACTGAGACATGGTGGTGTGATAACATGTGATATATATACTGAGACATGGTGGTGTGATAACACGTGATATATACTGAGACATGGTGGTGTGATAACATGTGATATATACTGAGACGTGGTGTGATAACATGTGATATATACTGAGACATGGTCATGTGATAATACTTGATATATACTGAGACATGGTGGTGTGATAACATGTGATATATACTTAGACATGGTCATGTGATAACACTTGATATATACTGAGACATGATCGTATGATAACACGTGATATATACTGGGACATGGTGGTGTGTTAACACTTGATATATACTGAGACATGGTGGTGTGTTAACACTTGATATATACTGAGACATGGCCGTGTGATAACACTTGATATATACTGAGACATGATCGTATGATAACACGTGATATATACTGGGACGTGGTGGTGTGTTAACACTTGATATATACTGAGACATGGCCGTGTGATAACACTTGATATATACTGAGACATGACCGTGTGATAACACGTGATATATACTGAGACATGGTGGTGTGATAACGTGATATATACTGAGACATGGTGGTGTGATAACATGTGATATATACTGAGACATGGTGGTGTGATAACACTTGATATATACTGAGACATGGCCATGCGATAACACTTGATATATACTGAGACATGGCCGTGTGATAAAACTTGATATATACTGAGACATGGCCGTGTGATAACACTAGATATATACTGAGACATGACCGTGTGATAAAACTTGATATATACTGAGACATGGCCGTGTGATAACACTAGATATATACTGAGACATGACCGTGTGATAAAACTTGATATATACTGAGACATGGCCGTGTGATAAAACTTGATATATACTGAGACATGGCCGTGTGATAACACTTGATATATACTGAGACATGGCCATGTGATAACATGTGATATATACTGAGACATGACCGTGTGATAAAACTTGATATATACTGAGACATGGCCATGTGATAACACTTGATATATACTGAGACATGGCTGTGTGATAACACTAGATATATACTGAGACATGACCATGTGATAAAACTTGATATATACTGAGACATGGCCGTGTGATAACACTAGATATATACTGAGACATGGCCGTGTGATAACACTTGATATATACTGAGACATGGTAATGTGATAACACTTGATATATACTGAGACATGGCCATGTGATAACATGTGATATATACTGAGACATGGTGGTGTGATAACATGTGATATATACTGAGACATGACCGTGTGATAAAACTTGATATATACTGAGACATGGTCATGTGATAACACTAGATATATACTGAGACATGGCCGTGTGATAACACTAGATATATACTGAGACATGACCGTGTGATAAAACTTGATATATACTGAGACATGACCGTGTGATAAAACTTGATATATACTGAGACATTGTCATGTGATAACACTTGATATATACTGAGACATGGTCATGTGATAACACTTGATATATACTGAGACATGGCCGTGTGATAACACTTGATATATACTGAGACATATATGGGACTCCGCCTCCTTCAGACATGTGCCGAACATGATCTCCTGATTACGAACACAATTTTCCGTCTCCCCGTGAGAAATAGGACATCGTGGATGCACCCTCGCTCGAAACACTGGCACCTCATTGACTATGTCATCGTCAGGAGGAGTGACAGACAAGACGTTCGAGTGACAAAATCCATGTGTGGTGCCGAATGTTGGACAGACCATCGTCTCATTGTCTCGAAAATGAACATCCACATCAGGCCACCACGGCGTCCTCAAGGGGCGAAAATGCAAACAAAGCTAAATGTCACCCGCCTAAACAGCAAGAAAATGCAGCAGTCGTTTGAAATTATGCTGGAAGACCGCCTCAAGCCCAATGCTGAAGCTAAACAGGATACAGAAACAGAATGGAGAGCCCTAAAGGACACAATTTACAACACTGCTATGAAAATCCTGGGTCCAGCCCCCCGAAAGCATAAAGACTGGTTTGATGAAAATTCCGAAGACATCAACCAATTGCTGGCCGAGAAACATCTTCTCCTCAAGGCACATTTGAATGACCCAAAGTCAACATCAAAAAAAGATGCTTTCAAGAACATTCAGAGAGTAGTGCAGCAGAAACTTCGGCACATGCGGGACTCCTGGCTGAGCAGCAAAGCTGATGAAATTCAGGGCTTTGCTGACAGACATGATATGAAAAACTTCTATGACTCACTGAAAGCGGTCTATGGTCCTTCATCACCAGGCATAGTTCCCCTCCTTAGTGCAGATGGGGGAACATTGGTCACCGAGAAGAAAGAAATCCTTCAACGCTGGGCAGAGCATTTCAGCAAAATCTTAAATGCAACTTCCTTCTTCGATGATGAAACCATCAACTGCCTTCCTCAAGTTCCCACCAATGAGACACTTGATGACCTGCCAACCATAGTGGAAGTAAACAAAGCCATCCAGCAACTCTCCAGCGGCAAGGCACCTGGTCCTGACTCCATCCCAGCAGAGATATACAAGGCAGGTGGGCCGGTCCTAACAGAGCAGCTTCACCAAGTCTTCACAAACATATGGATGAACGAGACCATGCCACAAGATTTTAAGGACGCGTCAATAGTCCACCTTTACAAACGTAAAGGAAACCGCCAATCCTGTGACAACCACCGAGGCATCTCCTTGCTTTCAATTGCAGGGAAGATACTCGCCAGAATTCTTCTCAATCGCCTCACAGCCCATCTCGATCAAGGTCTTCTTCCTGAGAGTCAATGTGGCTTCAGAAAAGAATGTGGAACTGTTGACATGATTTTCGCTGCAAGGCAGCTGCAAGAGAAATGTCAGGAACAGAACTGCGAAATGTTCTCCACTTTCATTGACCTTACCAAGGCTTTTGATACAGTCAGCAGAGAAGGACTGTGGAAGATTATGGCAAAATATGGCTGTCCACGAAAGTTTGTCCAAATAGTGCGGCTATTTCATGACGGCATGCAGGCAAGAGTACAGGAAAATGGTGAACTGTCTTAACCCTTTCCTGTCACCAATGGAGTGAAGCAAGGATGTGTCCTGGCACCAACACTGTTCAGCCTCATGTTTTCAGCCATGTTGATGAATGCCTTCGAGAACGACGACATTGGAATAGACATCAACTACCTTATGGATGGAAAGTTATTCAATCTCAGAAGGCTGAAAGCTAAAACCTAAATTAACAGCGGCACCGTCAGAGAGCTCCTGTTTGCTGATGATTGTGCTCTATACGCCAACTCAGAGGCGGACATGCAACATAATGTTTCAGCTTTCTCACATGCCTGTGCCAACTTTGGGCTCAATATCAACTTGGAGAAGACTGTAGTGATGTACCAGCCAGCTCCAGGGAATATTCACACTGTGCCGAATATCAAAGTGAATGATCATAGACTAAGTGTTGTGGACAAATTCACCTATCTTGGCAGCACTGTGTCACAAGCTGCCACAATCGATGACGAAGTGAATGCAAGAATCTCCAAGGCCAGTGCAGCCTTTGGCAGACTGTACAAGAATGTATGGGACAGAACTGGAATAAGCCTGCAAACAAAGCTAAAAGTCTACAAAGCAGTTGTATTATCCACACTGTTATATGTTTGTGAAACCTGGGCTGTTTATCAGCGACACGCTAGGAAATTAAACCACTTCCACACAGTCTGCCTAAGGAAGCTACTGAAGATTAAATGGCAAGACAAGATTCCAGACACTGAAGTCCTAGAAAGAGCATCCATGCCCAGTATCCACACTCTACTGATGAAGAATCAGATTCGCTGGGCTGGTCACTTGACTCGCATGCCAGATCACAGGCTCCCTAAACGAATTTTTTACAGCGAACTGCGTTGTGGTAAACGCTCCCAAGGTGGCCAGAGGAAATGTTTTAAAGACACTCTGAAAATTTCACTGAATGCTTTTGGAATTCATCATGACACCTGGGAGGCTGCAGCCAGAGACCGAAATTCGTGGTGTGCATCATTACGCAAAGGTGCAGTCATATGTGAGGCAACCAGGACTGCAAGAGCTGTGAAGAAAAGGCAGGACAGAAAAACCACTGCAGGAAATACTCCTCCAGAGACGTCAAGCATTCTTTGCCCACATTGTCAAAGAACATTTCGAGCCAAAATAGGCCTTATCAGCCATCTTAGAACCCACGGCTCCACACCTTCAACCCGACTGGATGAAATGAATGGTCATCATCATTCTTGATGGACAAACAACACACACTGAGACATGGTCATGTGATAACACTTGATATATACTGAGACATGGCCATGTGATAACACTAGATATATACTGAGACATGACCATGTGATAAAACTTGATATATACTGAGACATGGTGGTGTGATAACACTTGATATATACTGAGACATGGTCATGTGATAACACTTGATATATATTGAAATATGGTCGTGTGACGGCCATCTTCATGCTTCGCCCTCCCATCAATGTCTATAGGTCTGATTGAACTTCTAGTGCTGTTATTTGTGCTGCCATTTTCATGAATTCAGTTAATTTATGTGATAAGTTCCACCATCTGTTTGTTCAAATTGTTGATACCACCTTGTCGCCGGTAGTGGATTCGTCGGTGTGCCTGCACAATATTTCTCTCTATGTGTCTGTTACATGTTCTATCTCTTCAAGTCAGTGGCTGTGGCCTAGGAGTAGTGAACGCAGTTATACAATCCCAACATACAATACCAACATTCAATCCCGACATACAATCCCGACGTAGCATGTTCGAAGTCATCCTCTGGCCATTTGGGAACAGATTGCTTTGTGCTGATTTTCACAAGTGTATGAGCGCTAGCCGTTCAGAAAGCAATAGCAATGCACTGAATGTTAAAGTGCCTAGAAAATCACCAGCAGTCATAAAAACTGCTGGGATTTACTGGGACCTTCTGCCAAGTACAAGCAACCATCATTTGTCTCAGATAGGTTGAGCAGTTACAATACCATCTTGTCAGTCAGGAGAGGTTTTCTTGTGTTTGATCTGAGTTTTCTACAACCAACATTGTTTCTTTGTGACAGTTCCTACACTAGAATTACTGTAATCTCACTAGAATTACTGTAACCTAGCCACAGAAGTTCTCTTGTGTTTGATCTGTGTTTTCTACAACCTACATTGTTTCTCTGTGACAGTTCCTACACTAGAATTACTGTAATCTCACTAGAATTACTGTTCTCATGTGTTTGATCTGTGTTTTCTACAACCTACATTGTTTCTTTGTGACAGTTCCTACACTAGAATTACTGTAACCTAGCCACAGAAGTTCTCTTGTGTTTGATTTGTGTGTGACAGTTCCTACACTAGAATTACTGTAACCTAGCCACAGAAGTTCTCTTGTGTTTGATCTGTGTTTTCTATAACCTACATTGTTTCTTTGTGACAGTTCCTACACTAGAATTACTGTAACCTAGCCACAGAAGTTCTCTTGTGTTTGATCTGTGTTTTCTACAACCTACATTGTTTCTCTGTGACAGTTCCTACACTAGAATTACTGTAACCTCACTAGAATTACTGTTCTCATGTGTTTTATCTGTGTTTTCTACAACCTACATTGTTTCTTTGTGACAGTTCCTACACTAGAATTACTGTAACCTAGCCACAGAAGTTCTCTTGTATTTGATCTGTGTTTTCTACAACCTACATTGTTTCTTTCTGACAGTTCTTCCAGAAAAATGGAAGTCCTTACCCAGTGTCCGATGGTGATGGTATTTTGATAGAGATTGTCCAAGAGGGAGTTCTGGTGGCTCGAACTGTGGAGTTTTCTGGTGACAAGCCCGGGGATGTCAACTTGGTGAGGTGTTCATTTACTGTCCACAAGTCCGGGGAGTACAGGATTTCCATCATGGTTGGAGGCAGGCACATCAAGGACAGCCCCTTCAGCAAGCACTTTGAGGCTGGTAAGTGTATGTGAAGAGGCCTTACTGTAGTCTATGGAACAAGTATCAAGACCTGCATTGTACTTTCTGAGTTTCTCAAAGTTGGTTCTCATGCTGAAGATATGGTCCCCGGTCCCTCTGCTCTGTCTGAAACCTGCCTGTACTTTCTGCGTTTCTCAAAGTTGGTTCTCATACTGAAGATATGGTTCCCGGTCCCTCTGCTCTGTCTGAAACCTGCCTGTACTTTCTGCGTTTCTCAAAGTTGGTTCTCATACTGAAGATATTGTCCCCGGTCCCTCTGCTCTGTCTGAAACATTCCTGTACTTTCTGCGTTTCTCAAAGTTGGTTCTCATGCTGAAGATATGGTCCCCAGTTCCTCTGTTCTGTCTAAAACCTTCCTGTACTTTCTGCGTTTCTCAAAGCTGGTTCTCATGCTGAAGATATGGTCCATGGTTTCTCTTCTTTGTCTGAAACATTCCTGTACTTTCTGGGTTTCTCAAAGTTGGTTCTCATGCTGAAGATATGGTCCCTGGTTTCTCTTCTCTGTCTTACTTTCTGGGTTTCTCAAAGTTGGTTCTCATGCTGACGACATGGTCCCTGGTTTCTCTGTTCTCTCTGAAACCTGCCTGTACTTTCTGGGTTTCTAAAAGTTGGTTCTCATGCTGAAGATATGGTCCCCAGTTCCTCTGTTCTTTCTAAAACCTGCCTGTACTTTCTGGGTTTCTCAAAGTTGGTTCTCATGCTGACGATATGGTCCCTGGTTTCTCTTCTCTGTCTGAAACATTCCTGTACTTTCTGGGTTTCTCAAAGTTCTCATGCTGACGATATGGTCCCTGGTTTCTCTGTTCTCACTTAAACCTGTCTGTACTTTCTGGGTTTCTCAAAGTTAGTTCTCATGCTGAAGATATGGTGCCCTGGTTCCTCTTCTCTGTCTGAAACCTGTCCTGTCTGTACTTTCTGGGTTTATCACAGTTGGTTCTCATGCTGAAGATATGGTCCCTGGTTTCTCTGTTCTCACTTAAACCTGTCTGTACTTTCTGGGTTTCTCAAAGTTAGTTCTCATGCTGAAGATATGGTGCCCTGGTTCCTCTTCTCTGTCTGAAACCTGTCCTGTCTGTACTTTCTGGGTTTCTCAAAGTTAGTTCTCATGCTGAAGATATGGTGCCCTGGTTCCTCTTCTCTGTCTGAAACCTGTCCTGTCTGTACTTTCTGGGTTTCTCAAAGTTGGTTCTCATGCTGACGATATGGTCCCTGGTTTCTCTTCTCTGTCTGAAACATTCCTGTACTTTCTGGGTTTCTCAAAGTTCTCATGCTGACGATATGGTCCCCGGTTTCTCTGTTCTCACTGAAACCTGTCTGTACTTTCTGGGTTTCTCAAAGTTAGTTCTCATGCTGAAGATATGGTGCCCTGGTTCCTCTTCTCTGTCTGAAACCTGTCCTGTCTGTACTTTCTGGGTTTATCACAGTTGGTTCTCATGCTGAAGATATGGTCCCTGGTTTCTCTGTTCTCTCTTAAACCTGCCTGTACTTTCTGGGTTTCTCAATGTTGGTTCTCATGCTGAAGATATGGTCCCCTGGTTCCTCTGCTCTGTCTGAAAACTGCCTGTACTTCTTGTCATTCATACCCTAACTTACTCTGGACCCACTTCATGATGATTCGCAGAAGTCTTTACCCTGACTATAAAGGAAATGTTAGAACTGTGTATGGTGTTTTTTTTCTTTTCGATATAGCCACCACTTGAATGACACATTAATCCCATCTCTGCTTGACCTTGAAAAGACCCTGGAAATAGAACACTTTTTTTTATTTGACCAGACCATGTTCATATTCTTTCTTCATCACTGTCAAAATGATTTCTTGTGAGCTATTTTATTTTTAGATTAAGGAAAAGAAAACAAAAATCTAATGGAACTAGATCTGGAGAATATGGTGGGTGTTGAAGATTCTGAATATTGACATTCTTGGCTGTTAAATGTACAAGTTGTCCTTTCTGAGAAGGCTTGTCTGGAAGCAGCGGAAGATTTTCAGGATGTGCTATCCTTCAATTTCTGGTCACAGCCTTTGTTAATTTAAAAGGAGATCTGCATTAACCATTGTCCATAAATCATGTTGTCATGAGACAGATATTCTTTCAATTGGACGCCTTTGATATCTGGGGGAAAAGTCAGCATCACTCTGCCTGCAGATGTGTGTGTTCTCAGCTCGACAGATGCTGGGGAGCCCAGAGTTTTCCATTGTCCGTTGCAAACTGGACATTTTTAACTGGGGTTCTTTAATGGTGAACCTAACTCTCAACTACTGCCACCATGGTCATCAGAATGCTTTCTAACAGGCGTTTTTTGAGCAGCTGTCGACAGCAACTTGCCTTCTTTGCATCTATTTATGTGTCAGCGAGCACACAACCCACAGGCATGCACTTTTCTATGTTGACTTTCAGTCAGTTTGTTGCATCAAATTCTATTAAGTCTTACTACACTTGCTATCTCCACTATTTTCCAATTCTGTATCTGTCACTAATTTTCTTCATTCTTGTTGCACTTCCATCTTTGCATTTTGGGGATGGTCTCCCAGATGTTGACAGATCAGCAACAGTTGAGCAGCCATGCATAAACTGTCCACACCAGATTTTTGTTAACCGAAGCATACAGAGGGCAGGAATCATGAAACACAGATTATGTCTCCCTGTGCATTTCTTTGAACATTTTCCTCCGTAACATCTGGAAATTTATCACAGTCATGGCCTCTGACTTCTTCTGACAAATCATTGGAGCAGCAGTAAGGTATGCTGCACCATGCACCATAGTGGGAGAACCTGTTGAATCAACAAACGCATGCTGCACACAATCAGTCCAAATATGGGGAGCTTTGAATGTTCCTAGTTTCATCTTTCTCATGTAACTTCTTCCTTGTCAGGGTACAGACTTATGATAGCCCTTATATTTTTGTAATAATAGTGGTTAGTTGGTGCACAGTTTTAAATTTCCTGTCTTTAGGAGAGAGATGTCAATTGTTGTCTTCCATGCTCTGGACTAAACAATACTGATCCAGATCTTCACACACAGTACATGGTAGATACAGACACTGGCCTCCTCCTCCTCCTGCTGCTGTTGCTACTTGGGTTAGTTCTGCTGTTATGTCATCACAATCTGGTGACTTTCCAGTTGTCAGACTTTGTATTGTTTATCAAACTTTCTTTAATAAAAGGTTCTGCTTCTTTATGTTTGCTTTCTCATTTATTATCTGGTTTCTGTGTCATATCTTCGTACGTTTCTCCATAGTACTTCTTCCATCTGTCTAGTATATCTTTATTTTCCATAATATTGTAAATCTTATCATTTATTACATGCAATCATGATCTGAGCTTAACTATTCACATTCTGATTTCCTTGGACAAATCTTTTCCTTGCAGCTGGACATGCTGTATTCTATTACAGATGTTCATTACAAATGGTTGATGTTTCTAGTGTAGTCTTGTATGAGTCTATTTACTTCTATCCATTTTTTGCTTTAATTTTATGCTTGTTGCTATTAGCCTGAATGTTTACCTTGTAATATATCTTTGCTTCTTATTTTAAAGATAAAAAGTCTCTCACTTGTTATTTTAAAGATAAAAAGTCTCTCACTTGTTATTTTAAAGATAAACAGTCTCTCACTTGTTATTTTAAAGATATACAGTCTCTCACTTGTCATTTTAAAGATATACAGTCTCTCACTTGTTATTTAAAGATATACTGTCTCTCACTTGTTATTTTAAAGATATACAGTCTGTCACTTGTTATTTTAAAGATATGCAGTCTCTCACTTGTTATTTAGAAGAAATAGTCTCTCACTTGTTATTTTAAAGTTATAATCTCTCACTTCTATTTTAAAGTTATTGTCTCTCACCTGTTATTTTAAAGTTATAGTCTCTCACTTGTCATTTTAAAGATATACAGTATCTCACTTGTTATTTAAAGATATACAGTATCTCACTTGTTATTTTAAAGATATACAGTATCTCACTTGTTATTTAAAGATATACAGTCTCTCACTTGTTATTTTAAAGATATGCAGTCTCTCACTTGTTATTTTAAAGACATCTGAAACAAGTCATCTGTAAATAATATATTCTGTGAATGCCATGTTGTCCAGGGCCGATAGACCCCTCCAAGTCTGGGTTCATGCACTACACTTCAACAGTTGTCTTCCCATCGGGCAGTAGCTACCCACTGGTCATTGAGACTCGGGACTCGTTTGGGAATTTGTCGGCCTACAAGGCTGATAATAAGGCATTTTTCAAGATCAAAGTCAAGGAGGTAATGATGCCATGTTGGTGTTTGTGTCAGCCTGGCGTTGATTTGAGACGTGGTATAATGTGATTGATGTGTGGTTTAGAGTGGGACTGGTGTGTGGTTGAGAGTGGGACTGGTGTGTGGTTGAGAGTGGGACTGGTATGTGGTTGTGAGTGGGACTGATATGTGGTTGAGAGTGGGACTGGTGTGTGCTTGAGAGTGGGACTGGTGTGTGCTTGAGAGTGGGACTGGTGTGTGGTTGAGAGTGGGACTGGTGTGTGGTTGAGAGTGGGACTGGTGTGTGGTTGAGAGTGGGACTGGTGTGTGGTTGAGAGTGGGACTGGTGTGTGGTTGAGAGTGAGACTGGTGTGTGGTTGAGAGTGGGACTGGTGTGTGGTTGAGAGTGGGACTGGTGTGTGGTTGAGAGTAAGACTGGTGTGTGGTTGAGAGTGGGACTGGTGTGTGGTTGTGAGTGGGACTGATATGTGGTTGAGAGTGGGACTGGTGTGTGGTTGAGAGTTGGACTGGTGTGTGCTTGAGAGTGGGATTGATGTGTGCTTGAGAGTGGGACTGTTCTGTCATTGTTTTTCAAATGTTACCGCAGTTCCACTAATTTTCCTCAAGTGAGTAAGAATATTAGACTTAACAACCATATTATCAGGTACAGAAATTCAAGAACAAAACAGACTGATTGTGACAAAGAAACATCATTCAATATGTCAAATACAAAAGACTTGAGATTCCTTGAAAAACTGGATCCACCAAACAGACAAAGAGATGCTACCAGAATAAAGTCTGAAAAACTAAGAAAACCTGGATGGCTGGAGACATTTTAAAGTTGATGGACACAAAACAAAGAAGAATATGATAAGATAAATTAAGAAATAAATGCTCAAAGGCAGCAGAAAATTTGTTAAACAAGTCATGCCACAAAATGTAATTAAATTCTACTAATCATCATCGAGTAGCTTGCCCTGCGTGCCCAATTTTAACCCTTTGAAAATAAAGTTTGTTTGTTCATTCGTTCATTCATTCCAGTGCAAAAGTGTTCTCTCATGACATTCTATAGAAATGTCTGTCTATCAGTCATACAGTTGTACAGTTTAACTAAATAAATTGGAATGTTGACAACATATTTGAAGAAGAGCGTGTGAAAGAGATTGGGATAGAGTGACAGTTGCGGCCAGATGATGCAATAGAAATAGATCCCTGACTGGTGGTTCAGGTCTGGACTGTCATACTAATGGATGACAGTTCAGGTCTGTACTGTCACACTAATGGAGGACAGTTCAGTCTCCCTGGCCATGTTGTACCTGCCAGGCTTTGTAATAGAGGTGTCATTATTGTCTGAACCAACCTCATTTTGTGTGTGGTGTGTGTGTTTGAGGTTTCATATCAGGAACAATGACACTGCAATTTCCAGCATAATAAGGAAAAATGCAGAAAACACAGGCTGGATATAGGGAGAGCGTGAGTAAAAAATGTAATGAAGGAAAGATACAAGGGAGGATATTCAGACAAGTAAGGAAGGGGGATGAGAGAATAAATGACAAGAAGGATGAAAGGACAAAAAGAAATAATTTTCACTTCTTAGGAGACCACACTGTCATAGTAGTTAGATGATCATCTGGTGGTCGTGGGTTAGAACCCACATTGGGGCAGATTCTTAAAATTGATCTGGTCTTCAGAGCCAGGCCAGCCTAAAATAGTTACCTGACAATGTCTTGGAAAATAAAGGTGACTGACATGATACTGGCCATATCACCTACCGAAGACGAGTTTGTCTATAAAAATATTTGACTTAACACTACATGCCCAATGTGACAGGGTTCTGGACTTGATACATTCACCTCCTCAAATAGTCTTCTAGTATTCTACACAGCCGAGCTGGAGACAGAAAACTTCCAGCAAGACAGATGTTTCCATGTTTGTTTACGTATATAGTTATCTTCCACTGAGACTGACATTATTGAGCAGTGAACCTTGAAGAGGGAAAGAGAAGAAACCAAAGAATGATTCAGTTGTTGATGTGTAAGTTTATATCTGACCCGCAGGCAGGCAACAACGAGCGCTACACACCGACCACACAGATCATCTACAACACACAAGACAAGAAGCTGGTCATGTACATCAAGATTGACCAGGAGGGCTGCTACCAGGCCGTCGTCTCTTACGGCGACATCAAGCTGAGAAATGGCGAGTTCGATATATTGGTTTTGAATGGTAAGTTCGGTTGTCACACGTTTCAACAGTTGACTATGAAAAACCATTTACCATGATGTGCTTCATCAAATACTAGAGATGGTAGACCATTTTACATATCTAGGATCAGTGGTAAATAGCAAATTATCCCTAGATCAGGAAATCAACATCCGGATTGGTAAGGCAGCAACAATGAACAGGTTAAGAAAAAGAGTCTGGGAGAACAGGAAGCTTACTGCCAAAACAAAGTTCCTTGTCTATCAAGCCTGTGTCCTTAGTACTCTTCTTTATGGCAGTGATACCTGGATAACTTACTCACACCAAGAGAAACGTTTAAACAGCTTTCATATGCGGTGTCTGCGAAGAATTCTTAGTATTAAGTGGCAAGACAAAATCACACATACTGAAGTATTAGAAAGATCAGGTTGTGTGACGGTTTATTCCATGCTCAGTCTTCGTAGACTTAGATGGATAGGACATCTTAGGAGGATATATAATGGTAGAATACCAAAGGACATCTTTTTTGGTGAATTACAGATGGGTAAGAGATCTCAGGGTCGGCCTCTACTATGATACAAAGATGTGTGTAAACAGGACATAATTGATACAGGCATTGATAATGCACATTGGGAGCAAGTCGCCGCTGAACGTGTTGCATGGAGCGCAAACATCAGAAATGGAATAAAGACAAAGGAGAAAATTATTGCAGATAAGTCACACACCGAGTGTGTGAGACGTAAGATGGTGCATGATGGTGGAAATGACCAAGTGTTCACATGCACCCACTGTGAACGAACATTTACAGCGCGAATTGGCCTTATCAGTCACATTCGCTACCGCCATGGGTAAAAGTTATGCCTTTTTGAAGCACAAACTATCATCTGTCAAGACGACAAGGTGCCAATGTGCTTCATCAAATATTATTAAATAACCACTTACCATGATGTGTTTCATCAAATGTTACTAAACAACCACTTACCGTGATGTTTTTCTTCAAATATTAATTATTTTTTTTAAAACATTTACCATTTTGTGTTACATCAAATGTTGGAAACCCAGTCACCATGATGTGTTTCATGAACATTAATGTGAAGGCCTGACACTTTACACCCCTTAGACACTACTACCTATCATTGGATTGTCATTACCTGCTGCTTGCTTGCGTCAGCTAGCTGTGAACTCCAGCGTGAAGTCCTGTATGTCGGATGAAGACATCCTGTTAGTTTAGTTTAGTTTAGTCGATGAATCAACATCACGGCACACGGGTGTAACCCATAAGTGCTTCGTTTTCCTCCTAACTCAAACCTGAGTCTGGAGAAACTCAGCTCAGTGCACGAACTCTGTAGCACTGGCGAGGATCCTGAAATACTTTGGGTAGATTTTTAACTCGAAATTGTGCCCGCTCAGCGCTGTTAGGCTACTCTTTTTCGATTTCCAACTGCCAAGGGATTTTTTACGTGTGCAACAATACACACGGGTGTCCAATCTCACTACCCAGAGACCAGGGGAAATTTTATTACTGGAAGTCCAGGTGGGTTTTTAAAATAAATCCCGGTCCTCACCGGGGCCTGAACCCGGGACCTCCAGCACTCGAGGCGGACACCATACCTCTAGACCACTCAGCCCCCCGAGAGAGACATCCTGTTGTCCAACATCAGAGAGAGACATCCTGTTGTCCAACATCAGTGTGATGTCATACCGTACTGAGGTTTGCGTGAGTATCCGTTGTCCCATGTCTGGCTTATTGGTGTGCAGACTGGTGGTTCCTCGCTGTGCAGGCAGACACTCTCCGACTTCGGAAGAATCAGCAATCCTCTGAAATGTAGGACATGCACTGTCATTCAGGTGTGAATTGTTAGGTCTTCACATATTCTAGGCCATGATCTAGTAAGCTGCAGTGGGCAGTTCCCTTTCTCTCTGCCTTTCCTTTTTCACACAGTTTTCTGAAAATCGTTTCAGCTTGTGAAACCATGTTCTCAGTTTTCTGTGATAGGGAAACTTGTGTATCCACTCGTCTGGCTACATCTTGTCGTGGCAGATGAGGTTTTGTGTCCTTGTCCCAAGAACTATGCCACCAGTAGCACAGATACTAGCAGAGCCTCCCAAGTCTGCCAGCCCAGGCTAGGAAGACAAAGAAGCCTGCTGCCTTACAGATAGATCTTCTTCTTCAGCGTTCCGAGCCATTGAGGTTCTTTGCTGCAAATACAATCCATCTCCATTCGTCTCTCTGGTGGACCTTCTCTTGCCAGTCGTTGATTCCAAGTGCTTGTAGGTCTGTACATGTATTATCTCTCCACCGCCTTCTTGGTCTACCTCGGGGTCTACGGTCATTTATTTCCTGAGTGTAAGCAAGTTTTGTTTCCCTATTATCTTCCATTCTTTCTATATCCCCAGCCATTGTAGTCTATTAGCCTTCATGATACCAGTACAGATAGATGGGGAAATTAAAGACCAGTAAAGGCAGAGCCACCATTGCATGAGAGTGAGTAATGAAATGATGAAGAAACTGAAGACGTCGTTTAGAAGAGAGTTAAGAATATCATGAATAGAGAATAAAACAAATGCTGAGGTATTGATTTCTGTGGGTGTTACAATATCACTTGTGAAGATCATCAAGAAAAGACAAATGATAATATTTCAGCATAAGAGATGGAATAGAGCGATTAGCCTTATGTGAGAAAATAAAGCCTGGAGAAGAAGAGGAAGACAGAGAAAGATGGATGTAGAAATCTTAAACAACTGGGTAACAAACAATAATATAAGCAATGCCAACCTCATCAGAATATCAGATGACCAGAGGTTACAGAGTCATCATCAGTCTTGTCTCTGCAGACCAGGCAACTGAAGAAGAAGCAGCAGCTTCTTCAAGGAGAAGAACCATGTTTGTGGAAATCAGATTCACTGGTAGATAAGTCTGCAGAAACAGTTCACTGTAAATCTGCTTATGATGATGACATTGTGTTTGTGTGTCCATGTTTCTGCAGTCTCGGAGCTGAACAAGGTGCAGAAGAACGTCAGCAAACAGAAGCACAACCTCTGGTACGAGGCCAGACTCTTGACACAAAATGGTGAAAAGTTGGACAAGCCAAAGAAAGTCTATCTATACATTTCTCCAAAGGTTGGTTTGTCCATCAATCATATTGTTTATATACCTAATGATTATGTAATGTTCATTCATTCAGTAGCATGTCCTTTCTAGAACCTCGCTCCCATAACAACCTTCCGGAAAACTTCTCGATCACAAGCAAGATGTCCCGCGTCCGATACACCCATCTGGAGATCATCTACTACATCCTGCACCCCATCTTCTCTTTGGCCTTCCTCTTCCTCTCTTCCCAGGCTTATACCCTTCCATTATTGTTCTCTCCAAACTTTCATGACGTTTCAAGGGACCGAAATATTTCAGTTTTCTTTGTTTTATCGTCTTTAATAGCCAACTTTTTTCAATATTCAGCTCTTGAAGAATGGATGCATTTGTTCTTTTGTTTATCAGAGATATTCTTGGAACCCGTCTGTATTGGATGTTCGTCCATCACGAATGATGAGGACCATTCATTCATTGCATCTTTTGATTTGATGAAGAACGAATGACTTGCGCTTTAGTTTGGATTATAGTGAGGTAGTGGTTGTGCAACTCTGTCGACCACACTCTCTCGTCTGCGTCCATCTGGTTCCAGTGGCGAGCATGGCAAGACGACTGGAGACGGACACAGATGCAGTGGACGTTAGGCTGCCACAGGCCAGTTATCCCTGTATATAGTGACTCTCACAAAGAAATGGTAGCCTAGAGCCTCCTGCAAATGGTCCTTCCGTCAATTCCTTTGATTTTCAGTTTTAAGACAAGCGTAGTGACGAGTGTATGACTACTGATAGGATCAACCAGATATCAATTGGATAGACAGACTGACCGCCAGAACAGACCACACACACATGCGGCCCACAGAAGATATTGCTCGTCTAAATTGCGAACAAATCTCCTGATTTACGGCTCAGCCTCATCAGTTCACAAAGCATATGACTACTGGCAGGATCAACTAGATATCTATTGGACAGACGGACTTCACGCACACGCAGGCCAAGATTAGCATCGCTAAAGCACGCCCTCCCGGTACAAGGTGATACATGCAAAACCACTGGACGCCTACCGACGAGCTTTCAAGCTACGCCGGCAGGACTGACCGAAAAGCTATACCAGCTTACTGACTGCAGGCCCACTACTCATCATGAGAGAGTGGGCGCTTATCGAGAATTTGTTGAATGGTCGTACAAATTTGAACCCATCTATAACATTTATATTCAAAGACATTTTTATGTAATATACTAGAAGAAAATAGGAGCTTTTGAACTTAAATGTTACAGAACATTTATTGCAATATTGTAAACCAAGAATATGAAAAATTCTGATATTTTACAAGATCTGAACGTAACACTGGCTTTTAATCAGCATCATGTCTGAAATATTGAAATACTGTTGCCATGTTACTATGGAGAGAACAGTGATGGGAGGCCTGGTTCCTGGAAGATGAGACGGGTTGGCCAGCACAAAGGTGGACCCTAGACACTACAGACACATTATAAAATAACAAAGTAATGCAGCTTTACAGAACACAATTATGGAAAACACAGGACGTTGTGGTGAGTAGCCTTCATCAGCAAACAAATACATAGAACAGACATTTCAACCTTGGGAAGACACAACAGTGTCTATAGAACAGACATTTCAACACTTGGAAGACACAACAGTGTCTATAGAACACACATTTCAACACTGGGAAGACACAACAGTGTCTATAGAACACACATTTCAACACTGGGAAGACACAACAGTGTCTATAGAACACACATTTCAACACTGTGAAGACACAACAGTGTTTATAGAACAGACATTTCAACACCTGGAAGACACACCAGTGTTTATAGAACACACATTTCAACACCTGGAAGACACAACAGTGTCCACTATTAAGGCATGACAACCAAATGAGAAGAATGGAAAGATGAGAAAAATTAGAACAATGAAAATAAAATGAAAAATGTACTACTTTTTCAGAATCCCAAGCTGTGGTACTGAGATTCTGAGATAAGTAGGATATTTTTTCATTGTTCTCATTTTTTTTTCTTTATCTTTCCCTTCTTCTCATTTTTTGTTCTTAATGTTTGTCTAATTTTTTGGGTTCACTGTTGCATCCATTAGCTATTTGTCATCTTTCTGCAGAAAACGATGGAAGTTTTCATTAATCGTTGTGTTTCTGCCAGTACCAGCCAGCCTTTCTTGTTGTTTCTTCAAGTAATTAATGTCATTGTCTTTTATAAGAGATCAAGATTTTATTCTCCTGACTTCTCATCCACAGCAAATGACCATCAAGGAATTTTATTTCAAGATTTATCCTAAAAAATTATGCACCTTCCGAGTGTGTCCTTGGACCAAGGTACGATGTGTTTTGTTTCGTCATGTTTGATTTTTGAAAAATTTTATTGCATCTATAACTCTTAGTGTTTTCTTTTAGAAATGGTTTAGTCACTTAACTGATTGCCTGCCAAACAAAAAAGCGGTCCTGACCAAACAGGATTCAAGGCAGAAAATTTGAAGTAGGGGTGTGTCACAATAATGCTTTTAAAATGGTTAAAATGATTGCAGATGTATTGTATTACATATCAAATTAAAGAGGATTGCACAGGGAACATGACAGTGTTAATAATTAATTGATACGTTACAAATATTATGACAATAATGAGAGGTTTAGTAATAACAATTGAAATTAGTGTTAAAAATTATGAAAAAATTCACTTACCAAGGTGTTATTTTCTATCCGCTGCAGCTAATCCAGTTAAATTTAGTGAATAATGTTACACACACCACTTTTGTTCAAGAATATCACAAGAACAGCCCCATAACACCAATAAAAAAGAAATAAAACATAATATTCTGAAGAACATAATTTTCACACAAAATGGAAAATGACCGGAGCACACCAGGCAGATTGTACTGAGAAACAATATAAACACTATTTTATATTTAGTTACAATCATTATTCTTTTTAAATTTAATTATTTAAATACTCCTTAAATACTTTTTGATAGCCAAAACAAATTTAGGGGCATAAATGTGGCCTATTAGTGAATTCATAATTCCATATGTGCCATCATATTATGACATATGATGAACTTTCACTACTTTTAGTGCACGTTTCCCTATCCACACGTGGCAAAACTTTAGACTCGCTACTAATAGTACTATCAGAATCTTCGCTCAAATCGGAATCACTATCGTCTAAAACCGTTTAAAACAACAATCTTGCTTGATGTACGAGGCCGCAAAGTCGGAGGTGTTGCCATCTGTTTAAAAAAAATCACAACAAACTTTGAAACACTAGTTTCCACCACACAAAATGGATCCTATGGCCTTGTATCACACATGCCGGAAGCAAAATCTTTCGTTGTAAAGTTTAATTAAATGGGGCACTAAAAATTGCGGAAAAGAAAACAGAAATGGAAGAAATAAAACACTATGTATATGGAACCGATAGGTCGGTTCCCAGGCGCCAAAATCGTTGTATGGAACCAATAGGTCGGTCTTTGGCAGGCAGTCAGATAAGTTTAGTCACTTAAAAAAGGTTTAGTCATTTTAGTGAAACGTGACAGTTGCCTGCAACATATGCCTACAGTATTGTATCTTTACTGATTTATATTATAGGCTTTGTATATAGCTTTGTTTCATGGAAACAAAAACAATAAAATGCTGAGGTCCTAGAAAAACTGGGAATGAAGAGAGAGTTGATGAAAGAAATAAAGAGGAGACAAGTGAAATATTTTGGCCACGTTAAAAGACATGATTCTCTTATAAAAACCATACTGGAAGGCAAGGTTGAGGGCAAGTGAGCAAGAGGTAGACAACGATACAAGTGGGAGGATAACATCAACCTGACAGAATGTACAGTCGAGGCAAGAGACAGACAGTGTTGGAGATCCATTGCAGCCAACCTTCATTGCGGAGACGGCACCTGATTGATTGATTGATTGATTATAGGCTATCTTTTATTGATTCATTTATGTTAGAATCACTCAGGTCACCCAGTACTGTATTGTTTAGAGTTCTTCACCTAATTCTGTTTCTTCATGCACTTCACATGTGATTCATGTTTAGATTTCATTAGTTTTGCTACTTCTCTCTTCCTGTGTGATTTGTGTGCAGATTTCATTAGTTTTTGCTACTTCTCTCTTCCCATGTGATTTGCTTGCACATTTTATTAGGTTTTGCTACTTCTCTCTTCCCATGTGATTTGCTTGCACATTTTATTAGGTTTTGCTACTTCTCTTTTCCTGTGTGATTTGTGCACAGATTTCATTATTTTTTCCTACTTCTCTCTTCCTGTGGGATTTGTATGCAGATTTCATTAGTTTTTCCTACTTCTCTCTTCATGTGTGATCACACTATTTTAGGGGTTTTTAATGTAACACTTCCTCATAGTTATTGCCCTTATTCATGATGGCTGGATATCTTATACACTACACCTAGGATCATGTGTGAATATACCCTGGGGTTTAAAAATATGATATCCACCAATAGCTTGAGATGTGGGAGTATACCTTTGTAGTGTAGAAGTACAACATTCACCAATAGCTTGAGATGTGGGAGTATACCTTTGGAGTGTAGAAGTACAACATTCACCAATAGCTTGAGATGTGGGAGTATACCTTTGGAGTGTAGAAGTACAACATTCACCAATAGCTTGAGATGTGTGAGTATACCTTGGGGGTGTAGAAGTATGACATCCACCAATAGCTTGAGATGTGGGAGTATACCTTGTACACCAATAACTTGAACTATGATTTATGATGTGAACTGTAGGAATATTTACTCAAGAAAAAAGATGTTATCTTCTTCTTGTTTCTAGGGGAGTGTATTCGACATCTAGTCTTTTTATATAAGGATAAAAAACTGGGAGAATCTGTGTATACGTTAAAAATGCCCTCAGTGGAAGAATTCAAAGAGGAAAGGTCAAATAGGTCACTGCTTAAGTAAAATTTCAAAATGAGGAAACCTCCCACAGAAGGATATTGAAAGCATGGGGTGATTCAGGTGTACGTACAGAGATTTGATTCCTTGCTGGTGCTACAAGATACGTGCTCGGCTGAGATTCCCATGTGAAGGAACTAACGCACTTGTGGAGTTACACGCTTGCCATCAGAGCAGTCCTGTACAAGCCAAGCTGATCAATGTGCTGTGTCAGCTCATTCCTGGACAATAGTCATCAACTTCTTATTGAAGCTGAAGCACATGAACAACTTGTATTGATGTGCTCTGTTTATGTACTCTATTGATGTGCTTTATTGATGTACCTTATTGATGTGCCTATATTTCAGTTTGTATTTAACGGAGTCAGCAGTCAGTATGATGTACCTACATTTAGTATAGAAGACGGGAGTCAGCCATCGGTAGAACTGGCTGCCAGAGACCGCAATACCATAGCTGCAACATTCTCCTGCTTTCTGCTCAAAAGTATCGGTATGCATTTAGTTTGTATTGCTTTGTTATTGTTTGCTAACATCATTTACAACTCTGGGCAGACCGATGTGTGCTTCGTATCTGTCACCAAGTATTGGAATAATAGGGATATAATAGAGAAATCAGACGTAAAGAGAGATCATTTCTGCATGAACAGGGACAAAAAGTCTTCGTAAAACAAACCAAAAGTAGACCAAGACAGAAATGACACTACTGAATAATAAAGAAATGACACTGCTGTAACAAGACAGAAATGACACTGCTGTAACAAGACAGAAATGATGCTATTGTAACGAGACATATATGACAATGCTGTATCAAGACAGAAATGATACTGCAGTAACAAGACAGAAATGACATTGCAGTAACAAGACAGAAATGACACTGCAGTAACAAGACAGAAATGACACTGCAGTAACAAGACAGAAATGACATTGCAGTAACAAGATAGAAATGACACTGCTGTTACAAGATAAAAATGACACTGCTGTGACTATATTAAGGCATAATTGTATTGTGTTACAGATAAATATGACATGAAATGTAAGGTGTGTAACTGGCCCAGTTCAGACAGGGATGTGTATGCAAGAATCAGCAAATAAGGTAACAACATGGGAGATACTCTCACAGGGGTGTGAGGCCTTCACACATGCTGGGTTACAGTAGAATGTGGTGGAAGAACCAGCTTCTTTCCTAGCAGTATCTTCCTCACAGAAACATCCCAGTAACCATTTCACAAGGCTGGGTCACCTTCACAGCAGTACCAACAGTGCTGGACATGGAATCCTCATACCCCAGTATTGGTAAGCCAGTCCACTAATCAGCAGTGCTGGACATTGAACCCTCGTACCCCAGTATTGGCAAGCCAGTCCACTAATCAGCAGCGCTGGACATTGAACCCTCGTACCCCAGTATTGGTAAGCCAGTCCACTAATCAGCAGTGCTGGACATTGAACCCTCGTACCCCAGTATTGGTAAGCCAGTCCACTAATCAGCAGTGCTGGACATTGAACCCTCGTACCCCAGTATTGACAAGCCAGTCCACTAATCAGCAGCGCTGGACATTGAACCCTCGTACCCCAGTATTGGTAAGCCAGTCCACTAATCAGCAGCGCTGGACATTGAACCCTCGTACCCCAGTATTGGTAAGCCAGTCCACTAATCAGCAGCGCTGGACATTGAACCCTCGTACCCCAGTATTGGCAAGCCAGTCCACTAATCAGCAGCGCTGGACATTGAACCCTCGTACCCCAGTATTGGTAAGCCAGTCCACTAATCGCTACACCAGCATGGCTGGCCAAGGGTAAAAAGTAAAGAATCCTTTTACATGTGTTTAGGCATATTGGTATATGGTGCTAACTCCACATTTTAATGGATTAACTAGCACTTGATGGGTGATGTGGTAATAAGCCTATTCAACCTCAGCAACCTTGAGCTAATTGTTATATTTGTTTGCTTGCCTTTCATTGGTCAAGCTGTTTGTTACATCTGTTAGCTTGTCTTTCATTAGTCAAGCTGTTTGTTATGTCTGTTGGCCTGTCTTTCATTGGTCAAGCTGTTTATTACTTCTGTTAGCTTGTCTCTCATTCATCAAGCTGTTTGCTATGTCTGTTCCAAGACCAAATGTTTTACCCTGGTTGTGTTGTATCTGTTTTTGTTAAGTCCATCCTTGATGGTGTCTATGAAGGTCTTCCTCAGGCTCTATATCCAGGACTGTTTTGATTGTTGTCTCTTGTCAGTTAATCAGGTTTTGTTCTCAGATGTTCAAAACCATTTTATTTTTTTGTCTCTCAATTAACTTGAAGCACTGTGTAATGCGTATCATAATTCGAGACATGGTGTTATGCTTATACGTCTGATGTTATCATTTCATATTCTGTCTTTTCTGGATACTCCAGCGACCTTTCTCAAGCATGTAATCTCTCATGTAACTATTAGGATATTCATAGCAAAGTGTGTGAAGAAACACTGTTTATCATTTGTCACTTGACATCCATCAAAATCTTCAGTCTTTGAGTTATGCTGGCAGCTGATTAGTCACTCTGTTTGCCATTTGGCATCTTGTTTCTGTCTCTCTGACAGATGCAATGACTGATGTGTAAATTTATGCTCCTTGCTTTCAGGAGGTTCTGAGACTTTCAATGACAAACGAGAATTTTTCTATCGTGAAATCCGAGCCACTCACCACAAGCGGTCGCACTCAAGCTTTGTGCTCAAGGTTGACAGGGCTAACTTGTTACAGAGTGTAAGTATCCCTACAGAGTGTGAGTACCCCTACAGAGTGAGTACCCCTACAGTGTGTGAGTTTCCCTACAGAGTGTGAGTACCCCTACAGAGTGTGAGTATCCCTACAGAGCGTGAGTATCCCTACAGAATGAGTACCCCTACAGAGTGTGAGTATCCCTACAGAGTGTGAGTATCCCTACAGAGTGAGTACCCCTACAGAGTGAGTACCCCTACAGAGTGTGAGTACCCCTACAGAGTGTGAGTACCCCTACAGAGTGTGAGTATCCCTACAGAGTGAGTACCCCTACAGTGTGTGAGTATCCCTGCAGAGTGTGAGTACCCCTCCAAAGTGAGTACTCCTACAGAGTGAGTACCCCTACAGAGTGTGAGTACTCCTACAGAGTGAGTACCCCTACAGAGTGTGAGTACCCCTACAGAGTGTGATTATCCCTACAGAGTGTGAGTACCCCTACAGAGTGTGAGTATCCCTACAAAGTGTGAGTACCCCTACAAAGTGTGAGTACTCCTACAGAGTGAGTACCCTTACAGAGTGTGAGTACCCCTACAGAGTGTGAGTACTCCTACAGAGTGAGTACCCCTACAGAGTGAGTACCCATACAGAGTGAGTATCCCTACAGAGTGTGAGTATCCCTACAGAGTGTGAGTACTCATACAGAGTGAGTACCCCTACAGAGTGTGAGTACCCCTACAGAGTGTGAGTACCCCTATAGAGTGAGTACCCCTACAAAGTGAGTACCCCTACAGAGTGAGTACCCCTACAGAGTGTGAGTACCCCTAAAGAGTGTGAGTACCCCTACAGACTGTGAGTATCCCTACAGAGTGCGAGTATCCCTACAGAGTGTGAGTATCCCTACAGAGTGTGAGTATCCCTACAGAGTGAGTACCCCTACAGAGTGTGAGTATCCCTACAGAGTGTGAGTATCCCTACAGAGTGTCCCTACAGAGAGTGAGTATCCCTACAGAGTGTGAGTATCCCTACAGAGTGTCCCTACAGAGTGTGAGTATCCTTACAGAGTGTGAGTATCCCTACAGAGTGTGCCCTACAGAGTGTGAGTATCCCTACAGAGTGTGAGTATCCCTACAGAGAGTGAGTATCCCTACAGAGTGTGAGTATCCCTACAGAGTGTGAGTATCCCTACAGAGTGTGAGTATCCCTACAGAGTGTGAGTATCCCTACAGAGTGTCCCTACAGAGAGTGAGTATCCCTACAGAGTGTGAGTATCCTTACAGAGTGTGAGTACTCCTACAGAGTGTGAGTACCCATACAGAGTGTCAGTGCCCCTACAGAGTGTGAGTATCTCTACAGAGTGTCCCTACAGAGTATCCCTACAGTGTGTGAGTATCCTTACAGACTGAGTGCGCCTACAGAGTGTCAGTGCCCCTACAGAGTGAGTATCCCTGCAGAGTGTGAGTACTCCTACAGAGTGTGAGTACCCCTACAGAGTGTCAGTGCCCCTACAGAGTGTGAGTACCCCTACAGAGTGTGAGTACCCCTACAGAGTGTGAGTACTCCTACAGAGTGTGAGTATCCCTACAGTGTGTGAGTATCCTTACAGACTGAGTGCGCCTACAGAGTGTCAGTGCCCCTACAGAGTGAGTATCTCTACAGAGTGTCCCTACTGAGTGTGAGTATCCCTACAGAATGCAAGTATCCCTACAGATTGTGTATCCATAGAGAATGTTAATATCTCCATCATCTTGTGGCACAAACATTCTCAAAAGACAAAAACTGTGTGACTCTTCCATTCATGTTTCACTGGAAATCTGGCTTATTTCGTCACAGTAACAAGTAAATAACTATTGTACTTACACTGAAAGAGGTTCAGACACAAAGACAGCTTATCACAATTGTCAGAAAGAGGCAGTCATGATTTTTGGTCACATTATGAGAAGACAGAAACTAGAAAATATTGTGACAACTGGAAAGATTTGTGAAAAGAAGGATAGAGGAAGACAGTGAGAGAAAATTGCGGACAGACTTGTGTCATGTCACAGAAGGGTATCAGGGCACAAATTAATACATGCTGTTAGAGATCACAACATGTGGAGAAGCATGATTGCCCATTCCAGCCCACATGCAATTGATGATGATAGTTTCAAGTAAGTGGATGATGATGATGATGATAGTTTCAAGTAAGTGTGTGATGATGATGATAGTTTCAAGTAAGTGTGTGTCATCATCATCCAGTACGTGGTTGTTTTTACAACATCAGGCAGGCCATTCTTTGTTATTGAACATATTTTTAGTGACCATACATGACATAGAAGAGACTACCTGCTTCAAGGCATGTGATCGTCAGCTGGCTGTGTGTGATGTTTTGCTCACGTTATTGGTGAGAGGGTCCGATGGATGTTCTTGTTGTTCTGCAATCTTGTGTGAATTAATCTTCTCCTTGTTATGTAATCTTGTGTGAATTAATCTTCTTGTTGTTATGTAATCTTGTGTGAATTAATCTTCTCCTTGTTATGTAATCTTGGTGAATTAATCTTCTTGTTATTATGTAATCTTGTGTGAATTAATCTTCTTCTTGTTATGTAATCTTGTATGAATTAATCTTCTTCATGTTCTGCAGTCTTGTGTGAATTAAACTTCTTCTTGTTCTGTAATCTTATGTGAATTAATCTTCTTCTTGTTCTGTAATCATGTTTAATTAATCTTCTCCTTGTTATGTAATCTTGTGTGAATTAATCTTCTCCTTGTTATGTAATCTTGTGTGAATTAATCTTCTCCTTGTTATGTAATCTTGTGTGAATTAATCTTCTCCTTGTTATGTAATCTTGTGTGAATTAATCTTCTTCTTGTTATGTAATCTTGTGTGAATTAATCTTCTTGTTGTGTAATCTTGTGTGAATTAATCTTCTTCTTGTTATGTAATCTTGTGTGAATTAATCTTCTTGTTGTGTAATCTTGTGTGAATTAATCTTCTTCTTGTTCTGTAATCTTGTGTGAATTAATCTTCTTGTTCTGTAATCTTGTGTGAATTAATCTTCTTCATGTTCTGTAATCTTGTGTGAATTAATCTTCTTCTTGTTCTGCAGTCTTGTGTGAATTAATCTTCTTCTTGTTCTGTAATCATGTTTAATTAAACTTCTTTATGTTCTGTAATCTTGTGTGAATTAAACTTCTTCTTGTTCTGTAATCTTGTGTGAATTAATCTTCTTCTTGTTCTGTAATCTTATGTGAATTAATCTTCTTCATGTTCTGTAATCTTGTGTGAATTAAACTTCTCCTTGTTCTGTAATCTTGTGTGAATTAATCTTCTTCATGTTCTGTAATCTTGTGTGAATTAATCTTCTTCATGTTCTGTATTCTTGTGTGAATTAATCTTCTTCTTGTTCTGCAGTCTTGTGTGAATTAATCTTCTTCTTGTTCTGTAATCATGTTTAATTAAACTTCTTCATGTTCTGTATTCTTGTGTGAATTAAACTTCTTCATGTTCTGTAATCTTGTGTGAATTAATCTTCTTCTTGTTCTGTAGTCTTGTGTGAATTAATCATCTTGTTCTGTGGTCTTTGTGAATTAATCTTCTTGTTTTGTTTCCATTCTTGGTTAATGAATGTTCTTGTTTTACAGTCTGCTGTCTTGGTAAATTAATATTATTGTTTTCTTGCAGTCTTGTTGAATAAATCCTCTTGTTTCTCCATTCTTGGAGAATTAATATTCTAAGACCATGATAAATTAATCTTCTTTGTTGCACAGTAAATGAATCTTCTTGTAGTACAGTGACTGAATCTTCTTGTTACTCTCCAGTCATACAAGGCAACCAAGAACCTGAACCTGTGTGATTGGTGTAAGCGCTTTGAGGTGATCTTCTCTGGAGAGCAAGGCTTGGACTGGGGAGGAGTCAGCAGGGAGTGGTTTGAGGTTTTGTGCAAGGAGATCTTTGACCCAAACGGTTCCGAGTTGTTCACAAGACTTACAGAGGACCCACAGGGTTTAGTGAGTATCTGTTTGTTGCTGGCAAACTGTAGGAAGCACTTGTAGAACTTCCCTCTCATCATTGGGTGGTAGTCTGTTGACAAGAATAAATACAGTAATACCTTGGTTTTTGATGACTTCCGTTTCGATGTTTGTCGATAATTCCCACGAAAAATGTGTCTAAAGTTTCGTCGGTTGCCTTGGAATTCTGTCAGTGTGACCACGTGACCCCGCTGCCAATTTTGCGAAAACAAAGGACCCACGCTTTCCAGTGTTTTTTTGCTTTTTAATTGATTGCAAGTGCTAATACTACAATTACATGTAAGCGATTACTGTGTAATCAATATTTGGTGCAGTGTGTTTATTTTGCTTTTTTCAGATTCAAAATGTTGTAATGGACGAAAGATTAAATCACTTGTGCTCAAATCTCATTGTCCCTTGACCTCACCGCAAATTTCTTATTGTTCTTAGTATTAAACACTATATTTATTCTTTATAAAATGTGTTTGTGGTATGCATTTTGGAGTGTCTAGAACAAATTAATTGGATTTACATTGATTCCTATGGAAATAATTGTCTCGGTTTTTGTCGGTTTCAAATTTCGCCAAATGTTTTCAGGCGGATTATCAATGAAAACCGAGGTATTACTGTACCGACATCCTGTAATGGAAACATGGCCACCCTCGGCTGGACCCCGGCCAGTATCTGCCGTGTTGTGTCGTGACCTGGTTATATCCTGATACATTGCTCAGCAGACGGAAAGTTCCAGCATCAGCCTGACAAACTCTGCGGGTTTTTGGGTTTGGAGAGGGGAAGGAGAGCAGCACAACACAGTCCCTGTAAAGATGGTACTTTGGAACCAGATCAGGAGACAGGTCTGTGCACCAGCCTCACTCCAACCAATCAGGAGACAGGTCTGTGCACCAGCCTCACTCCAACCAATCAGGAGACAGGTCTGTGCACCAGCCTCACTCCAACCAATCAGGAGACTTGTCTGTGCACTGACCTCACTCCAACCAATAAGGAGACAGTCTGTGCACCAGTCTCGATTCAACCAATCAGGAGACAGGTCTGTGCACCAGCCTCACTCCAACCAATCAGGAGACAGGTCTGTGCACCAGCCTCACTCCAACCAATCAGGAGACTTGTCTGTGCACTGACCTCACTCCAACCAATAAGGAGACAGTCTGTGCACCAGTCTCGATTCAACCAATCAGGAGACAGGTCTGTGCACCAGCCTCACTCCAACCAATCAGGAGACAGGTCTGTGCACCAGCCTCACTCCAACCAATCAGGAGAAATGTCTGTGCACTGACCTCACTCCAACCAATAAGGAGACAGTCTGTGCACCAGTCTCGATTCAACCAATCAGGAGACAGGTCTGTGCACCAGCCTCACTCCAACCAATCAGGAGACAGGTCTGTGCACCAGCCTCACTCCAACCAATCAGGAGACTTGTCTGTGCACTAGCCTCACCCCAACCAATCAGGAGACATGTCTGTGCACCAACCTTATTCCAACCAATCAGGAGACAGGTCTGTGCACCAACCTCACTTCAATCAATGGTAGACCTGTTGGGGGCCAACAAACCAGCCAACCACTAAACCAGTTATCTAACCACCCAACCAACCATCTAGTCAGCCAACCAACCACCCAACCAACCAACTAGCCAGCCAACTAGCCAGCCAGCCAACCAAGCGATAACTATTTTGAAATGTTCTGAGCTGTTGACAAAAGTATTGTCCACACCAGCTACAGAGATTGCTGAATCACAAGTTACTGATAACCTCATGGCAGATATAGTGTCAAATGCTGAAGTTTATATATATATATATATATATATATGATCATTAGTTTATGAGTGCAGGTCCGCATGGTCGAATGGATAAGAACACGTGTTCTTAAACATCCGGTGTGCTGATGCCGAGATAAGCAGTTCAACCCCTACACCGGACAGCTGGACTAAAATGTTGACCTGTCGTCCTTGACTTGGGGACGTTAATTACAAGTACCTCTGAAGTCAGAGTGGGTTTGCCTGATGGCGAGGGACACTGTTAATAGGGAAAGCTAACACACACACAAAATTCAGTCCATCACTACTATAAATAGTGTGTGTGGACTACACTTGAGTTCAAAGCGAGCGAGCGCAAAAATAAAAAAATAAAAAATTTAGTTTATGAGTTGGGGGAACCAGTTCCCTTTCTGACAACTTTTTCCCCCCTGCAACAGCACACATTCAAACTGCTGTTGTACAGAAGTTTCATGTGTACATATTAATGTATAACTCCTTACTTTAAAATATACACACACATGCATGCATGCACACATGCACCCTTACAAACACCCACGCATGTACGCAGAAATAGATATAAGTGTAATAAATGATTACTGTTACATACATAAACACACACACAGTCATGATAAGGTTATTCTGTCTGCACTAGTTTCACTTATTCATGTTGTTTGGATACTTTTACATGTACCAACACACACAGAAATGATAACGTTGTACATGTACCAACACACACAGAAATGATAACGTTGTACATGTACCAACACACACAGAAATAATAACGATATACATGTACCAACACACACAGAAATAATAACGTTGTACATGTACCAACACACACAGAAATAATAACATTATACATGTACCAACACACACAGAAATAATAACGTTATACATGTGCCAACACACACAGAAATAATAACGTTATACATGTGCCAACACACACAGAAATAATAACGTTATACATGTACCAACACACACAGAAATAATAACGTTGTACATGTACCAACACACACAGAAATAATAACGTTATACATGTACCAACACACACAGAAATAATAACGTTATACATGTACCAATACACACAGAAATAATAACGTTGTACATGTACCAATACACACAGAAATAATAACTTTGCACATGTACCAACACACACAGAAATAATAACATTGTACATGTACCAATACACACAGAAATAATAACGTTATACATGTACCAACACACACAGAAATATTAACGTTATACTGTCAGCACTAGTTCCATATATTCATATAATATTTGTCAGTTTCCAGTGGCATAAAGACTAGTACTGTTGCCT
Source organism: Cepaea hortensis (assembly GCA_963921405.1). Classification (NCBI taxonomy): domain Eukaryota; kingdom Metazoa; phylum Mollusca; class Gastropoda; order Stylommatophora; family Helicidae; genus Cepaea; species Cepaea hortensis. The sequence goes on from OY992881.1 coordinate 7,998,955, forward strand.
GCCGGACTGGTGGTCCTGGCTTTAAATCTCCCTGGTATGGCATTTTGTCATGCCCTCATGGGTCTGTAGTTGATTCAGCCTCGTAAAATAGACTGCAGACATGTTATGGGAGCTTCACAGCAAGTATTATACTAATCCCATCACCTGTCTGTGCTGTTTGTTTAAGGAAACGCCAGTGTATCACAAAGTTTGTTTTCGTCATTTCCATTCAGAGTTGAGACTGCAGGTGCAAATTAGGTCACATATTTTTCTTCTGATGGCGGCATAGTGTGTTTGTTGACTCCTCATTCAGAAAGCAATGGCAAACTACTGAACGTAGAATAGCCTGGTAAATCACAGCCAATAGGTGCTGGGGTTGACTGCAACATCCTGCGCAGGTGTCAGAAGTCGGGGTGCCCCACCGGCTAGATGAATGTATTATTCACTGGCGAGCAACCCCAAATAGTCAGAAACTGACTAGGGACAAAATCTATATGGCTGAACTACAGATTAAGCCCTTGAATATCCAACGTACAGTCCTAGTGGCTCGTTACAAAATTGAAATGAACTGTGCTGAATATTCGCCAAGGATCAGGAAAGAGAAGTTTAGCTGAGATAGATGTTTAAGTCTAAATATATGAATATAGACGACTATTCTCAGTACAGGTTTTTCTCCCTGACTGCTCCCTTCCTTGGTGTGTAAGTGAACCCCCACCAATGTACACACACAACACGTATGCACAATTGGAATTAAAAGATAACGACAGAACTATGAGTTACAATACTACAACATTTATTTACTAATCATCATCATAGACATCTGATGGTTCAAGATGAAGATGATAAAATCATATAACATATTGTGATGAGAAACATTACGTAACTTTACTTGTTACTTCATCTATCTGGAACTGTGGTCCAGATCCCCACTCTCCAGTAGACTCAACAAAAGAACAGCTTGCCGGTATCCTGACTCATGCCAGTCCTAGCTCTACCTAGTCTTCACTCGTTCTTGAGATCTGTAACATAGGTGCTCCTTGTGAGAGCTTGAAAGAAAGTCAAGAATGTGTTATATCAGTTCTACATCAGCGCAATCCTAATTAAAACATATAACACAAACATATACAATGACCAGTCTGGCCAAGTTTATCTTTCAGCTCGACTGCGTTCACCATCCTCCTTCTCCCTACTGTCTTTAGTCTGGGACGGGCTTTTCAATTGTCTCACACGCCTGTAATGATTACATTTCTGCCGCCCCATGTCCATGTCGCTAATACAGAAATTCTGTGTCGTACAGCCGCTCCGTCCAATGTTAGTTTAGCAGCTCACAGGGTCGGTAAGTGTATTATAACAATGCCAGGTCATCCGGGCTTACAAGCCGTGACCAGTAGTTGTGCCAGGTTTCCATGCATTACCGTGGACGCACGCCCACAATACACTGAGAAAGTTTAGCACCATATACCAATTGTGGGTAAGGTCTGTACCCTTACACCTCTGCTTCCAACACAATCATTGGCCAATGTGCCAATGCACAGACAATCGATGGTTAGTGTGCCAATGCGCACACCATAATATAACACTTCATATTGATAGGCTTGCATATGACAAATCAATATACCAAACATGAAATACCCATAAAACATTAATTAAACTAGACATATTATGATACTTTAACATCATAGCATAATGCACTAGTTAGTTTATGAAATTACACATACATACATCCAACATATCCGTAAACATTATATTACTTCAAGATGGACATCTAATGATACGAAACATAATAGCATCAGGCATTATTAATGAGTACTAATATTGTATAGCTACAAAATGAGATATACAACAAGTCTAATTAAAGTTACCACACAGACCAGCTATATTTGCTGAGCTGCCCGGTTTAATCACACTTAGTTACTGCTGTTGTAAGAATTAAATAAATAGTCAGTTGACTATATTCTGTACAACAAATGCACACACCAAAAAGAGACTAGTCTAGTTTACAAAGAACTGGCAAGCATCTGCTACGATACCTCAAGTATATCTAGACAAGACCTGCCTTCCATAAGTTTCTACTTCTCAGAAGAGTAGCACTTACAGCACAATTATATTGAACAAAGAACTCAGAAAGACCACTCAAGTAACCTATGACAATGATAGTTCTTGCAATAACCTAGATCAGATATAGACTGAAAGTCAGTACATCCATCTAAAACTCGACTAGTTACTAAGAATTAATTCTCCTAGTTAAATCTAGCAACCTAAGAATCATGCAAAACGAGCTGGTTGTCTCACCTGTTCTGAAGTCAAATTTAATCTAACATTAAACAGGCTAGGGACCCTTATTTAAGCTGAGTCAAGCAGACAGTGTCTGAGACACTATTATCTCTTTGGCATTCCCGTCATAAATTCTTCTTATCTCCCGCTGACGGTAATTGCAATTATCCCCGCAACCTGGCCATCACACCTTGCTCCTCTCTGTCTGGTACAGTCTACAGTGGTAATTGTCTTATCAGACCTGGTTCACACCTGGCGATTTCCTACCTGTGCTTATCAGGTGTCATGCCTGGTCAGTTTTAATTACACAGTCCATGGCCCCTTCATTGTTGATTCAGCATGTCTGGGTCAGCAGTTTCCCAAGGTGTATACTAATTATCTAGTTGCCATTTTACTTGCCATCTGCAAGCTTACGTCATGGCTAGAGGCTTTTTGTGAATAATCTTACCTCACGACTAGATAATTTTGGAGTAGTGTGATTAATTCATTCTTTCTCAATTTGGCCTCTCAAATTTGGAGACCGAGAAAAATATTCTGGGATGTTAAGGCGGCCACTTCGTGACAGAGCTTTCCCCTTAAAAAAAAGTTTCTGCCAGAAATCTTTTGTCAAAGCACGCCGTACATCCCAGAATAATGCCTAAGCACTCTCCGTTCTGTATCTGCCTAAAGGTTTCCAATATTCCTTGTGGCAGTGGGTTGTCCTGCATAAAGACGTCCCATTTCCATAACCCAAAGATACTCTGGATAGATCCTTGTACCTGGTTTTCGGCCGGGATTCCATGCAATAGCTTGGTAAAATCCGGTAATTGTCAGAAGGTTGTAATTTTACCCCTCTGGGAAAGATCACAATCAACGGGATTCTTCTACGCCTCTGGGCAGCAATTGTTTTACACCATTCACTCACGTGATTTACTCCTTGCAGCCGAGGATGTACCCGTAGTGAGGTCTTGCATAAGCTGGCCACAGCAAAGCTTGTCTCCGTGATTTTCCTCCGTCCGTTATAGATTCTCAACTGATCCATCAATAACTTCCTTTTGAAAGGAATAATGTTACACATCATGGTCCCATGATATAAATTCAACTGGCGCTTTCCTCCTTCAAAGTTGGGCGTAACAATCTTCCCTCCTCGGTGTCGCGGTTTCTTCCCCTGATAATCAGTTAACGGGCTGAGTTTCTCTGCATTAGAGTTTCGTGTGAAAACCGTGCTAGAAATTGGAAATTTAGTGTGCCAAGTTGTCCTGCCTTGAGAAATAACATAGTTACTCCAGGGCGATAAAGTGGTGTTACTTTTGAATAAAGTATCCACAAATAGCTGATCTACTCCTATCAAATCGACCTGACTGAAGGGTAGATTGAATCCTAAGAGTGTTGATTCCAAACCACTCTTGACTTCTGTTACTTCAGGTCCCTGTTGCTGGAATTCCCTGATAACTTCAGCTAATGAGATGATAGGCGTTTCTTCCTCCATCTTGTGCAAAGAATTTTCTTCTTTAGCAACTACAGACAATGGTGTCTGCACAATATCAGAGTCCATATTCTGGCTCCTGGCAATTCCTTGTGTTTCCTGAGTCTCCGAACTGGTATACTGTGAGATAACAACTGGAAATGTTTCCTGATCTGGATGTTCCTCTCTGGTCATGCTTTCATGGGCTAAGTCCAGTTGAGGTAAATCCTGTGATGGGCTGTCTAAGCAATCCATCACAATAGGTAAATGATTTGAACTGAAATCTAGTGTCTTGTCCTGAGCTGCAGCCTCAAAGATCACAAGGGGTTCCGGGTCATCCTTCATCCCACTGTCAGTCAAATTTAATCCCACTTCTTCCTCGTCTGGGCTGAAGGGAATAATAAAGTCGGTTACCTTTCGATCTCCGACCTCCTTAAAAGATGTCCTCAGGTCATCTTCCTCTTGAGTTTCACCTCTCGTTGAAGTAAAATGAGATTCCTGGGAGTCTTGTACTGGCAAACCGTAGTGCAAACAGTTGTCTTCTGGGTAACTGTTACTAGGTAAATTATCTGAACTGATAATTAGTGACTCTTCCCGCGTTGCAGCAGTGAAATTCACCTGGGATTCTGTTCCTTCCTTCCTCCCTATTTCAGTCAGATGTAATTCCACTTCGTGATTCTGTGACCAGAAGGGAATGTGAGAATCGGCTAGGTCTCCGCCTGCGACCTCATTAAAGGTTGTCTTCAGTTCCTCTTTCTCTCGAGATTCATTTCTCCTAGAAGTCAAGTGGTTTTCCTGAAGGTCCTGTACTGTTAAACCACCATTGCCGTGGTACAAACAGTTATCACGTTTGTGACTGTTTGAAGTGCTCTTGGCACGTTTCTTCTTCCCTCTTTTCCGTTTAGGACTGGGTCGAATGAGAACCTGTAGTTCCCGGTCCACTACCTCTGATTCCGCGGTGGTTGGCAAAGATGTCCCTTCCTTCTTGGTTGGGTGAGCATCCATATCTCCTACCTTATGTTCCGCTAGAAAGGTTAGCTTCTCTGCATTGACTACTTCCATATGCTGTTTATTAATCTCTGCTTCTTCAGTTTTGCTACGCTCTTTTGCTTCAAATAACTCATCAATTGTTTTATTCATCTGTTCCTCCGCCATGTCCCACTCTTTCATCTCGTCTCTGATGTATGTTTCTAATTGTTCTCCTGTTAAGCCCTCTATTATGCCTAACCTTCTCGTGGACTCTAAGTAATCTGTGCGCGCCTTCAGATAATCTAGATCCTGGGAAGGTGAGTCCATATTTGCTAATGGCTATATTAGGTAAGCTCTTATGTATCTATGAAAATCAGAGCTAAGCTAGAAAGACAAGAGTGAACCAATGACAGCAGAATCTAAACCAATGTGTAGAGTTAAACCTCAGCAGTGAAAGACAACTGAAAGTAATATTCAAGTAGTTTCTGGCGACCGCAGTGAAGTAAGTGTGAGAGATATACTACACAGTAATCAATACTAATATTTACCTAAATAAATATTAAAATGCACTGCATACATGTCAAAATGAACATGGCATATATTAGCATAAAATTGCAAATCAGTCAAGCAGTTAAATCATCAAACACATCAATGTAAATATGATTAAAGTGTTCAATTATCAATAAATGATTAATGGTAACACTAATTGATAATAGTTACAAACAGTTATCAATAAATGATAGATGATGGTAGTTTTCTCATAAGTTCTTATCTGTTATACTTTTGAAAAGTTATATATGTACTCTGAAACTTCCTCAACTAAAAGTAGCTACACTTGATGATAGTCTATTTTGATGACTGAAGATTACAAGAGTTAACTTTGAAAAATCGTTTGTCTAGGGTCTAGTAGAATCACTATGATTACTAGAATCCTGGTTCAGGCTCGCGGACTGGACCCCAATCTGTCATAAGTCGGGGTGCCCCACCGGCTAGATGAATGTATTATTCACTGGCGAGCAACCCCAAATAGTCAGAAACTGACTAGGGACAAAATCTATATGGCTGAACTACAGATTAAGCCCTTGAATATCCAACGTACAGTCCTAGTGGCTCGTTACAAAATTGAAATGAACTGTGCTGAATATTCGCCAAGGATCAGGAAAGAGAAGTTTAGCTGAGATAGATGTTTAAGTCTAAATATATGAATATAGACGACTATTCTCAGTACAGGTTTTTCTCCCTGACTGCTCCCTTCCTTGGTGTGTAAGTGAACCCCCACCAATGTACACACACAACACGTATGCACAATTGGAATTAAAAGATAACGACAGAACTATGAGTTACAATACTACAACATTTATTTACTAATCATCATCATAGACATCTGATGGTTCAAGATGAAGATGATAAAATCATATAACATATTGTGATGAGAAACATTACGTAACTTTACTTGTTACTTCATCTATCTGGAACTGTGGTCCAGATCCCCACTCTCCAGTAGACTCAACAAAAGAACAGCTTGCCGGTATCCTGACTCATGCCAGTCCTAGCTCTACCTAGTCTTCACTCGTTCTTGAGATCTGTAACATAGGTGCTCCTTGTGAGAGCTTGAAAGAAAGTCAAGAATGTGTTATATCAGTTCTACATCAGCGCAATCCTAATTAAAACATATAACACAAACATATACAATGACCAGTCTGGCCAAGTTTATCTTTCAGCTCGACTGCGTTCACCATCCTCCTTCTCCCTACTGTCTTTAGTCTGGGACGGGCTTTTCAATTGTCTCACACGCCTGTAATGATTACATTTCTGCCGCCCCATGTCCATGTCGCTAATACAGAAATTCTGTGTCGTACAGCCGCTCCGTCCAATGTTAGTTTAGCAGCTCACAGGGTCGGTAAGTGTATTATAACAATGCCAGGTCATCCGGGCTTACAAGCCGTGACCAGTAGTTGTGCCAGGTTTCCATGCATTACCGTGGACGCACGCCCACAATACACTGAGAAAGTTTAGCACCATATACCAATTGTGGGTAAGGTCTGTACCCTTACACCTCTGCTTCCAACACAATCATTGGCCAATGTGCCAATGCACAGACAATCGATGGTTAGTGTGCCAATGCGCACACCATAATATAACACTTCATATTGATAGGCTTGCATATGACAAATCAATATACCAAACATGAAATACCCATAAAACATTAATTAAACTAGACATATTATGATACTTTAACATCATAGCATAATGCACTAGTTAGTTTATGAAATTACACATACATACATCCAACATATCCGTAAACATTATATTACTTCAAGATGGACATCTAATGATACGAAACATAATAGCATCAGGCATTATTAATGAGTACTAATATTGTATAGCTACAAAATGAGATATACAACAAGTCTAATTAAAGTTACCACACAGACCAGCTATATTTGCTGAGCTGCCCGGTTTAATCACACTTAGTTACTGCTGTTGTAAGAATTAAATAAATAGTCAGTTGACTATATTCTGTACAACAAATGCACACACCAAAAAGAGACTAGTCTAGTTTACAAAGAACTGGCAAGCATCTGCTACGATACCTCAAGTATATCTAGACAAGACCTGCCTTCCATAAGTTTCTACTTCTCAGAAGAGTAGCACTTACAGCACAATTATATTGAACAAAGAACTCAGAAAGACCACTCAAGTAACCTATGACAATGATAGTTCTTGCAATAACCTAGATCAGATATAGACTGAAAGTCAGTACATCCATCTAAAACTCGACTAGTTACTAAGAATTAATTCTCCTAGTTAAATCTAGCAACCTAAGAATCATGCAAAACGAGCTGGTTGTCTCACCTGTTCTGAAGTCAAATTTAATCTAACATTAAACAGGCTAGGGACCCTTATTTAAGCTGAGTCAAGCAGACAGTGTCTGAGACACTATTATCTCTTTGGCATTCCCGTCATAAATTCTTCTTATCTCCCGCTGACGGTAATTGCAATTATCCCCGCAACCTGGCCATCACACCTTGCTCCTCTCTGTCTGGTACAGTCTACAGTGGTAATTGTCTTATCAGACCTGGTTCACACCTGGCGATTTCCTACCTGTGCTTATCAGGTGTCATGCCTGGTCAGTTTTAATTACACAGTCCATGGCCCCTTCATTGTTGATTCAGCATGTCTGGGTCAGCAGTTTCCCAAGGTGTATACTAATTATCTAGTTGCCATTTTACTTGCCATCTGCAAGCTTACGTCATGGCTAGAGGCTTTTTGTGAATAATCTTACCTCACGACTAGATAATTTTGGAGTAGTGTGATTAATTCATTCTTTCTCAATTTGGCCTCTCAAATTTGGAGACCGAGAAAAATATTCTGGGATGTTAAGGCGGCCACTTCGTGACAGCAGGACATACCATTTGTTTTAAAACAAGACTTTTGTTCCATTCCAGTATTTCTGGAAGTCACTTCTGATCGTCTGTGTGTGGATATGTGTGCTGGGGCATTGTCAGTTATCAGGAGATTTGAAGCACTGTACTTTACGTAGCTTTGATTCAAAACACAGTCCCAACCCTGAGTTGGTAGAGAGGTGGTTTTGGAGCCAAGACACTCAGAGTTGAAGAGCACTGGACCATTAACTTACTCCCCTTATTATATTTGCCACTTTTGTCATTGGCAGGTTCATCCGAACCCAAAGCGACCGCCTGACAAGAAGGTCAAGTTGTACGAGTTTGCTGGGAAAATTGTTGGCAAGTGTTTGTTCGAATCTTCCATTGGCAGAACACAGCTGGTCAAGGCTAGTTTCTCAAGGTCGTTTCTGGCTCAGCTGATAGGTCTCAGGGTTACATACAAGGTGAGCAGTGTTTGTGTGCCTGTAGTTGAGTTGTGTTCACGTCATGTTGCCAGACAGTTGGTCAGACAGTCAGTCACACAGACAGACAGTCAGTCAGTCAATCAGTCACACAGTCAGTCAAGGTCCCCTTGTACACGCCTTCAGGGACCCTGGACATATGGTGCTGGATCCATGTTGTCTAGACCAGTCAGCACTGGGGGGGGGGGGGGGGGGGTGTCAGGTCAGACAGGTGGCCTTGACTCCCCAACACAGGTCCTGGCACCCAGTGTAGGCTGGCCTGACATGGCAGCCCGAGCCATATGTAAACATTTGAAGCCATCCCCAATGTGTGGGGGTGTGACCCCCGGCCAGCGACTGCACTACTGCAGCTCTCTATATTGAAAGTCCATCTATATAAGTCCAGCAAAAGCTGCATTTCAGAACATGACAAGTATCTTGTTAAGTCAGTCACTGTCATTAAATGCCAAAAAGAGAGCACTGGCATGTTACATAGAACCTGTTTTGCTGTGTGGCAGTGAATCATGGAATGTTGACAGACAGATTAGGAGCAACTTGGAAACAATGGAGATGTGGTTCCTGTCATGACTTGCAAATACGTTGGACTACCAGAGTAACTAATACCGATCGTCTCAAGGAGGCTAATGAAACTAGAACATTCTATACAATAAGCAGAAGCAGACCAACAGCTTTCTTGGGTCATGTGATGAGAAGAGAGGTGTTGGAGAACATCGTGACAACTGACAAGATCGAGGGGAAGAGAGGCAGAGGCAGACCAAGAGAAATGATGCTGGGTGGACTGAGATTGTGGCATGGAGAAATATCAGCAGAGTTGATCCAGAGCACCAAAGATTGAGATTTGTGGAGAGACATGAACGCCTGGGCCAGCTGACAGGGCACATGATGATGATGATATTAAAATTACAGTGGACCTTTACTAGTCACCTTTAATTGTTTCATTCCCAGAACGAACAAACAAACAAACTTTATTTTCAAAGGGTTAAGAATTGTTCACGCAGGCCCGTCTGACATTCTTCCCCTCCTCTCTGTTTCCTCTCATATGTTATTTCATTCAACGTCACTTATAAGCAAATCTTAGACAAGACAGAAGGTATCAGCAGCTGTCCAACAGAGGCAATAACAATAGTATAAACATAAATGTAAGACTTTCACAGCAACGAAATATATACATCTTCTAAACAAAGAAATGTGTTGCCAGATTTCTGTAGTATACTCCAACTAAACATTAAAAGGACAGTCACACATGGTACTTTGATTGGTACAAGGTAGTCCCACAACAGATGCTGCCATTGAAGTGTGAAGCCTTCACAAGTTTGACCCCTGACATATGAGGTGGGTGGACAGTTCCCTTCCTCGTGACCTTTTCCTCCAAAATTCAGAAAATTGGTGCCCATTTTTATGTTGCAGTTTATGCCTAAGAGTTTGGCTGATCAGAAAAAATAATTCTGCCTTTGCTGATTGTTAAACTCAGACCACTGTTTTGTTAGGCAGGTACATTAATCACCAGGCCACCACACCTCCATGTAGAACATCCATTCATACATGGTGCGTTGCATGGGGATGCTAGAGTTCAGTGTCATGTGGAGACATGTTGTTGTAAGTCTGTCGCACTGAGAGAACAGATTGGTAGCTTCTTGAGCTACACTAGTGGGCAGTATTCTAATGGACAGATCTTCAGTCATGCAAGAAAGACCTCTGTGTAAAGATACTGCATGCGGTGAGCCAACAGTATGCAGACTGAAGTAACAATGGACAGATCTTCAGTCGTGCAAGAAAGACCTCTGTGTAACAATACTGCATGCAGTGAGCCAACAGTATGCAGACAAGTAACAATGGACAGATCTTCAGTCGTGCAAGAAAGACCTCTGTGTAACAATACTGCATGCAGTGAGCCAACAGTATGCAGACTGAAGTAACAATGGACAGATCTTCAGTCGTGCAAGAAAGACCTCTGTGTAACAATACTGCATGCAGTGAGCCAACAGTATGCAGACTGAAGTAACAATGGACAGATCTTCAGTCGTGCAAGAAAGACCTCTGTGTAACAATACTGCATGCAGTGAGCCAACAGTATGCAGACTGAAGTAACAATGGACAGATCTTCAGTCGTGCAAGAAAGACCTCTGTGTAACAATACTGCATGCAGTGAGCCAACAGTATGCAGACTGAAGTAACAACATACAAACTGGAAGTATTGTTGCCTGAGAGTTGCAGGGACCTGTTAGATGTGTATCCACCCAGTGTGCAACTGGTGACAATTACCTTCCATACACTCAGATATCTCCTGAGGGAGATGGTGCCTTGTGGGCATGTCTTGAGTGTAGTGTCCTCACTTCTGTCAACCAATAAGCTTGATATACTCCTGACAGATTCCAGCAAAGTGTGTTTCTTTGAAATAATAGCTCGGATAGTTAGTTTTTCACTGAGTTTTGTTCTATTTCAGCATTTTGAGACAGATGATCCAGAATTTTACAGCAGCAAAATCTCCTACATCGAGAACAACGATGTTGATCATATGGAGCTCACATTTTCTGAGGAAGTTTACAACGCTCAAGGGCAGCTGGTCAAGGTCAGTATCAGTTATGTTATTTGCCAGATAAGCTGAAGTAGCTACATTCTTCTGAAGTATTGTTCTTATTTTACTGCTGATTTTTTGGTACGTTGTTTCTGTTTACAGGCAGAACATTGGTGGGTTATTCATTCATTATCTGCTTATTTTTATGCTAGGATGATGAGGTACCCCACATTGTTTTTTTCTTTCCTCTTTAGACCCTGGATGTAGAAATACCATTGTTTTTTTCTTTCCTCTTTAGACCCTGGGATGTAGAAATACCATTTTTTTTTTCTTTCCTCTTTAGACCCTGGGATGTAGAAATACCATTTTTTTTTTTTCCTCTTTAGACCCTGGGATGTAGAAATACCATTGTTTTTTTCTTTCCTCTTTAGACCCTGGGATGTAGAAATACCATTGTTTTTTTCTTTCCTCTTTAGACCCTGGATGTAGAAATACCATTGTTTTTTTCTTTCCTCTTTAGACCCTGGGATGTAGAAATACCATTGTTTTTTTCTTTCCTCTTTAGACCCTGGGATGTAGAAATACCATTGTTTTTTTCTTTCCTCTTTAGACCCTGGGATGTAGAAATACCATTGTTTTTTTCTTTCCTCTTTAGACCCTGGGATGTAGAAATACCATTGTTTTTTTCTTTCCTCTTTAGACCCTGGGATGTAGAAATACCATTGTTTTTTTCTTTCCTCTTTAGACCCTGGGATGTAGAAATACCATTGTTTTTTTCTTTCCTCTTTAGACCCTGGGATGTAGAAATACCATTGTTTTTTTTCTTTCCTCTTTAGACCCTGGGATGTAGAAATACCATTGTTTTTTTCTTTCCTCTTTAGACCCTGGGATGTAGAAATACCATTGTTTTTTTCTTTCCTCTTTAGACCCTGGGATGTAGAAATACCATTGTTTTTTTCTTTCCTCTTTAGACCCTGGGATGTAGAAATACCATTGTTTTTTTCTTTCCTCTTTAGACCCTGGGATGTAGAAATACCATTGTTTTTTTCTTTCCTCTTTAGACCCTGGGATGTAGAAATACCATTGTTTTTTTTCTTTCCTCTTTAGACCCTGGGATGTAGAAATACCATTGTTTTTTTCTTTCCTCTTTAGACCCTGGGATGTAGAAATACCATTGTTTTTTTCTTTCCTCTTTAGACCCTGGGATGTAGAAATACCATTGTTTTTTTCTTTCCTCTTTAGACCCTGGGATGTAGAAATACCATTGTTTTTTTCTTTCCTCTTTAGACCCTGGGATGTAGAAATACCATTGTTTTTTTCTTTCCTCTTTAGACCCTGGGATGTAGAAATACCCCCACATTCTGCTTGGTCTTCCTTCATCTGACTGCGGAGCTACAAGTTCCCAGTCTGGTCTGACTGTGGGATGTACAAGTTCCCAGTCTTGTCTGACTTTGGGATGTTCAGTTGAGTTGAGTTAAGAACCGATATCACTGCACTTAGGACATTTCCATACGTGCTCAGTCCCCTCGTTCAACAGCAAGTGAAGAGTCATACTACTAATCGTTCCCACCGCTATCTGATTAAAAGTTCTCCTGGTCTTCCCTCTCAATTTTGAGATTCTTCCAGAATCCCTGCCGATCCCCCGCAATCTCATTCTTTCCACATATGGGTTCTCAATCTGTTTCTCCGCCTTCGCCACCTGGTCCCACAAGCGCATGACCACCTCCCCCTTGTCCATAGGCAAGATACCACCAAGAGGTGCATTCCCTGCTAGCCTATCAGTCTGTTCATTCCCTCGTACACCCGCATGACCAGGGCAAAATATCCATACAATTCCCACAATCTGTGGCCTCTGAAGCGACGAGAGCCATTCCACATGAAACATTCCTTTCTCCACCTTACTAAGCATACTCTTTGAATCCATAATGAACACAACATGTGTTGCAGTAGTCTCCTCTAGCCACCGGAATACCGCTGTTACTGCCTCCACCTCCATTTTCATGCTGGAGGTCGTAGTCTCATATGCCAGGCTCTCCTTTTTCAAGACTCGCCCATTAGCCTTTGCAATAAAGCCCCAGCCACTATGTCTGTTTCTCACCACTGACCCATCAATGTAGATGACTATGTCACCTTGATGTGTGTTGCTCTGGATTAGCTGTTGCACTACAAACTCAGTGCGGCCTGCTGCCCATTCTCTGCTCTCACGACCCAGTTTTATTATTACATTGTGCCAGTCCGTCATGTTATCTGGAACTTCAACCCACTCTCTTCCACGATTGATGGTCTCTAGATCACACACCTGACGTATAGAAAGTTCTGCCTGTGCCATCCAGGAGCTGCCTCGTCTTAGTCTATGACCCTTGACCATATCCATGGCTTCATGCAGGGGGTGATCCCTGTCTGCTGCAACTCTCAGGTACCATTTGGCCTGAAGGACCCTATGCCTATCCGTCATTGTAGGTAGCGCCAGGATATGCCTCATGCAGATAACTGGTGTGTCCTTTGTGCACCCCAGTATTAACCGCATGGCTTTGGGATGTATAAATATCTAGTCTGGTCTGACTGTGTGGTGGACAAGTACCGTCTGGGATATACAAGTACCCAGTCTGGGATATACAAGTACCCAGTCTGGGATATACAAGTACCCAGTCTGGGATATACAAGTACCCAGTCTGGGATATACAAGTACCCAGTCTGGGATATACAAGTACCCAGTCTGGGATATACAAGTACCCAGTCTGGGATATACAAGTACCCAGTCTGATCTGACTGTTTAACTGTGTGTGAGAGGTGAGAGAATCAGCTTCATTGCCCTGGATTTCCCCCCATCTGACGGGGTCTCTCTCCATAGAATGGCAAGCCACCTGCTGAGAGCATCACACAGAGCATGACCTCCGTAGCTCCAATGATGACGACCACACCCCCCCCCCCCACACCCCAGGGGTTTAAAAATGGTGCTGGTGATTCAGACAATGCAGCCCAAAAATGAACTCACGACCTTCAGAGCACAAGGCAAACGGCTAGACCACTATGCCATGGAAACCTGCCAACTGTATATTACACAGTGTCCTTTGCTGAAGGGAGACCCGTGCTACATGGCATGGGACACAAACCCCAGGCTTGCGCAGTCCCATGCTAATGTCTAACCACTCCACCCCTGCAGCAAGACAAGTATGTGCCAAGTTTCTGTGTCATTCAGTTCACTTATCCATTCCAGGAGGTGGACCTGATTCCAAATGGCTCAAAGATTGTGGTCACCAATAGCAACAAGCTGCGATACCTGGATGCATTAGCCCAGCATCGACTGGTGACCCCAGTCAGGGAGGAGGTCGAGAGCTTCATGAGGGGCTTGAATACAGAGCTGATACCAGAGAATCTGCTGAGTATATTTGATGAGTATGAGCTTGAGGTGAGGAATTCTTTATAGTGTTTCATGGCTGTTTGATGAGCTACATGAGGAGTCACAGATGCTTGGTGTGGTTGTAGTTGATATTTCTAGTGCAGTTCTGTGTCTGTGTTTGTACTCTGTTATGTATTCATCTCTCTCTCTCTCTCTCTCTCTCTCTCTCTCTCTCTCTCTCTCTCTCTCTCTCTCTCTCTCTCTCTCTCTCTTCTCTCTCTCTCCCTCTCTCTCTCTCTCCCTCTCTGTCTCTCTCTCTCTCTCTCTCTCTCTCTCCCTCTCTCTCTCTCTCTCTCCCTCTCTCTCTCTCTCCCTCTCTCTCTGTCTCTCCCTCTCTCTCTCTCTCTCTCTCTCTCTCTCCCTCTCTCTCTCCCTCTCTCTCTCTCTCTCTCTCTCTCTCTCTCCCTCTCTCTCTCTCTCTCCCTCTCTCTCTCTCTCTCTCCCTCTTTCTCTCTCTCTCCCTCTCTCTCTCTCTCCCTCTCTGTCTCTCTCTCTCTGTCTCTCTCTCTCTCTCTCCCTCTCTCTCTCTCTCTCTCTCTCTCTCTCTCTCTCTCTCTCTCCCCCTGTATGTGGTGTCTGTGTGTGTATCTGTCCATGTGTGTCTGGCTGCATGTCTGTATGCGCAGATGTGTATCTGTCTATGTATATCTGTGTGCATACTTGTGTCTGTAGGCGTCTGTGTTTGTTTATATGTTGTATTGTGTATGTATCTATTTGTGTGTCTGTGTGTAATTATTTTTGTAGGTATGTGTTTACGTATGATGTATGTATGCATATCTGTAAGCATGTATGTGTGTGTTTGCACATGAGTACCTGCATGCTTCCCTTATATAAATAAAGGTAATTGTAAATGTCTAATGTATCAGTGATATAATTATTTCTCTGTTACACAAGCCATACATTAGATCTGAGGTAAAAATTTTACAAAGCCATACAGTACATCTGAGGTAAAACGTCTCACATATCCCAAGTACCTCAATGACATATTTATCTAGACAACTAATCATACACTAAGTGATGTTTCTGGAATGACACTAGATTTCCTCCTGTTTAATTGTAACTTTTACCTAGATCATTTTTATTTGTTCAAAATTGTGAGTTTTCATATAAAATATTGTTGACACAGAAGAAAGAAAACATGTTCTGAGATATTGAGAGCTTTGTGTCTTGTAGATCACTCACCAAGACCATAAGGAAAAGACATGAAATTTATGGATTATAGCAACATACGTGGTGAAGTAGGGAAATTAGCCTTATGGGGGGAAATACTGGGCTTGAAGCTAGAGGAAGATGGATGTTGGAAGCTCAGACAGGGCAATGACATATAATATCAGTAAAACCTCCATCCATCCATCATGTGCCATGCCGGTAAGCGTGGGCGGTCATGTTCTGCCATCTCACCCGATCACCAGAGTCGTGGATCAGCTCCGTGTTTCTGTCTCGACTATGCCACAAGGCCAAGCCATCCAGGTACTTGCTTCTAGGTCTTCCCCTTGGTCTGTTCCCCTCGATCTTACCAGTTGTCACCAAATTCTCCAATCCATTTCTTCTCATAACATGTCCAAAAAATTTTGACTGTTTTCACACAACATGATTTACTTGGCATGTGTAAAGAAGGTAGTTTGCCATTGCTTTCCTTCCTAGCAGTGACCATACTGGTCAGTGACCGTAGCCATTGTCTCCTCAAAAAAGAGATCCTCTGCCTACCGTCGTGAAGGTGGAGACCATAACCTACAACTATCTGTTGGCTGCTCTCCATCTTCATCCACCACCTGCACCCATGGCTTCACGTAACCCTGATCGGGGGGCTAAACGGGTACTCCACCTTGCCCAAGGGTGTCCCGTAGGCTAGCGGAGGGAAGGAGGCGCCTTACTTCTCCTTTGATAGGGGATACCCCTACCCCGCAAACCTGCTTCATCAAAATATCACATGTCAGAGAAGATGGGAGGGTCATGGTCACCAATGTCTGTCCCACACCAGGCACCTGAAGAAGATATATATTGATACATGCACACAAAGGGAGGTCATTAAATTACAGGAATTTTAGGAATAACGCTGTTTACAATAGTGTGAACCAGAAATGTGTGTTTTTTCTCAACATTGTCCACTCTGTCTGGCAACACACTTAGTCCACCTGTCTCCTAGCTGTTGATGTCTTCTAGGAAAAAGGTTTTTGGGTGTGACCTGAAACCAATTTTGCATTGCCTCCATTAACTCATTGTCATCTACAAACCTCTGACTCTTCACGGGTTCGTTCAAAGGCCTAGACAAACGAAAGTATGTTGGCTTCAAGTCTGGATAGTATGCTGGATGTTTGAAGACCTCACATGTGATAGTGTGTAGTGTATCCACTCCATGCTCAAGTGTACAAGGGCGGTCATTGTCATGCAGCAGCTATACTCCTTTTAGAGAGAAGTCCCCAGCATTTTGTTGGATCGTGATAAATTTGTTCACTTTCTTGTCACTGTAATGAGCACTAGTCAAAGTGTCACCCTTTCCTGGAAAGCACCAATATAGTGACCTTGATATCCCAAAAGATGATCATCATGACCTTCCCCGGTGGATTCCTGTGACTTGAATTTGTTCTTAACATTTTGAAACCCATTCATACACTTTCCCCTGACTCAAGACAACTAACTTTATACTGAACCATCATTTTTCTGCAGATTTCTCTAGGTTTAACACTCTCTGACCACCAAAAAGACTAATAATTTCTCATTATTCTTTCACAGTGCGAGTCAGTTGTGGGGCAGCCATTTTGTAATCAGTATTGCACACACGCAAACTGTTCAATCCTCATGACTCCTATTGCTTAAGAGCCAGTTTGTGTTCTGAAATAAGATTTTCCACTGTCCGTGCTCTTTTGTGCACTTTTTAATAAAACCCCTTTACAAAATGACTTTCCTTCATGTGTATATATATATATATATATATATATATATATATATATATATATATATATATATATATATTTATATATATATATGTGTGTGTGTGCGCGCGCGCGCATGTATGTGTGGTTTTTTTTCTTCACAATTGCATATCCTCTGGAGCACGTACTCGCATCCAGCACCTATTTGTCTGTGATTTACTAGGCAGTTTTACATTCAGTAGTTTGCCAGTGCTTTCTGTATGAGTAGTCAACATTCAAGTCCAAGTGGCTGGTGTGTGGAACAAATCAAGTACACCACCGCCAGATAAAACAATTTATGTGTGTTACACTTCTCATCCATGCAGACCTCCATGCTGGTGTGTGGAACAAATCTAATACACCAGTGCCAGATAAAACAATTTATGTGTGTTACACTTCTCAGCCATGCAGACCTCCACACTGACATTAGATGTGTGTGTATATGTGCACCATGTGTACAGTATTTCCACTGTGCTGTTTGTGACTTGTATGAAGTTGAGTGTGTGTGTGCCAGGTATAATGTTCCATGTGGACTTCCCTCACATTTGGTTCCCTCCCCCCTGCAGCTTCTCATGTGTGGAACCGGCACCTACAGCATTGCGGACTTCAAGCTCCACCACAACGTGGTGGGGGCGTCTTCCTCATTCAATAGGGTAAGATGTGCTCTGTGTGCTACCATAGCTTTTGTGTTCATGTGACCTGCACCATGTGGCAAGTCTGGGCACAACATTGCACTCATCACAGATTGTCCCAAAGACTCTCCAAAGACTCTCCATCTGTCACCAGTTCCCTGGCCTTGAGAGCTAGAGGAAGATGGATGTGGGGAAATTCACTCACATTTATAATAAACAATTGGCTCTATGTAACACACAAGGATTGATCCAGGATTCACATTCATATTATACAATTGGCTCTATTTAACACACAAGGATTGATCCAGGATTCACATTCATAATATACAATTGGCTCTATTTAACACACAAAGATTTGTCCAGAATTCATTCATATATTACAACTGCATCTGTGTAACCTGCAAGAATTCTGTTTTTAATGTTCAGTGACTTATTGCATAAGACAATTTTCAAATCTTAAAATGCTCTTCTTGCATATTCATTCATTCATCCAGTAGGATGTCATCTGCAGAACCTCGCTCCCATTACAACCGTCCTGAAAACTTCTCAGTCATAAGCAAGATGTCCCGTGTCCGATACACCCATCTGGAGATCATCCACCACATCCTGCACCCATCTTTTCTTTGGCCTTCCTCTTCCTTTCTTCCAAGGCGTATACCCCTCCATGATTGTTCTCTCCAAACCTTCTTGACGTTTTTTTAGTGACCAAAATATTTCAAGTTTCTTTGTTTCATCGTCTTTAGTAGCCAACCTTTTTCAATATTCTGTTCTTGTCATAAGGATTCATTTGTTCTTTTCTGTATCCAAGGTATTCTTAGAACCTCTCTGTAACATTTATATTGAAAGGCATTTATGCTCTGTTCAGCTTGTTTGTTCTTGCTTGTAAAATATTATAATAGATTGTGTTTATGAGTTCAGATAAAAGTGAATTGAGTTGAGTTAAGAACCGACATCACTGCACTCAGGACATTCCCATACGTGCTCCGTCCCCTCATTCAACAGCCAGCGAAGAGTCATACTACTAATCGTTCCCACCGCTATCTGATTAAAAGTTCTCCTGGTCTTCCCTCTCAATTTTGAGATTCTTCCAGAACCCCTGCCAATCCCCCGAAATCTCATTCTTTCCACATATGGGTTCTCAATCTGTTTCTCTGCCTTCTCCACCTGGCCCCACAAGCGCACGACCACCTCCCCCTTGTCCATAGGCAAAATTCCACCAAGAGGTGCCTTCCCTGCCAGCCTATCAGCCTGTTCATTCCCCCGTACACCCGCATGGCCAGGGCAAAATATCCATACAATTCTCACAACCTGTGACCTCTGAAGCGACGAGAGCCATTCCACACGAAACATTCCTTTCTCCACCTTGCTAAGCATACTTTTTGAATCCGTAATGAATACAACGTGTGATTAAATTGAGATAAAAGTGATAAAAGATTAAAATAGAGGTTTTTTTTTTTTTTTTTAAGATTAGTTAAAAATGATAAAAACTTATAATATTTGAAAATATAAGTTATTATAGAAGATGTTTTTAGGTTTAGATAGCAATGAAAAAATTGACAATAGTAAACAATAAAAAATGATTAAAGTTGTTTTTTAGTTTAGATAACACTGATAAAAGTTTATAGTAGATTGTGTTTATGTTACAAGTGTTGCATGTCCTTTACGGGATGCTGCAATTAACTCCATCATTTATTGGCTGTTTGTGGTTGTCTAAACTATTTTACATTCAGTAGTTTGCCATTGCTTTCTGAATGGCCGGTGCCTCTGTAACAGAGGAAGGAGTTTTGGTAGTATTTAGGTGGGAAACGACTACAGCACGATTGAGCATCGGGGTCGAACGAGAGGAGAGATGCTCAAGTTGTGACGTGGTTTGTTGTCAAAGGGGTAGTTACCATCAAGCTAGAGAACCAGAAGGTCGCCAACTTAGATCCGGCTGTCATCTATTGTATTAAACACTTTTAACAAGAAGCAACTGAGTTCCGTCAATTATATGAGTTCACTTTGTTACAGAAGGTGAAATTGGTGCCGTGACACCATTTATACATCACTCAACGTGATTAACTCTCTGTATCTATCCCTTCCGGACAAACTCATTTTATCTAGTTTACTCTCCCTACATCGTAACCAAACATAAGATATCCTGTATTACGTATCCACGTAGAATATCATTTGCCGTAACTCTCTATCCTCAACAACACCATCGCCTACCCTGTACCATGCGATGCTACACCAAAAAATTCATCTGCCTATATTAGACAGCTCATATATCTATACCCTCAAACCGCAGTTCTTCTCATAAGCCAAAACTATTTCATTTTTCTTCTTCACCCAAGTAACTTTAACCGTTATAGAGTGTGTCCAAGTTAAATAATTCATTGTCTCTCAGTACATTAGTACGTCTTTCTCTTACTATGTCATCTTCACTATCTGTTGTCAACCTGTTAAAGTACTCAGGTCTTAATTCTCTGAGTTTTCTTATGTTATCTTCTGTTGTCGAGGAGTAAATTCCCGCTATCTGTCTATTACTATTCTTCTTATTTCCTTTATTTGCGTCGGTCTGCTCACTGTTTTCTATATACCTTACGTAACGTTTGTATTTTCCCATCTCGTCTTCAGATGACACACTGACAATAGTTCCTTCCTCAGACCCATAGCCCAATGCAAACACGTCAACCCTATTCTCACAGTCGCCTTTAGAACGTCTGATTTTCTTTCTCTTTCTCGGTCTTCGTCCCTTAGCCTTCCCTACTTTCTTGTCATATAAACTGGTATCTATTTCTAAAGAGCCATTAACCAAAACTCTGTCCGTCTGTCTACCAGTAACTACACCGTATGAGGGAACATCACGCTTCGATTCAGGATCTGCTCGTAGTGCAACTCTCTCACTCTCCGAATCATCAGTATTAATATCTGTTTCAGCATCACTATAATATTCGGCGGTAGGAATATCTTCTCCGTAACCTGAACTCTGACAGCTAATACTCCGACACCATTTGGGAATTAGTTTCCTGTCTATAGCTGAGGAACTTGACCTAGCACTACCTCTATTAACAATCATACTATTCCTTTCCTTAATACTTTTCTTCACCCGTCTTTTAACATCTTTGGCACTTGTCTGTTTATCTTTCTTAATTTCAACCTTGTCTCTCTTAGTCAAATGAGTTGGTTTTGACTGAGTTTCTATTAAGTCAATTAAGTTGTTTGGTGTATTAGGTTACATAGTTATAAATTTAATTAAGTAAGTTAATTTTCAAGTAGTTATGGTGTTGGCTGGAATAAAGAAAATAATATGAGGGCTAACAGAGAGACACATACTGAGGGCTAATAGAGAGACATATAGATAGTCGTCATGAAGAGGTTCTTATGGATATGAAATGTTAGAAAATAGGAGCTGCATTAAAGTCAGCATTATAGGAGGGGGGAGACTGTGAATGGCAGCATATAAATGGGAGTGTTTATATAAATATTATGGGAAGTGAGGGGGAAAGAAATAGGTGCTGTGAAAAACCAGCGTTAATTAAATTGATAATGTTCATAGAATATGAACATTGGCTCATGGTGAAAGGTGAGGTGACGGAAATATAGACAAGATTGTGGATGGCAATATAAATGTTATATATATATAAATGTTGAGAAAACGTATGTCAACTTGGTTTATAGAGAACAAAGATCTATTTTCATAGGACGTATTTTAAAAAAATTGTTGTACAAATTTTTTTATTGGCAAGGGAGGTAAATGAGGTTGTTTGGACTATGCATTGCTTTATGTAAATGTGATCACGTTGACTTTTCATCCTTTATGCTTATCACTGGGTGCGCACCCCTTCTTTACTTTTTCTAAATACGTTGTTTCTATGTTGTTCTGGTTGTCTTATGTTGTGAAAGAGCGAGGGATTTCATAATGCCATGTGTACAATAACGATTTTACGAACTATTCTTCTTATGATATGTATGTTTGATACAGAAACTCGAGGAGCCAAGAAAGGACCAGAAATATATAGTGGATGGCTATATAGTTTGAAGAAATAGATTTGGTTACTTAACATAAAGTGCTTTGGGGAGGTTTGGGAACTGTAAGAAGGACTGTTTGGTTTAAAAGAGTTACCATACGTGGTATGATGTGTTGTACAAAGTAGAATCGAAGAAATAGTTTATAGTAGGTTACTAGGTTGATAATATGACAGGGAGAAGAATTAAATGATATAATATATACTCAAATTTGAGTTGGGTTGGGGAAGATTAGAGGAAATGTGGGAGTTAAGGGGAAAGAAGGAATAGAGTAAGAGAGTTGGGAATAAAGAATTTTTCCTTTAGAGGAAAAATTCTTTAGAAAACATAGGGAGGTGTAACAGAGGAAGGAGTTTTGGTAGTATTTAGGTGGGAAACGACTACAGCACGATTGAGCATCGGGGTCGAACGAGAGGAGAGATGCTCAAGTCGTGACGTGGTTTGTTGTCAAAGGGGTAGTTACCATCAAGCTAGAGAACCAGAAGGTCGCCAACTTAGATCCGGCTGTCATCTATTGTATTAAACACTTTTAACAAGAAGCAACTGAGTTCCGTCAATTATATGAGTTCACTTTGTTACACCTCATACCATAGAAATCAACAGAAGGCGGTCTATTCCAAATCACCCGTGGCTGATTTCAAACCTATGACTTGATATGTCTCAGGGAATTACGAAACTGTGTCCTCATCATCCACTAAGCCACAGGTGCTGGTTGATGTTTCAGAGTTTATATAAAAATGATAAAAGATTATACTTTATTTGTGGGTTTAGAAACAAATGATAAAAGATTATACTTTATTTGTGGGTTTAGATACAAATGATAAAAGATTATACTTTATTTGTGGGTTTAGATACAAATGATAACAGATTATATCTTATTTGTGGGTTTAGATACAAATGATAAACGATGATACTTTATTTGTGAGTTTAGATACAAATGATAACAGATTATAATAGATGTAGTTGACATAAAATTGATCAATGATTATAATAGATGTGAGTTCTGAGTTGACATAAAATTTATCACTGATTATAATAGATGTGGTTTTTGAGTTGACATTAAATTGATCAATGATTATGCTAGATGTGATTTTTGAGTTGCCATAAAATTGATCAATGATTATAATAAATGTGATTTTTGAGTTGACATACAAATTATAAAAGAATCCAGAGGGTAATGTGGAAATAGACATGAGAAAGACAGTAGCTTAAATTTGGGTCAGAATGAGAATATTCAACATTAGCATCAATGCAAAAGAAAGACAGTGGTTTAAATTGGACGACAACATGATCAGATAAACTAGAATGAGAATATTCAATATTAGCATCAAGGCAAGGGCAAGACAATGGTTTAAATTGGAAGACAAAAGCTTTATCACAGCTTTATCAGTTGGGCCAGGATGAGAACGTTCAACATTAGAATCAAGGCAAGAGCAAGACAATGGTTTAAATTGGAAGACAAAAGCATTATCAGTTGGGCCAGTATGAGAATGTTCAACATTAGAATCAAGGCAAGAGAAAGGCAATGGTTTAAATTGGATGTTATGTTGTTTGTCCATCAAGAATGATGATGACCATTCATTTCATCCAGTGGGGTTGAAGGTGTGGAGCCGTGGGTTCTAAGATGGCTGATAAGGCCTATTTTGGCTCGAAATGTTCTTTGACAATGTGGGCAAAGAATGCTTGACGTCTCTGGAGGAGGATTTCCTGCAGTGGTTTTTCTGTCCTGCCTTTTCTTCACAGCTCTTGCAGTCCTGGTTGCCTCACATATGACTGCACCTTTGCGCAATGATGCACGCCACGAATTTCGGTCTCTGGCTGCAGCCTCCCAGGTGTCATGATGAATTCCAAAAGCATTCAGTGAAATTTTCAGAGTGTCTTTAAAACGTTTCCTCTGGCCACCTTGGGAGCGTTTACCACAACGCAGTTCGCTGTAGAAAATTCGTTTAGGGAGCCTGTGATCTGGCATGCGGGTCAAGTGACCAGCCCAGCGAATCTGATTCTTCATCAGTAGAGTGTGGATACTGGGCATGGATGCTCTTTCTAGGACTTCAGTGTCTGGAATCTTGTCTTGCCATTTAATCTTCAGTAGCTTCCTTAGGCAGACTGTGTGGAAGTGGTTTAATTTCCTAGCGTGTCGCTGATAAACAGTCCAGGTTTCACAAGCATATAGCAGTGTAGATAATACAACTGCTTTGTAGACTTTTAGCCTTGTTTGCAGGCTTATTCCAGTTCTGTCCCATACATTCTTGTACAGTCTGCCAAAGGCTGCACTGGCCTTGGAGATTCTTGCATTCACTTCGTCATCGATTGTGGCAGCTTGTGACACAGTGCTGCCAAGATAGGTGAATTTGTCCACAACACTTAGTCTATGATCATTCACTTTGATATTCGGCACAGTGTGATTATTCCCTGGAGCTGGCTGGTACATAACTACAGTCTTCTCCAAGTTGATATTGAGCCCAAATTTGGCACAGGCATGTGAGAAAGCTGAAACATTATGTTGCATGTCCGCCTCTGAGTTGGCGTATAGAGCGCAATCATCAGCAAACAGGAGCTCTCTGACGGTGCCGCTGTCAATTTTGGTTTTAGCTTTCAGCCTTCTGAGATTGAATAACTTTCCATCCATACGGTAGTTGATGTCTATTCCAATGTCGTCGTTCTCGAAGGCATTCATCAGCATGGCTGAAAACATGAGGCTGAACAGTGTTGGTGCCAGGACACATCCTTGCTTCACTCCATTGGTGACAGGAAAGGGTTCAGACAGTTCACCATTTTCCTGTACTCTTGCCTGCATGCCGTCATGAAATAGCCGCACTATTTGGACAAACTTTCGTGGACAGCCATATTTTGCCATAATCTTCCACAATCCATCTCTGCTGACTGTATCAAAAGCCTTGGTAAGGTCAATGAAAGTGGAGAACATTTCGCAGTTCTGTTCCTGACATTTCTCTTGCAGCGAAAATCATGTCAACAGTTCCACGTTCTTTTCTGAAGCCACATTGACTCTCAGGAAGAAGACCTTGATCGAGATGGGCTGTGAGGCGATTGAGAAGAATTCTGGCGAGTATCTTCCCTGCAATTGAAAGCAAGGAGATGCCTCGGTGGTTGTCACAGGATTGGCGGTTTCCTTTACGTTTGTAAAGGTGTACTATTGACACATCCTTAAAATCTTGTGGCATGGTCTCGTTCATCCATATGTTTGTGAAGACTTGGTGAAGCTGCTCTGTTAGGACCGGCCCACCTGCCTTGTATATCTCTGCTGGGATGGAGTCAGGACCAGGTGCCTTGCCGCTGGAGAGTTGCTGGATGGCTTTGTTTATTTCCACTATGGTTGGCAGGTCACCAAGTGTCTCATTGGTGGGAACTTGAGGAAGGCAGTTGATGGTTTCATCATCGAAGAAGGATGACAACATCATCAAATAATCTAGAATGATAATATTTAATATTAACATCAAGGCAAGAGACAGACAGTGGTTTAAATGGGACAACATCACCAGATAAACTAGAATGAGAGAATATTCAACATTAGCATCAAGGCAAGAGAAAGACAATGGTTTAAATGAAATGACAGCATCATCATCATCAGATGGACAGAAATGAGGGTGATGAACACTACCATCGTCGCATGAGGTAGAACATGCCGGAGCTTCATTAGAGTAAACCTTCACTACAAGATGGCAGCTGATCTCATCAATAGGTGATGTTGTTAAAGCACGGAAGCAGTATCACTGAGGCCAACATGGTTGGTATTCCCTCCACAAGCCACGGAAGCCAATCAGAAGGGTTGCAATCTTTTGGGGCTATTGTTTAGTTGCTGCAGACTGTTGAGGTCACTTGAGATTTATGTTGAGGTCATGTGATATTTATTTGCTGCAGCATATGTGTTGAGGTCATGTGATGTTTATTTCTGACAGGTCCTCGACTGGTTTTGGACAATCATTGCAAGCTTCAGTGAGGAACAAATGGCCCGGTTACTCCAGTTTATAACCGGCTGCTCACAACTTCCCCCAGGTGGTTTTTCAGAGCTGAACCCCAAGATTCAACTGTCTTCTGCTCCTACATACAACAACTTGCCATCATCACACACTTGGTCAGTACTCAGGTTTTTGTTGCTTCACTTTGTAATACATAAGTAACATCACAAGATAGAGTGGGAACAACCACATCTAGTTGGATCCAAATGAAGCCATTGAGATTACCAATGCTAACTCTCATCAAAACATGAGGAAGCTGGTGAAGGGTGGTTTGATCATCTGTGAGCCTGTGAAGATCCACACGAGACTAATCCTTGTGAGGACTATACCAGTCCTTGTGAGGACTATACCAGCCCTTGTGAGGACTATACCAGTCCTTGTGAGGACTATACCAGCCCTTGTGAGGACTATACCAGCCCTTGTGAGGACTATACCAGTCCTTGTGAGGACTATACCAGTCCTTGTGAGGACTATACCAGTCCTTGTGAGGAATATACCAGTCCTTGTGAGGACTATACCAGTCCTTGTGAGGACTATACCAGTCCTTGTGAGGACTAGATGAGTTCAAGATCTGTCCTTCTGAGGATAAAATAGTTCAAGATCAGTCCTTTTAGAGGAAGCAACAAACAACTGGGAGGCTACTGAACGTGGTAGGTCCTCATCATGAACAATTCAGCGCAATAATGACAATGCCAGTCAGCCACATAAAACCCAGCTGAACTTGAAGAGTGGAGAGGAGAAAATATAACCAGTGCTGTTTAGGACTAACTTGAAAGAGAACAAAGAAATTAGAGAATATCAAAATTTACAAATAACTGACCTCAATTATAACTGACAGTGCAGAAGCAGGTTGAATGAGGCCGACTTTTTATTTTTTTCATAAATACTGTGCTGAGTGGTTGCATCCTGAGTTGATCTGTACAATACTCACCTTAACATTTTGTTCATGTGTTCAGAAGCAGTAGCTTGCCTTGGGTCTGTGATGTGATACCGCCATCACTTTATGTAGGCCTGAATACACTGGGAATAGGTGGTCAGGCTTTCCCTCACTTAGCAGGTGATGAGCCCTGGTGTCAAACTCGTGTCTGACCATGCTCATGATATTATCAGCCAAGTTCCCTATCAACTTTGCTCATGTGCCCACTATAATACTCCCCTACAGCTGCTGTTATCCTGGGTTCAGTTCGTGATTGACACACAGTCTAACTGTCTAACAGATGTGAATGTGATTACAAGGTCATGAAGATTGCTTATTGTTAGTTTCCTCAAACCTGCAGATTACAGATCAGCAAAAACAGATAACCCTGAGATAAAGACTGTCAGTTCATGCCAGATTACAAGATGGCTGGGTCTTTGTTTCAGTTCTTGTCAGTTCATGCCTGATTACAAGATGGCAGGTCTTTTTTTTCAGTTCTTGTCAGTTTATGCCAGATTAAAAGATGGCAATGTGTTTGTTTCAGTGCAACATCCACTGGCTAGTGTGGCTGGTGGTTGCAGTTTCCACCTCCAGCTCTCAAGCTACCAGGTTCGCTTCTAGACAAGGGCTGAAAGCTTTTACTAGATCCGATGGTTTCTAAGGATGCCAGAAGTTCCCCTGATCCCTTGGCCCGTGAGGTCAGATACCTTCTCAGATGAGAATTTTAGAGAGGAGATCAAGTTGCATGTGTTAAAAATTTCATAGCTACTGGAAATTGTTAAAAGAGCTTGTAAGGCCACTGCCCTGGCACAATTATTAGGAGAAGAAATCAAGCTGTGGATAAATAGAGCCCAACAACTGGGAGGGAATCTGTCTAGAGGAAGTCAGCTGTACACAGATGTATGCTGAAAACAGACATACGGACATCTCAGTAAGAGAGGTGGGTAGCAGTGATGAGGCACAGCCTTTCACAGAGGATTGAAATAATGGAAAAATGAAAGAATAGAATGAAATAAAAGAGTGCTGATATGCTAGACTTTATGACTTTGATTATAGAAATGAGACGTAGATAGTCCAGATTTGTGGGCATGTTATGAGCAGAAATAAACTTGAAAACTTGAGTGATATCTGGTAAACAGGATGGCAAAATAGCAACTGGAAGACAAAGAGATAAATATCTGGATGGTTTGACCACATGGCATTATCAGGACAAGAACACAGAGCTGATCCAAGACTGGAGGTTGTGTGAGGTACCAGATTGTGAGCACACATGCATGGCACTATGTGATGATGAGAGCTGTTATCCGCGGGTGTTATAGAGACGATATTATCTGCTGTGTGTTATATCAATACTATCTGCTTGTGATATATCAATATTATCGGCTTGTGTTATATCAATATTATCTGCTTGTGTTATATCAGCATTATATTCTGTTGCAGAGATGTTATCTTGTGTTACAAAGATGTTATCATGTGTTACAAAGATGTTATCTTGTGTTACAGAGATCTTATCTTGTGTTACAGAGATCTTATCTTGTGTTACAGAGATTTTATCTTGTGTTACAGAGATCTTATCTTGTGTTACAGAGATCTTACCTTGTGTTACAGAGATCTTACCTTGTGTTACAGAGATCTTATCTTGTGTTACAGAGATCTTACCTTGTGTTACAGAGATGTTATCTTGTGTTACAAAGATGTTATCATGTGTTACAGAGATCTTATCTTGTGTTACAGAGATCTTATCTTGTCTTACAGAGATCTTATCTTGTCTTACAGAGATCTTATCTTGTGTTACAGAGATCTTATCTTGTGTTACAGAGATCTTATCTTGTGTTACAGAGATCTTATCTTGTCTTACAGAGATCTTATCTTGTGTTACAGAGATCTTATCTTGTGTTACAGAGATCTTATCTTGTCTTACAGAGATCTTATCTTGTGTAACAGTGATGTTATCTAGTGTTACAGAGATGTTATCTAGTGTTACAGAGATGTTATCTTCCTGTGTTGCAGCTTCAACCAGCTGTGTCTACCAGACTATGACAGTATGGAGACATTCCACAAGATGCTGCTCATTGCCATCATGGAAGGCAACCAGGGATTTGGAATGGCCTGATCAGACTCAAAGACCCATGGTTTGTCATCACTCTACACGTCTGTTACCATAATGTCTGTCCAGAACCTGGCTTCATCAGCCTGATACATATACTCGTACGTCATCACTCTACACGTCTGTTACCATAATGTTTGTCCAGGACCTGGCTTCATCAGCCTGATACATATACTCATACGTCATCACTGGAAACATCTCGCAGCACCATTGTTTAGGTTGATGTTTAGGGTGATGTTTATTGGTGACAGAATCAGTGTCACTGAGAGACTTCTGTTTGATTGAGTAGGAGCACATCTGACAAGTATGGCAAATAGCCAGGATAGCCAGGGCACATCAAATGTCAGAACAGTTTGGAGAGAACTGTACAGGGAGATAGGTTCTAGGGTCAGGTGGGGACATCTAATGTCAGAACAGTTTGGAGAGAACTGTACAGGGAGATAGGTTCTAGGGTCCAGTGGGCACAGGGCATGAAGACACCCTAGACATTAGGTAGTCGTGTCACATTAGGTATTCTTCTCATATTAGGTAGTCTTGACCCATGTGGTATTCTTGTCACATTAGATATTCTTGTTACATTATGTATTCTTGTCACATTAGTGTTATTGTCACATTAGGTATTTTTGTCACATTAAGTATTCTTGTCACATTAAGTATTCTTGTCAGACTGGGTCATTGGTTACATTACTTGTCACATTAAGTATTCTTGTTGCATTAGGTATTCTTGTTGCATTGAGTATTCTTGTCACATTAGGTATTATTGTCTCATGTGGTATTCTTGTCACATTAGATATTCTTGTAACTTATGTGTTCTTGTAATATTAGGTATTCTTGTCACATTGGGTATTCTTGTCACATTAGGTATTCTTGTCACATTAAGTATTCTTATCACAGATTTATTTTTGTAACATTATGTGTTCTTGTAATATTAGGTATTCTTGTCACATTGTGTATTTTTGTCCCATTACATTAGGTATTCATTGCAGATATTTGATCTCATTACAATTCTGCTTGTCTCTAACTGTCATTGTTCAGTTCTGGCGCTGGTAACGTGATATATGTAAAGTTGAATTTAATTGAATAGTAGTAGCCAGATTGTGTGGAGTGGCGCTGTTTATGTATCCATTGTTATGTTGACTGTGTGGAGTGGTGCTGTTTATGTATCTGTTGTTATGTTGACTGTGTGGAGTGGTGCTGTTTATGTATCTGTTGTTATGTTGACTGTGTGGAGTGGTGCTGTTTATGTATCTGTTGTTATGTTGACTGTGTGGAGTGGTGCTGTTTATGTATCTGTTGTTATGTTGACTGTGGAGTGGCGCTGTTTATGTATCTGTTGTTATGTTGACTGTGTGGAGTGGTGCTGTTTATGTATGTTATGTTGACTGTGTGGAGTGGTGCTGTTTATGTATCTGTTGTTATGTTGACTGTGTGGAGTGGTGCTGTTTATGTATCTGTTGTTATGTTGACTGTGGAGTGGCGCTGTTTATGTATGTTTTGTTGACTGTGGAGTGGCGCTGTTTATGTATCCATTGTTATGTTGACTGTGTGGAGTGGCGCTGTTTATGTATCCATTGTTATGTTGACTGTGTGGAGTGGTGCTGTTTATGTATATGTTGTTATGTTGACTGTGGAGTGGCGCTGTTTATATATGTTATGTTGACTGTGTGGAGTGGTGCTGTTTATGTATCTGTTGTTATGTTGACTGTGTGGAGTGGTGCTGTTTATGTATGTTATGTTGACTGTGTGGAGTGATGCTGTTTATGTATCTGTTGTTATGTTGACTGTGTGGAGTGATGCTGTTTATGTATCTGTTGTTATGTTGACTGTGTGGAGTGGTGCTGTTTATGTATCTGTTGTTATGTTGACTGTGTGGAGTGGTGCTGTTTATGTAATCTGTTATGTTGACTGTGTGGAGTGGTGCTGTTTATGTATGTTATGTTGACTGTGTGGAGTGGTGCTGTTTATGTATGTTATGTTGACTGTGCAGAGTGGTGCTGTTTATGTATATGTTGTTATGTTGACTGTGTGGAGTGGTGCTGTTTATGTAATCTGTTATGTTGACTGTGTGGAGTGGTGCTGTTTATGTATGTTATGTTGACTGTGTGGAGTGGTGTTGTTTATGTATGTTATGTTGACTGTGTGGAGTGGTGCTGTTTATGTAATCTGTTATGTTGACTGTGTGGAGTGGTGCTGTTTATGTATCTGTTGTTATGTTGACTGTGTGGAGTGGTGCTGTTTATGTATGTTATGTTGACTGTGTGGAGTGGTGCTGTTTATGTATGTTATGTTGACTGTGTGGAGTGGTGCTGTTTATGTAATCTGTTATGTTGACTGTATAGAGTGGTGCTGTTTATGTATGTTATGTTTACTGTATAGAGTGGTGCTGTTTATGTATGTTATGTTGACTGTGCGGAGTGGTGCTGTTTATGTATCTGTTGTTATGTTGACTGTGTGGAGTGGTGCTGTTTATGTATGTTATGTTGACTGTGTGGAGTGGTGCTGTTTATGTATCTGTTGTTATGTTGACTGTGTGGAGTGGTGCTGTTTATGTATGTTATGTTGACTGTGTGGAGTGGTGCTGTTTATGTATGTTATGTTGACTGTGTGGAGTGATGCTGTTTATGTATCTGTTGTTATGTTGACTGTGTGGAGTGATGCTGTTTATGTATCTGTTGTTATGTTGACTGTGTGGAGGGGTGCTGTTTATGTAATCTGTTATGTTGACTGTGTGGAGTGGTGCTGTTTATGTAATCTGTTATGTTGACTGTGTGGAGTGGTGCTGTTTATGTATGTTATGTTGACTGTGTGGAGTGGTGCTGTTTATGTAATCTGTTATGTTGACTGTGTGGAGTGGTGCTGTTTATGTAATCTGTTATGTTGACTGTGTGGAGTGGTGCTGTTTATGTATCTGTTGTTATGTTGACTGTGTGGAGTGGTGCTGTTTATGTATCTGTTGTTATGTTGACTGTGTGGAGTGGTGCTGTTTATGTAATCTGTTATGTTGA
Source organism: Cepaea hortensis (assembly GCA_963921405.1). Taxonomy (NCBI): domain Eukaryota; kingdom Metazoa; phylum Mollusca; class Gastropoda; order Stylommatophora; family Helicidae; genus Cepaea; species Cepaea hortensis. The sequence continues at coordinate 8,030,961 of OY992881.1, forward strand.
CTGTGTGGAGTGGTGCTGTTTATGTATCTGTTGTTATGTTGACTGTGTGGAGTGGTGCTGTTTATGTATCTGTTGTTATGTTGACTGTGTGGAGTGGTGCTGTTTATGTATCTGTTGTTATGTTGACTGTGTGGAGTGGTGCTGTTTATGTATCTGTTGTTATGTTGACTGTGTGGAGTGGTGCTGTTTATGTATGTTATGTTGACTGTGTGGAGTGGTGCTGTTTATGTATGTTATGTTGACTGTGTGGAGTGGTGCTGTTTATGTATGTTATGTTGACTGTGTGGAGTGGTGCTGTTTATGTATCGGTTGTTATGTTGACTGTGTGGAGTGGTGCTGTTTATGTATGTTATGTTGACTGTGTGGAGTGGTGCTGTTTATGTATGTTATGTTGACTGTGTGGAGTGGTGCTGTTTATGTAATCTGTTATGTTGACTGTGTGGAGTGGTGCTGTTTATGTGTCTGTTGTTATGTTGATTCTGTAGTGTTGGTGATCTCAGGTCAATGACTTGACTTGCCCTTGTGCATCGGCAATGTTTTATTGCTTTTACTTCAAACAATCATATCCTGTTCAACCCTGGTGTTACAGTTAGGATATACAGTGTCTGTTATCGTTTCAGATAGTGCAGTTGAGAACAGGAAATCTGAAGTCTTATGTAGATTTCACATCAACACAATGGATGTAGCCTTGCTGCAGCTCTGTGCTATATGAAGTCCGCAGGAATGACAGCAGACACGTCTCACAAACCATAGACTGTACACAGCCTGGAGAAATGACAGCAGACACGTCTCACAAACCATAGACTGTACACAGCCTGGAGAAATGACAGCAGACACGTCTCACAAACCATAGACTGTACACAGCCTGGAGGAATGACAGCAGACACGTCTCACAAACCATAGACTGTACACAGCCTGGAGAAATGACAGCAGACACGTCTTACAAACCATAGACTGTACACAGCCTGGAGAAATGACAGCAGACACGTCTTACAAACCATAGACTGTACACAGCCTGGAGAAATGACAGCAGACACGTCTTACAAACCATAGACTGTACACAGCCTGGAGGAATGACAGCAGACACGTCTCACAAACCATAGACTGTACACAGCCTGGAGAAATGACAGCAGACACGTCTTACAAACCATAGACTGTACACAGCCTGGAGGAATGACAGCAGACACGTCTCACAAACCATAGACTGTACACAGCCTGGAGGAATGACAGCAGACACGTCTCACAAACCATAGACTGTACACAGCCTGGAGGAATGACAGCAGACACGTCTTACAAACCATAGACTGTACACAGCCTGGAGGAATGACAGCAGACACGTCTCACAAACCATAGATTGTATTTAAGAGTTGGACACTGACAGTGTCAAATACCAGTTGTTGTGACATGACTGTTCACTGATGACATATTTCTCATTTTGCTGCCTTGATCTCCATCGCAGGTTATATTGTAATATACTTATGTTTACAAGTTAGCTGCATGTCTGTTACAGCATGTTGCAATCAATCCCAGCATGTATTAGCGGTTTGTGATGTACTAGGCAATCATAAACTAATATATGTATATCTTTTGTTTTGAGGGGATGAGCTAACTTTTTTTACTCTAAAGATCTCAAGTCTGCTCCTGAATAGAGACGAATGAGGTGAAGCCATTGACAAGAGTGATACATGCAGTCTGTCGGAGGCTAGGCTTGCCTCCAGCGGGCTTCGTTCTACACGGTTGTTTGCTGCAAGCACGCGCCGCTAGCCTATTCTTGTCAGTCCATGACAATCCTACTTCATCTGTGACAATCCTACTTCATCTGTGACAATCCTACTTCATCTGTGACAATCCTGCTGCTGAAATCTAGTTCTGTGTTGTTTTAACTTCTCTGTTTCCTGTTTGGTTGACATGAGTGGGTGACATGGAGGTTAGGGTACCTTACTGTCTTGTTTATTAGTTTATCCTCTTCTACCCTGGACTTTTGAGGTACCTGAAAATCTTATTTGTTCTGTACTGGGATGTAAAGATACCTTACAGATTTGTTTAGTCTTTCTTCTTCTTATTTTGTTCACTTTAAATTTACTGTCTATATCTGCAATGTTGTCTCTTGTATCACTTCAGGCTTTATTTAGTTCGTTCAGTGGTCTAGAAAGTTATCTTCCACTGTCATTTTTCTAGGCCTGAAGGTTTACCTAGATATGTTGTATTTGGAGCAGTCTTGGAGTATGTGATCTACTGTCTTCGGCACCAATCCACATGTGCACATGGCTGATTTACCAATCTTGAATATTTTATACATGTGGTTTTCCTCTTCTATTCTAGACTGTTGAAGTACCTTATGCTCTTGTGTAGTCCATCCTCTGCTATTTTGCAGTACATACATACTTTACTGTTCTATTTCTTTTTTGGCATAATTACATATACAGTCTCAATGTGTCAGAGTAAGACTAGCAAGGTCCTTCCCCGTACCACAAACCTCAAACTTAGACTGTCCACGATGACTCTGCTACCAGTTTACCATTCATGTTAACCCGTGGTAACCAATACTCCACCCGTATTGTGTATAAAAACTATAACAATCAAAACTGACTCACATCAAACTCATAATAACTCATGATATAAGTCAAAATATGTTATCAGATTGTGTTGTGTCTATCTTGTTATTTTCCATCCATTCCAACTATCCTTGCTCTGTTGTTATATTGTTATCATATGTCTCACAGAAATCTACCATGTCCATCCACATTGTAACCAAACAGTGTTAATATTCAATAACTACGATGACATTTCTATCACCTCAACAAGGAAAAATCAGCACTGACCCCACATAGCACACATCAGTAAACATCAGCACTGACCCCACACATCAGTAAACATCAGCACTGACCCCACACATTAGTAAACATCAACACTGACCCCACACATCAGTAAACAGCAGCACTGACCCCACATAGCACACATCAGTAAACATCAGCACTGACCCCACACATCAGCACTGACCCCACACATCAGTAAACATCAGCACTGACCCCACACATCAGTAAACATCAGCACTGACCCCACACATCAGTAAACATCAGCACTGACCCCACACATCAGTAAACATCAGCACTGACCCCACACATCAGTAAACATCAGCACTGACTCCACATAGCACACATCAGTAAACATCAGCACTGACCCCACACATCAGTAAACATCAGCACTGACCCCACACATCAGTAAACATCAGCACTGACTCCACATAGCACACATCAGTAAACATCAGCACTGACCCCACACAGTGAACAGCAGCACTGACCCCACATAGCACACATCAGTAAACATCAGCACTGACCCCACACATCAGTAAACATCAGCACTGACCCCACACATCAGTAAACATCAGCACTGACCCCACACATCAGTAAACATCAGCACTGACCCCACACATCAGTAAACATCAGCACTGACCCCACACATCAGTAAACATCAGCACTGACCCCACACATCAGTAAACATCAGCACTGACCCCACACATCAGTAAACATCAGCACTGACCCCACACATCAGTAAACATCAGCACTGACCCCACACATCAGTAAACATCAGCACTGACCCCACACATCAGTAAACATCAGCACTGACCCCACACATCAGTAAACATCAGCACTGACCCCACACATCAGTAAACATCAGCACTGACCCCACACATCAGTAAACATCAGCACTGACCCCACACATCAGTAAACATCAGCACTGACTCCACATAGCACACATCAGTAAACATCAGCACTGACCCCACACAGTGAACAGCAGCACTGACCCCACATAGCACACATCAGTAAACATCAGCACTGACCCCACATAGCACACATCAGTAAACATCAGCACTGACCCCACACAGTGAACAGCAGCACTGACCCCACATAGCACACATCAGTAAACATCAGCACTGACCCCACACAGTGAACAGCAGCACTGACCCCACATAGCACACATCAGTAAACATCAGCACTGACCCCACACATCAGTAAACATCAGCACTGACCCCACATATCAGTAAACATCAGCACTGACCCCACACAGTAAACAGCAGCACTGACCCTACATAGCACACATCAGTAAACATCAGCACTGACCCCACACAGTGAACAGCAGCACTGACCCCACATAGCACACATCAGTAAACATCAGCACTGACCCCACACATCAGTAAACATCAGCACTGACCCCACACATCAGTAAACATCAGCACTGACCCCACACATCAGTAAACACCAGCACTGACCCCACACATCAGTAAACACCAGCACTGACCCCACACAGTAAACATCAACACTGACCCCACACAGTAAACATCAACACTGACCCCACACAGTAAACATCAACACTGACCCCACACAGTAAACATCAACACTGACCCCACACAGTAAACATCAACACTGACCCCACACAGTGAACATCAACACTGACCCCACACAGTGAACAGCAACACTGACCCTACACAGTGAACAGCAACACTGACCCCACACAGTAAACAGCAACACTGACCCCACACAGTAAACAGCAACACTGACCCCACACAGTAAACAGCAACACTGACCCCCACACAGTAAACAGCAACACTGACCCCCACACAGTAAACAGCAACACTGACCCCCACACAGTAAACAGCAACACTGACACCACACAGTAAACAGCAACACTGACCCCACACAGTAAACAGCAACACTGACCCCACACAGTAAACAGCAACACTGACCCCACACAGTAAACATCAACACTGACCCCACACAGTGAACATCAACACTGACCCCACACAGTGAACATCAATACTGACCCCACACAGTGAACAGCAACACTGACCCCACACAGTAAACAGCAACATTGACCCCACACAGTAAACAGCAACACTGACCCCCCACAGTAAACAGCAACACTGACCCCACACAGTAAACAGCAACACTGACCCCCACACAGTAAACAGCAACACTGACCCCCACACAGTAAACAGCAACACTGACCCCCACACAGTAAACAGCAACACTGACCCCCACACAGTAAACAGCAACACTGACCCCACACAGTAAACAGCAACACTGACCCCACACAGTAAACAGCAACACTGACCCCACACAGTAAACATCAACACTGACCCCACACAGTAAACATCAACACTGACCCCACACAGTAAACATCAACACTGACCCCACACAGTAAACATCAACACTGACCCCACACAGTAAACATCAACACTGACCCCACACAGTGAACAGCAACACTGACCCCACACAGTGAACAGCAACACTGACCCCACACAGTAAACAGCAACACTGACCCCACACAGTAAACAGCAACACTGACCCCACACAGTAAACAGCAACACTGACCCCACACAGTAAACAGCAACACTGACCCCCACACAGTAAACAGCAACACTGACCCCACACAGTAAACAGCAACACTGACCCCCACACAGTAAACAGCAACACTGACCCCACACAGTAAACAGCAACACTGACCCCCACACAGTAAACAGCAACACTGACCCCCACACAGTAAACAGCAACACTGACCCCACACAGTAAACAGCAACACTGACCCCCACACAGTAAACAGCAACACTGACCCCCACACAGTAAACAGCAACACTGACCCCACACAGTAAACAGCAACACTGACCCCACACAGTAAACAGCAACACTGACCCCACACAGTAAACAGCAACACTGACCCCACACAGTAAACAGCAACACTGACCCCACACAGTAAACATCAACACTGACCCCACACAGTAAACAGCAACACTGACCCCACACAGTAAACATCAACACTGACCCCACACAGTAAACATCAACACTGACCCCACACAGTGAACAGCAACACTGACCCCACACAGTGAACAGCAACACTGACCCCACACAGTAAACAGCAACACTGACCCCACACAGTGAACAGCAACACTGACCCCACACAGTAAACAGCAGCACTTACCCTACATAGCACACATCAGTAAACATCAGCACTGACCCCACACATCAGTAAACAGCAGCACTGACCCCACACGGCAGTAAACATCAGCACTGACCCCACACGGCAGTAAATGTCAGCACCTGGATGGCTGGATCAAGACTAGACCACACCTGAAATTTCAGGGACATTCTGTCTGCCACAGCTGAAATTTAGGGGACATTCTGTCTGGCACAGCTGAAATTTCAGGGATATTCTGTCTTTAAAAAAGTTTTGCATATCCTTTACAGGACATCGTTGTCAACATCAGCATCTTTCAGCTGATTGTTGATTTCTTGGCAAGGTTACGCTCAGTAGTTTGCCATTGCTTTCTAAGTGACCAGCTTGCTTTCTGAGCGACCGGCTCCATACTCTCATAAGTCACTGGCGTGACTCGAACCGCTTCCAATTCTCATGTGCTCACGTCAATCACGAGAGTATTTGGGGTTACAGAGAAAGCTACTAACCCCTATGTCTGCCACCGCTGAAATTTAAGGGATATTCTGTCTGCCACAGCTAAAATTTCAGGCACATTCTGTCTGCCAAATCCCCCCCCCCCCCTCTCTCTTTTTTAGCTGTGGCAGGCATGACTTTAGCTGTGGTAAGCAAACGGTCGCTGGAAATGTACTCAGAGTACAGAGGGAACATTGTGTAACTGAACTCTCAAGCCAAAGCTTTGCTTTCTGTGCTTCTATTCCTGTTAAAGATAGTTAGAATTTCATTGAAACATTGCAGCATATATTATTATTCCACTGTATGACATCATTACGTGGTCAAATTTATGTTACGTATATTATGTAACAGTCTCAGAGCTTTCATTATCAGATATATTATAATCAACAACTTGATTTATATGGAACATATTGTTATATAAACTTGTATTGTGTGAACTTATCCAAAAATTATCAGTAAATATTGTTTCATCATGTTTACATACAGCTCACTTTAATCATCCATTTCTTTGTCTTAAGCTTGTTTATGGTTTGTTTATGGTTGTGCATGATATAAACAGTCACTGGATATTGTAGTTGGGCAGACGTGCAGCTCACTGTTGGTCAGAAACAGACTTCATGACTCACAGACAACACAATCCCTGACATTTGGTCAGTCAACGGAACAACACTTCGTGGGGGTGACATGAATTACAGTTTATAAAACAAAATGTACCACACTTCATATCACAAGAACATTTTATTGTACAAAAGGAATAACACTTCATAACACACCAAGAATAAGAACATTTCATGGCATAAAAGTAATAACACTCTTTATGACACAACAGGAATATCACTTCATGACACAACAGAAATATCATTTCATGACACAACAGAAATATCACTTCATGACACAACAGGAATGACACTTCATGACATAATAAGAATAACACAGGTTATGGAAGACAACTCTGGGTGCAATAAAACTAGACAGTGTCACTGGCTCTGGCATATATCAAATCTGATGTTACAAATCTTGTCTTCTTATGCAATTTTTGCCATTGTATTGTTTGTTTATTTTAAACTGATTGGTTGTTTTTACATGTATTCATATGACAGGATTTGTTGGTTGCCTCATCATGTGCCATCACTCATATAGACTTTGAGAAGGGCATCTAGCCATCCTGGCAAGTTGGTTTACCTGGGGAAACTCCTGATGTTCTTTCTGTAGTGACACCCCAAGTCCTGTCTTGTCTATTGCCAATCCCTGATCCCTGGACAGTGTGTATGTGACAATACAAGACAGGACAGTAGATAGACATATTTGTGTCGACCAGCTGGAGGCTGACATGATCAGTATCATACAGACTGGCTTTACTTTCCCAGACATGTCCTGGCTGCTGTTGTAAGCTGGAGCCACCTGGCAGCTCAGGTCAGTGTGAACAGTCCACCTGGTTGTGAACTTTGACCCCAGGCCAGCAGGCAGTCATGCTAGTCACCATGCTACCATGGCTCCCATAGGACAGTAAACAGAAGAATGGAGGACAGTAAACAGAATAATGGAGCTCAGTAAGCAGAATAAAGGAGGACAGTAAACAGAATAAAGGAGGACAGTAAACAGAAGAATGGAGTACAGTAAACAGAATAATGGAGCTCAGTAAGCAGAATAAAGGAGGACAGTAAACAGAATAAAGGAGGACAGTAAACAGAAGAATGGAAGACAGTAGATAACCGAGGACAGACAGCAGGCTGACTCTTCCTGCCTGTAATCTAGCACAAAGAAGATCTAGCAGTGTGATCAGTTGAGCGTACACATTTGTGGATCCCACAACTGATGTACATGAAACTTGCAATGGGTGTACTGCCCAACTGTCCAACAATGCAGTTGTCTTATATACCAACAGTAGCATCAAACAATCTTTGCCACTTTTGTGTCTGTCACCCCAAGCTCTACAGTCGGAGAGGGCCAGCAGAGGTGACCAATTGGACCATCCAGATCCCCCTAGAGCTAGGCTGCTACAATACGGGTGCTAGAGTTCGAGCTTTTAATTAGGGCACGGGTGTTGAATGTCAGTTAAACGGAGGTGGGATGAGATGATCATGTAACTTGAGCACGAAGTCCTGATTTCATGTGATCCAGTGGCATGAAGGGCTCGAATCATGTTTGTAACTAGAATCGGTGTGACCTTGTCCTGGGTTGACAAACTTGATGTCTGGCCTGCTGACACACTGATACAGAAGGTTCCGATTGTTTTCTTGCTTCTTCCCTTCTCCTCTCACATGTATTTATGCTGCCTTACGATAATACTCGGCTTTCAATGCAGTGGTTAGTGGGTAAATACTTTTTTTTTCACGTATATTTGTCTGCTGGAATATTTCATATGTTGACGTATGTTGCATGTTTTGTTCCATGATGTTGTTATGTAAATAGCATGAAATGAAGTAAACTGTGGTAAAGATGTGCAAATGTAAATAATAAAGACAAATAAAGTGTAAATGGTAACATTTACAAATCAGTTTCAGGCTTTGTTGGACATTTACAATAAAGGAGAAGAGACGTGAAACAACAGACATGAAGTGTCCATGTGAAATTCTAAATGTAACGAGAAAAGACAATCAGAAATGGTCATATCACAAAGTCACTGGGGATAGCACTAATATTAGGCTCCATTAAAAACAGCAAGTCAATTGACTTGGTCATGTAACAAGATTTCCATGAGATGGCACCCCATCAAGGCTCTGACACACAGAAACAGAATACACTGAGGAGATGTCTACAACTGTGATCACCACCATATAGAAGCACACACCAAGGCTGCCCAGTTGTTTCTGTGATCACCACCATATAGAAGCACACACCAAGGCTGTCCAGTTGTTTCTGTGATCACCACCATATAGAAGGCTGCCCAGTTGTTTCTGTGATCACCACCATATAGAAGCACACACCAAGGCTGCCCAGTTGTTTCTGTGATCACCACCATATAGAAGCACACACCAAGGCTGTCCAGTTGTTTCTGTGATCACCACCATATAGAAGGCTGCCCAGTTGTTTCTGTGATCACCACCATATAGAAGCACACACCAAGGCTGCCCAGTTGTTTCTGTGATCACCACCATATAGAAGGCTGCCCAGTTGTTTCTGTGATCACCACCATATAGAAGCACACACCAAGGCTGCCCAGTTGTTTCTGTGATCACCACCATATAAAAGCACACACAAAGGCTGCCCTGTTGTTTCCTCTTAACTTGACCCTGGAAGCTACACAGGGGTGGAGAATCGAATGTCTGTTTTACAAGGAATTAATCACAAAGAATAGAGTGACCACTGACGCTACCCACCCTCCTTCAGTAAACAAATGCAGAGAAATACTTGCATAAAAAAATGCACATATAATTCAATTACATTGAAAATCCCCCAAAAACATTAATGTTAGGAAATAATTACAACAAAATGAATGTCACTTCCTGCTAGAACTATAGAGAACCTTAAGTGAAGACAACAGCAACAACAGTATTACTACAGTAGATACCTCTCCAGCCTGGTGTACCTGGACATGAGCTCATAGATATGTCAGCTAGAGAAAGGACATGAAGGTTGGTGTACCTGGACATGAACATGCAGATATGTCAGCTAGAGAAAGGACATGAAGGTTGGTGTATCTGGACATGAAGGTTGGTGTACCTGGACATGAACACACAGATATGTCAGCTAGAGAAAGGACATGAACACACAGATATGTCAGCTAGAGAAAGGACATGAACACACAGATATGTCAGCTAGAGAAAGGACATGAACACACAGATATGTCAGCTAGAGAAAGGACATGAACACACATATATGTCAGCTAGAGAAAGGACATGAACACACAGATATGTCAGCTAGAGAAAGGACATGAACACACAGATATGTCAGCTAGAGAAAGGACATGAACACACAGATATGTCAGCTAGAGAAAGGACATGAACACACAGATATGTCAGCTAGAGAAAGGACATGAACACACAGATATGTCAGCTAGAGAAAGGACATGAAGGTTGGTGTACCTGAACATGAACATGCAGATACATCAGCTAGAGAAGGAACTTTCAGTGTTTGGTGTAGGAGAGCCTGGCATATGATACCACAACATCTAGACAGAATGGAGGTTGGGGCAGTCACAGCGGCATTCCGCTGGCTGGAAGACAAATGGCACACGCATGTCTTAGTTGTAACGGACAACAGCATATATTGAGAAAGGTGAAGACATGCATGCTTCAAGCAGAGTGGCAGACTTCCAGTCAACAGTCAAAAATAGAGAACATTCTTTCAACTTTTTCCCCCCGGGACATGCTGGTGTGGTGGGAAACGAGCAGGCGGACAGATTGGCTGGGTCTGCATTCTTTGGTGGGGTATTGATGTATGATAAGTCAGATGTGGTCGGAGCTCTCTGGGACCATGTGTATAGTGCAGAAGAACAAGTCGATCATCACGGCTGGGAGGGAATGGTGCTGCAGGGAGTGACCAGAGGAGCTGGCCGACACTCAAACCCAAGAGGAAAGGCCAGGTGGACATATATTCAGACTGCTACTGGTACCATTAGTATAGGGACTCTTTGCTGGCTGTTGCAGATGAGGACAGAGCACATATTGGAATGTCCTGAGTGTTGTGATGTCGGTTCTTGCCTCAACTCAAGAAAGAACACGAGACCAAACAGAACAGCTCATACTCATCACTGGCGCCACAGAGGAGGAATCTGACGACTAAACACTCAGCTCATACTCATCACTGAAGGTGTGTAGTCACCAAACAGATTTCTCCTCTGTGGCTTCAGTGATGAGTTTTAGCCCAGTGTTTAGTCACCAAACAGATTCCTCCTCTGTGGCTTCAGTGATGAGTTTTAGCCCAGTGTTTAGTCACCAAACAGATTCCTCCTCTGTGGCTTCAGTGATGAGTTTTAGCCCAGTGTTTAGTCACCAAACAGATTTCTCCTCTGTGGCTTCAGTGATGAGTTTTAGCCCAGTGTTTAGTCACCAAACAGATTTCTCCTCTGTGGCTTCAGTGATGAGTTTTAGCCCAGTGTTTAGTCACCAAACAGATTTCTCCTCTGTGGCTTCAGTGATGAGTGTGAGCCCAGTGTTTAGTCGTCAAACAGATTCCTCCTCTGCTCTGAGTGATGAGGAAAAAGTGGTGAGGAAGTAATCTCGTCACGTTGCCTCATAATGCTATTAGCATGTTATACAACCCTCCTGCAGTGTATTCTGTTACCACCGCAAATAAAAAAATTTCCAACTCAATCGCTGATCCAAAAACCAATTCTATCATCATCAATGACTGACTCAAAGACCCATCCTTCTTCTTCTTCTTCTGCGTTCATCCGGAGTTTATTTTTTCGGAAGTGACTGCGTTGTGCCTGTTTACAGCAGAGCTGTGTTCTTGCGCCGTTAGGCCGAAACATCCGACTTCTGCGGGCATTTGTTGACCGGGTTAACCTTCCCGGGGAGACCCATCCTATTGTCATCAATCACTTACCCTAAAACCCATCCTAGTGTCATTCACTGACTCGCCTAGCCACTGTGCTACCACAATTCCCTGTCAATCGTGTGCCATGACAGTGAACATGGGCAAGCATGGAATACCATCTCACAAGATTACCAGAATCTCAGATCAAATCTGTTGGCCTGGATTTTGCCATTTGGTCAAGCTATCTAGATATTTATACCTTTGTCTTTGTCTTTTCCCCATCAAGTTTGCCAGTTGCCACGAAGGTTTCTTTCTCCTCATTGTATCATTGTCATCATCAAGTGCCAACCGGCGTGGGTAATCTTGCTTCTCCACATCTGGTGATCTCCTGCAGTGTGTGCCAATTCATGCTCTGACATCCTTCCATGACACAGGACTTCAGAATGTTCTTGCTATGTCTTCCTCTATCTCTTTATCCACAAATCTTTTCAGTTTTCACAAGGTGTTCTAGTTTCTGTCTTCTGATAATGTGGATAAAAAGCAGTAAGACTGCCTCATTCTGTTGTTTCAGCTAAGTTGTCTTTGTGTCTGAGCCTCTCTCAAAACATTTAGATGACTTATTTAGACTGTCCAAGCAATTCTCAGCTTTACTCTGTCAAACCACATCTCTGAAGCTTCTTTGCTTGTTTAATAATTGTCCAGGATTCAAAGCCATTTGTTAGAACTGGTTCTATGTAGCCTTATGTTAGAACTGGTTCTATGTAGCCTTATGTTAGAACTGGTTCTATGTAGCCTTATGTTAGAACTGGTTCTATGTAGCCTTATGTTAGAACTGGTTCTATGTAGCCTTATGTTAGAACTGGTTCTATGTAGCCTTATGTTAGAACTAATTCTATGTAGCCTTATGTTAGAACTGGTTCTATGTAGCCTTATGTTAGAACTGGTTCTATGTAGCCTTATGTTAGAACTGGTTCTATGTAGCCTTATGTTAGAACTGGTTCTATGTAGCCTTATATTAGAACTGATTCTATGTAGCCTTATATTAGAACTGGTTCTATGTAATGCAAGAATTCTGTTTCTAACCTCCAATAAAGGGATTAAGTGCATAACATCAGTTTATAAAATACAGCCTCATAGCATACCCAGACAAGATCTTGACCGTCAACATCTAATTTTCGTATACTTCTTGAAGAACTGCCTTATTTGCTTTTTTCTCTGTCCATGGTGTTCTTGACATTTTCCTCAGGAACCACATTTTACCAACATGGACAAACTAAACAACCAGTTCAAACAGGCCACTTTGGACAAACTAAACAACCAGCCCAAACAAAGGCCGCTTTGGTCAAACTAAACAACCAGCCCAAACAAAGGCCGCTTTGGTCAAACTAAACAACCAGCCCAAACAAAGGCCGCTTTGGTCAAACTAAATAACCAGCCCAAACAAAGGCCATTTTGGACAAACTAAACAACCAGCCCAAACAAATGCCAGTTTGAACAAACTAAACAACCAGCCCGAACAAATGCCAGTTTGGACAAACTAAATAACCAGCCAGAACAAAGGCCACTTTGGACAAACATAGCAAGCAGAGAATGAATTATGTAGAAAATAAAGTGAAGTTTATTGCTTCAATAAATATCAATCACATGAGGAATCAATCATACAATGACCATGCACAGACAATCACAAACAGAGCTGTGATGGAGAAACAGCACATACAGCAAGAATGGCAAGTCAGACAAAGCAGGAGTGGAGAATCAGACCAACACAGCAAGCTTGCGAAGTCAGACATGCAAGACATAAGCAGTTAAAATTCATTCATTCATTAGCATGTCCTTTGCAGAACCTCGCTGCCATAACAACCTTCCAGAAAACCTCTCAATCATAAGCAAGATGTCCCCCGTCTGATACACCCATCTGGAGACCATCCGCCACATCCTGCACCCATCTTCTCTTTGGCCTTCCTCTTCCTCTCTTCCCAGGCATATATACTAGTACTGGTCCCTGTGTCACACTCTTCCCCAGTGTTATCTGATCTGCCTGGCCTGGGGGTCTCGCCACCAGATCTCTTTCTCATGTTTTCTTTCATGGTTGTTATGACAGACAAAATAAGGAAACGGACAGGTGAGACAAAGTAAGAAAATAGACAAGTGAGACAAAGAAAACAGACTAGAAAAATCTTGACAGTACAGTATGAAAGCCTACCTGTGCTTCGTGTAAGCACAGTATGAAAGCCTACCTGTGCTTGATGTAAGCACAGTATGAAAGCCTACCTGTGTTTGATGTAAGCAATTGTGAAAGCCTACCTGTGTTTGATGTAAGCAATTGTGAAAGCCTACCTGTGTTTGATGTAAGCAATTGTGAAAGCCTACCTGTGTTTGATGTAAGCAATTGTGAAAGCCTACCTGTGCTTGATGTAAGCACAGTATGAAAGCCTACCTGTGCTTGATGTAAGCACAGTATGAAAGCCTACCTGTGCTTGATGTAAGCACAGTATGAAAGCCTACCTGTGTTTGATGTAAGCAATTGTGAAAGCCTACCTGTGCTTGATGTAAGCACAGTATGAAAGCCTACCTGTGCTTGATGTAAGCACAGTATGAAAGCCTACCTGTGTTTGATGTAAGCAATTGTGAAAGCCTACCTGTGCTTGATGTAAGCACAGTATGAAAGCCTACCTGTGCTTGATGTAAGCACAGTATGAAAGCCTACCTGTGTTTGATGTAAGCAATTGTGAAAGCCTACCTGTGTTTGATGTAAGCAATTGTGAAAGCCTACCTGTGTTTGATGTAAGCAATTGTGAAAGCCTACCTGTGTTTGATGTAAGCACAGTATGAAAGCCTACCTGTGTTTGATGTAAGCAATTGTGAAAGCCTACCTGTGCTTGATGTAAGCAGCTGAGAGCAACGAAACACTGACAGTGTCTATTTGTTGTGTACATCTTTAAGACGGATTTATTTCATAAAGCCTATGTCCTTGCACTAGGCACTAACCCACTAGAACTCAGTGTCCTGGGGTGGCAAATTATTATACACAGATGATTTCCTGAACAAACCTGCAGCTAAATCTCAATCAATCAGTCTCTCTCTCTCTGTCTCTCCTTCTGTGTGTGTGAGAGAGCATTCTTCCCCAACTGTTGGTGGTCAGACAGTCAAACAGTCGTGAGACACGCCTGGAGGTGTATATGCCAGTACCACATATTCCCTCCCTCCCACTGCCACAAGGAGTGACAGGGTTACCTTTTCTGAGCCACCATTGCCAACTAAAGCACAACGGATGATCTTTGTGCTGACATGAAAGCATGACTTCCAGCACACACATGGAGATACAGGCAGTCACTGCATCATTACCATGGCTTTGTGAGTCTACAACAGGGACAGCAGTTCCTGTAGCCAACCTGGCCTCAGCTTCACAGTCTGCAGTAGGTGACTATGTAAAGAGTGGGACATATACACAGCATTATCCATCTGTATGACTTGAGATGGTCTGTAGTGTCCAGGTCATGGAAAGGTCAGTGGCAGTGAAACAGCTGTCGCGGGTATCTATAGTCAGCTGACAGAATACAGATGCCACTGACATCTGATCATGATAAATGACCAACTCAAGAATGATAATGCGGTATGCACTGACAACAAATCTGACTGTTTGAAGTTTGCATCAAATGTGTGAATGATAATGCGGTATGCACTGACAACAAATCTGACTGTTTGAAGTTTGCATCAAATGTGTGAATGATAATGCGGTATGCACTGACAACAAATCTGACTGTTTGAAGTTTGCATCAAATGTGTGAATGATATTCTGTATGCACTGACAACAAATCTGACTGTTTGAAGTTTGCATCAAATGCGCCAATGATATTCTGCATACAACCACGATGACAGTTTCTATGTATTGTTTTACAATTACTTCCAAGAGTATGTTTCACTGAAAAAGAAATGCTATCTCCATTCCATCAATCATTGGGAACTGAAAACAAACTGCCCTCAATCATTCAATCAGTAATTTTGTGTCTAAACTCCAACTAGAACATCAATGGTTTCTACATTCATTCATTTATTTCCATCCCATCTTCAACTTGTAGGCAGTTGTCTACACACATTCATGTCCATCTCACCTCTGGCACAACAATACATGGTTTACTACATTCATCTCATCACTTTAGTCTACAATTCATGGTTTCTCCACTCTCATCTCATCACTTCAATCTACAAGAATACATGGTTTCTTCACTTTCATCTCATCACTTCAATCTTAGTTTTAACATGAACAAGAAACTCTACTCCCTCAACTATACTGCATCAGTATAAAATGACTATTCTACAATCTAGAAATGATGTGTGACTTTCAAGCAATGGCATCTGACACTTTCAGCTTGAAACAAGAGATGATATTTTGTATGTAATTAATCAGTTTAATTACCTGAGACTAGTTGCCATTCTCCAGTCAACCAAGTTACCTACAGTCTGATCACCAACCTCCACAGAAATCATTCTCCAGTCAATCAAGTTACTTACAGTCTGATCACCAACCTCCACAGAAACCATTCTCCAGTCAATCAAGTTACTTACAGTCTGATCACCAACCTCCACAGAAACCATTCTCCAGTCAATCAAGTTACTTACAGTCTGATCACCAACCTCCACAGAAACCATTCTCCAGTCAATCAAGTTACTTACAGTCTGATCACCAACCTCCACAGAAACCATTCTCCAGTCAATCAAGTTACCTACAGTCTGATCACCAAACTCCACAGAATCACGGGTCACTGGTACAAGACACCTTCCAGTGTGTGTTTCCTGCATGAAACCACAGCAGCATCATGCAGCAGCCAATCACGGCTCTGTAGCAGATCTCACTTCCATTGTGTTACTATGAAATCAACAACACTGCACAAGGAACACTCCCACACGTGCCCCATCCCCTTCTCCAGCAGCCAACTAAGAGTGGCCAGGCTGATGGTATCAGTGCTTGTCTTACTGAATGTCCGCCTGTGTGCTCCTCTATGCGTTGAGTGTTGCCAGACCCTCTGCTGAATCAGCCTATCCAGGTGTGGGTCCTGATGTTCTTGTCCTTCACTGTCCACTCAATCCAACAGAGCCGACACATCCGCCGTGACACAATCTAGCTCACCACACCAAGGAGCAACAACAGCCAGTCTATCGGCCTGTTCATGTCCTGGCACACCCACCAGCTCCACACAGAGCCTACAGTGTCTATTTCACGTAGAAAACTGACACTGTCCAATTTTATCCCAGCAACTTGTGTGACAATATTCTGCTACTTCCCCAGCTGGTCCACCTAGAGCATCCTGGCATATAATATATATTTAGGTCACACTAATGCAGTTGAGGAGCAGCTGGTCGAGTGGCTAGAATGCTGGGTTCTCCATCTGGAGACCCGGGTTCAAAACCTCAGTAAGTTGTGGATTTTTTGTCGGGGTGAAAAGAAAACCGTAACCTGCAAACTTCGCAGTGAATGCACTAGCCAGGCGACTTTAATTCCTCAGGTTCAAGACTGCTGTCCTACAAGGTACAACATACAGGCAGTAGATGACATTAATATGATCATGAAAAGATGAAAGATGAATACTGACATCACAACGGGAAAGGTGGATGGGACTAGAGGCAGGGGGAGACCAAGAGAGAAGATGCTGGACAATTTGACACCATAGTATGGAGAAACATTGGTATCAGAAATTATTGGCAGCACATGAGACAAAAAGCCATGAATAGATATGATCACAAATGTCATATGGCATAGGCTATAAGAAGACGGTAATACTGGTCTGTGTAGGCACAAATCATGCTCAATGTGATGAATAACATCATCTGGATGTCATAAACTGCTCAGATGTTAACACTGTGTATGCGTCCTTGTGCAACCCTATAACTGTTACAGTAGACAGGGTATTCCATAACTTATGACAGTGATTAAAAAATTCATAACATTTAATTATAATTAAACTGTGATTGAATCTCTCTCTCTCTCTCTCTCTTTCTTTCTCTCTCCCTCTCTCTCAAAATCTGTGCATGAAAGAGTCAGACAACTTTCGGTCTACGATGTCAACTGTGAAGCTAGACGCACTCAATGAAGGCAACAAATGTGAAGCGATGAAGCTGTGGCAGGATCTCTACTGATGGAGACATCTCCAGGATGTTGCTAGAGTTTGGCATTGACTGTGACAGGATCTCTACTGACGGAGACATCTCCAGGATGTTGCTGGAGTTTGGCATTGACTGTGACAGGATCTCTACTGACAGAGACATCTCCAGGATGTTGCTAGAGCTTGGCATTGACTGTGACAGGATCTCTACTGATGGAGACATCTCCAGGATGTTGCTAGAGCTTGGCATTGACTGTGACAGGATCTCTACTGATGGAGACATCTCCAGGATGTTGCTAGAGTTTGGCATTGACTGTGACGGTCTTGGAGTGCAGGTTGATGCTGACTGATGGCATGCGAGGAACATCCACAAATCTGGCTGTCAACAAAAGATTAACAAGAAGAAACTGTAGAACAGGCAGAATCAGTTTATAAACAAGATGCATTGCTCAAGTATTTGTAAGAGACAAACAGAAATTAGAACATAGGGAAAGTCAGATGTTATACAAGACGCATTCGTTCAGGTATTTGTAAGCATGAATCTCTGCGGCCAATCTGAAATACATGCATCCACTGCTGTGAATGTTCTAAGTTCAATCCCTATCCCAGCATCCTTGGACTTCATTTATGAAGTGAAGACAGTATTGACCAATAGTTCCAGTTGACCTCTACATCCAAGACATATTCAAGACATAACACCAGTTCTGGTTGTCCTCTACATCCAAGACATAATCAAGACATAACACCAGTTCTGGTTGTCCTCTACATCCAAGACATATTCAAGACATAACTCCAGTTGTCGTTGACCTCTACATCCAAGACACCCAGTCAACTATACTGTACTGTTTAATGCCATGACCCAGTTATTTATACTGTACAGTTTAATACAAACACCCAGTCAACTATACTATACTGTTTGATACAATCACCCAGCTAACTATACTACACAGTTCATATTTCCTTTCTTGGCTCACTCTTGAGTTCTTTGTTCTACATGGAACACAAAGGTGTGATAAATACTGATGGTAATGATGATGATGACGATGATTAATGTCTACAAGATAACAAGGAAAATCACAGATGATCATGATGAGTGTTAACAGAACAGTCAGGCAATAATGATGATGATGTATGCTTACAAACTAAACAGAAAAGCCAGGTGCTGATGTTAAAAATGAATGTTTACAAGATAACTTGGCAACCCATTGAGGTATGTATGTGTTCTGACACTCTGCTCACACCACTGGCTCCCAAACTCCTCAGATGTACGGTCTACTCAAACTTCACAAGCCCAGCATCCTGCTAAGACTGATCATGTCCATGGTTAACTCTGCACAACACCGAATGGCGAGATGGCTAGCTGAAATTTTAAAGCCAGTTCGACAGTCCTTCTATCCAAAAATACTCAGAGATACATTCGAACTGTGGAATTATTGGATACTATGGACATAAATAATAAACACATGGCATCCATGGATATAGCCTCCCTATTCACTAACATTCCATTAGAGGAGACAGTGGAAATAATAAGGGAACGCATTAAAGACAAACAACTAAAATTAGGCATACCAACGCCTATTCTGGAAAGGCTATTACTACTATGTACCGCTAACATACAATTCAATTTTCTAA
Organism: Cepaea hortensis; assembly: GCA_963921405.1. Classification (NCBI taxonomy): domain Eukaryota; kingdom Metazoa; phylum Mollusca; class Gastropoda; order Stylommatophora; family Helicidae; genus Cepaea; species Cepaea hortensis. The sequence continues at coordinate 8,050,559 of OY992881.1, forward strand.
CTAAGTCATACCGCCAAATTGACAGAGTGGCCATGGGGAGTCCTCTTGGTCCTATTCTAGCGGACATAAATATAAATATATTTTATATTTATAAAATTTCGAGGGGATGACGTAATGCAACGTCTACAAGGCCAGCTCACTACAGCAGTAGGCCAAATATTCTGTGCTGCAACTCCAGTCATTAGGTATAGAACCACACCGATTCCCACACCAACAGGAAAAAAGCCTGTTCCTCTATATGCCAAAAACAATTGTACCAATTCACATGTAGGTGCCAGGCTTCCTACATCGGTAGAACCGAGCAGCAGCTGAACAAAAGAGTGTTAGAACACATATCTCAATGGGTCGACAAGATACGACACACAGGCAATGTGAGCCTAGTGGGGCCAACACACCAGAAGCTTCCCGCATCATCAACTGCTAGGCACATTCTCGAAAGCGGCCATGTGATTGACAGAGACATTACCTTTCGCGTGTTGTTTAACACACAAAATACTCGCTTGTTAAAGTTTGCAGAAGCAATAATGATCAATCTACGCAAGCCAGATTTGTGCAAACAGAAAGACATGTTTTTTTTTTTTTCGCGTTTCCATCCTGTTTCAGGATATTGCGGTCAACACCAGCATCTTTCAGCTGTATGTTGATTCCTAGGCTAGATTACGCTCATCAGCACGCCACGACTTTCTGAGCGACCGGCTCCATACTCTCATAAGTCACTTTTGCGATTTGAACCACTGCTAATCCTCGTCGCGTCACGTGACGAGAGTATTCGGGGTTAGCGGAGAAAGCTACTAACCCCTCGGCCATGGAGCCGGTATAGAAAGACATGTTAGTCAGCTTAAAATAACCGTGGTAGACAATTAACATTACTGTGCGACCATGTGTATATTTCAGCTTGAAGGATTTATCTAGTTAATTTACTTTATGTTGTGTGAATTCTGCAGTATGTACCTGACGAGATGCAGCGAAATATGCCAGGCAATAAATCGTGCAATATATTGTTTGTGTCTTCATTACTCAAATTCACTATGGAAAAACATTGTTTCGAGTTTACAAGATAAACAGAAAAGCCACATGATGATAGTGATGAAGGTTAAGAGACAAAGCTACCTAGGCTGTCTGTGATTGTTGACAACTGCCTGGTGTTGGGGTACATGTAGACAACGCCGTCCCTCCTCTCCTTGCTGACCGCTCCCATGCAGTACAGAGAATGAAGCCCGTTGTTCATGATATCCAAGGACAGCATCTCGTAATGCCTGACCAGGCCCTCTTGAAGCAACCTGGCTGTCAGCATCTGGGCCTCCTTGACCAATGTTTTCTGTGTCTTTGCTAGGGGTTTCCCAGCCACATTTGGGTGATTAGACAGCAGGTACTGACACAAAATCTGCACACACAGAAAATGACCAAACAAAAAAAAAAACATGTCAAGACTTCATTTAACGACAGTAAAGGCATTTTTGTCACTGCAGATACTGCTGTTTTAGTGTGCAATGCTAAGTAATTAAAATATCTTCTGTTCCAATTCAATTACTAAGTGACTTTACTCACTTCAGAAAAGTTCTGTGGGTTTAATTTATAGTAAACATAAAACTAACAATTCCAACCTATATGAACTTCTTCAGCCATTACCACTGCAAAAGTTTACTTTAACGCAAAGTTAAAATAATTAACAATATCCTAAATTAAAGTGCTCCAGATTACCTTTGGCCGTTGCTTAAATGTATTGCAAAACAGCAAATACCTAAACATACTACATATCCCAAAGCCTAGGAAAGACTTATACAAAACAATCTTCCAAACCAAATCAAAGACACCGAGACAACTGCAACCTGTACATCACAGTACAAACTTCATGTCTCCTGAAACATTCTAGTACACTAGGCATTCTTCTATGTTGTATTTTTTTAAAGCCTCATTAGAATTACTATAATAATAATTAGTATTAATTAGTCACATAGTAATGAATTTTGCACATTTCCTGTATGTTTGTCTATCATTTATAATACATAGATTGTTGTTTAGTTAAGATTAACTAACAAGATATGTACGAATGAAAGTATATACAAAGTAGAGGAATAAGAAGGGCAGAATATTAGACAGGCCTGCGTGCCCAATTCTTAATCTTTTGAAAATAAAGTTTCTCCATCTGTTCTTCTTTCGAAGAGCCTACATCACACTTGGTTATGCATTTCAGTGATCGGTGTGTTCAACTTCAGTGACCTCATCCTTCCACCAAAACCTGTGTACAGGAATGTCATGATCCTGAAACCACTGCTTTTATTGGAGTCATGAACACAGAGGTCTGTATGTGGAGAAAGAAGAAGTCTCTAAGTAAAGAGAAGTATGTGTGTGTCTGATGGTTGGCTTACCCAGTATCATAGAAGAGAAGTATGTGTGTGTCTGATGGTTGGCTTACCCAGTATCATAGAAGAGAAGTATGTGTGTGTCTGATGGTTGGCTTACCCAGTATCCTAGAAGAGAAGTATGTGTGTGTCTGATGGTTGGCTTACCCAGTATCCTAGAAGAGAAGTATGTGTGTGTCTGATGGTTGGCTTACCCAGTATCCTAGAAGATAAGTATGTGTGTGTCCGATGGTTGGCTTACCCAGTATCCTAGAAGATAAGTATGTGTGTGTCTGATGGTTGGCTTACCCAGTATCCTAGAAGATAAGTATGTGTGTGTCTGATGATTGGCTTACCCAGTATCCTAGAAGAGAAGTATGTGTGTGTGTCTGATGGTTGGCTTACCCAGTATACTAGAAGAGAAGTATGTGTGTGTCTGATGGTTGGCTTACCCAGTATCCTAGAAGATAAGTATGTGTGTGTCTGATGGTTGGCTTACCCAGTATCCTAGAAGAAAAGGTTCAAACATCTGACTGTAGAATGTGGTGTGCTTGTTGGTGGACTGGCCAATGACAACTTGGTTGTCTTCCATGACAACACCACACGTGTGTGTCAGCGTCAGCAGGGCTACCTCAAAGTCCTGCATATGTCAGATATACGCCATGTCAATAGTAGAAGCACACAGCAAGCATGCATGCACACACAGAACATTCATGTTTACAATCCAACATGCACACTCACCAGAACTTTGTTTTCCATGGAACATCAACTGCAACCAGTACCATCACCATCACAAACCTTTATTTACATTATGGAACCACTGGCTTAACAGATGCTCTGCAAATTCTATTCTGGGATGTTTTTTTGTTTAACTGGTTATTAGTTAAATGAAGTGATGTAATGGTTCTCAAGGTGTATGGTAGCTAACTCACCATTGCTGCCCTCTGGGTGGATACATATCCCCAAACCAACGTGTAGCACAAGTTCCAGCGTGCATGTTACATTCATGTAGTCAACTGTGGCCATGTTATTTCTATCTCTCGGACTACATCACCTTCAATATGCTTCACTGCTTCCACAGTTCAGGTGCTGATTCTAACTCCTGACAGTCCTCTAAAAATAATGTTCTTCCAGACTGACTTCCCTTGTTATAACTTCTATCAAGTGTCCAAGCCACACATCCCTTGTGTATGGGGTTTACCTAGCTAGGCCTACCTGTCTGGAGTCTGTTTGCAGTTTCTGTGGCAATATGGTCTTTAATGGTAGGTGAAAGTAGTGCCATCTTTGTCTGGCCTCTCCCTGATATGGCTGGTGAAAGTAGGCATGTGCCATTTTTGTCTGGCTTCTTCTTCATAAACTGTCATTTGCTGCCTATATAGTACCTTGAGGTATATGGTGCGCAGGGGGGTGTCTTGGGCCTGAGAAATGAAGGTCACCTGGCTATGCAGTCGCTGCAAACTGTGCAGGCTGGGGTTTTCTTTTTGCCCCGACAGAAAAAAATCCACACCTTACTGAGAATTCAAACCCAGGTCTCCTGAAGGAGAATCTGATATTCTAGCCACTCAGCCAGCCACTCCTCTTCTTCATAGTCTGCTCAAAATATCCGATTCTGTCAGGGGTATAAATCTATGAGATAGACTGCATTAAGGATAAACTATCTAAGCAGGTGCTTACCCCCTCATAGAAGATATATAAATGGTATCATTGAGGGATCTCACAGAACATGTGTGGAGCATGTACAAGAGCTTCATCCCCAGAAATCAATTCATAAACTGGCATTATGAGGCAAATAAAACAGCATTCTGTGACCATGTCATGGAAAGAAAGGCATTGGAAAGTAATGTGACGGCTAGAAAAGCCAGTGGTAGACGAGGCATGGACAGACAGAGAGAAATGTACTAGATGGATTAGGACGATGGCATGGACAGACAAGAGAGAAATGTGCTGGATGGACTAGAACGATGGCATGGACAGACAAGAGAGAAATGTGCTGGATGGACTGGGACAGTGGCATGGACAGACAAGAGAGAAATGTGCTGGATGGACTAGAACGATGGCATGGACAGACAAGAGAGAAATGTGCTGGATGGACTGGGACAGTGGCATGGACAGACAAGAGAGAAATGTGCTGGGTGGACTGGGATAGTGGCATGGACAGACAAGAGAGAAATGGGCTGGATGGACTGGGATAATGACATGGAGGAATATCATCAGTGGGAATTGATCCAGAACCCAGATATGTGGAGATGAATGAATGTCCATGCCAGTTGGCACGGCACATGATGATGATGAGGCCAACAGGACAGGAGAAGACTTGTCTCAATGGCTTCGGGGGTCCCCCAATAAGTGACATGTGTCTATAACAACATACAGTACCAAATAAGATAGTCATCCAACAATGATACAGAGAGGGGCAGTACACATACCACAACCAGAGAAACAAAGAAGAAAATATACAAATACCACAAGAGGTAGAACACAAAGTCTCTCTTCTCTCCATCTGGACCCTGTCCTTTGACATGTAACAAATTTCACACGTCAGATCACAGAATTATCAAGCGAGGTGTTTAGTTTCCTTCCTCATTATTTTTTTCCTTCTCTAATTCAGGCTCTTGGGTTAGCCTCTACTACGATACAAAGATGTGTGTAAGCGGGACATGATTGATACAGGCATAGATAATGCACATTGGGAGCAAGTCGCCGCTGAACGTGTTGCATGGAGGGCAAATATCAGAAATGGAATAAAGACAAAGGAGAAAATTATTGCAGATAAGTCACACACCGAGCGTGTGATACGTAAGATGGTGCATGATGGTGAAAATGACCATGTGTTCACAAGCATCCACTGTGGACGAACATTTACAGTACAAAGTGGCCTTAACAGCCACTCGCCACCGCCATGGGTTGTAGTTATTATGCCTTTTTGAAGCACAATGTACCAAACTATCATCTGTCAAGACGGCAAGGTGCCAGGGATGGAATTCAGGCTCATATTTCACAACTAAGCAGTGTTTCAACCAGATTGCCACAACATTCGGCTCACCTTGCAACTTGAATGCTCTCCTGCCACAGGTAAGACAATGTTGATATTTGCAAACTGCTCATAATTAAGCTCAAATAAAGACAAGGCAAGCCACTCACAGATTTGGTTTTGCCTGGAATGAAGACAAAGTCCTTGCTCAAGAGCTGCTCCAGGAAACAGTACTTTGTGTAGAGGTCGTCTGAGAAATGCATTAAACATGTCACGTCATGTACATCTCTAGACTTCTGCATGTTTCAACAGATCAACTATGTTTAAAGACTCATATATTACAAGGCTAATGTATGTTTAAACATTGATGAATATTTAAAGACATGTATATTTAAAGACATGTATATTTAAAGACATGTATATTTAAAGACATATATATGTATGTTTAAAGACATATTTACGTTTAAAGAGATGAACATATAAAGACATGTATATTTAAAGGTGTGTGTATTTACAGACATGTATATTTAATTAAATTGTAAAAAGACACAGATTATGGTCGTCACTAAGAAGAACGAAATACCACAGTGTAATATACAAGTAAATGGGAATATTCTTCAACAAGTGAATAGGTACAATTACCTCGGAACAGTAATAACATCTGATGGGAGATGCCTTGAAGAGATTAGAACAAGAATCGCCATGGCAAAAGTAGCCTTTAGCAAGATGAAAAACATACTGACCAATAAAAAGATGTCAATTGAAACGAGAAAAAGAGTGTTGAGATGCTACATAGAACCTGTACTTTTATATGGATGTGAAGCTTGGACAATGAGCAGCCAGGCTGAAAAACATCTGATGGCTGTAGAAATGTGGTTTCTGAGGAAAATGCAAAGAATACCATGGACAGCCAGAAAGACCAATGAACAAGTCCTTCAAGAAACAAATGAAGATCGTAAACTGATCAGAGACATTAGACGTAGACAGTCACAATTTTTTGGGCATGTTATGAGAAGAAATGATTTGGAGAACTTGGTGACAACTGGTAAGATCGAGGGGAATAGACCAAGGGGAAGACCTAGAAACAAGTATCTGGATGGCTTGGCCTTGTGGCATGGTCGAGACAAAAACACGGAACTGATCCACGACTCTGTTGATCGAGTGAGATGGCAGAACATGACCGCCCACGCTTACCGGCATGGCACATGATGGATGGATGGATATTTAAAGACATGTATATTTAAAGACATATATATGTATGTTTAAAGACATATTTACGTTTAAAGAGATGAACATATAAAGACATGTATATTTAAAGACACATGTATATTTACAGACATGTATATTTAAAGACACATGTACATATAAGGACATGTATATTTACAGACACATGTACATATAAGGGCATGTATATTTACAGACACATGTACATATAAAGACATGTATATTTACAGACACATGTACATATAAAGACATGTATATTTACAGACATGTACATATAAAGACATGTATATTTAAAGACACATGTACATAAAAAGACATGTATATTTACAGACACATGTACATATAAAGACATGTATATTTACAGACACATGTACATATAAAGACATGTATATTTACAGACACATGTACACATAAAGACATGTATATTTACAGACACATGTACACATAAAGACATGTATATTTACAGACACATGTACATATAAAGACATGTATATTTACAGACACATGTACATATAAAGACATGTATATTTACAGACACATGTACATATAAAGACATGTATATTTACAGACACATGTACATATAAAGACATGTATATTTATAGACATGTACATATAAAGACATGTATATTTACAGACACATGTACATATAAAGACATGTATATTTACAGACACATTTACATTTAAAGACATGTACATTTACAGACATGTACATATAAAGACATGTATATTTACAGACACATGTACACATAAAGACATGTATATTTACAGACACATGTACACATAAAGACATGTATATTTACAGACACATGTACATATAAAGACATGTATATTTACAGACACATGTACATATAAAGACATGTATATTTATAGACATGTACATATAAAGACATGTATATTTACAGACACATGTACATATAAAGACATGTATATTTACAGACACATGTACATATAAAGACATGTATATTTACAGACACATGTACATATAAAGACATGTATATTTACAGACATTTACATATAAAGACATGTACATATAAAGACATGTATATTTAAAGACACATGTACATAAAAAGACATGTATATTTACAGACACATGTACATATAAAGACATGTATATTTACAGACACATGTACATATAAAGACATGTATATTTACAGACATTTACATATAAAGACATGTACATATAAAGACATGTATATTTAAAGACACATGTACATAAAAAGACATGTATATTTACAGACACATGTACATATAAAGACATGTATATTTACAGACACATTTACATATAAAGACATGTATATTTACAGACATGTACATATAAAGACATGTATATTTACAGACACATGTACATATAAAGACATGTATATTTACAGACACATGTACATATAAAGACATGTATATTTACAGACACATGTACATATAAAGACATGTATATTTACAGACATGTACATATAAAGACATGTATATTTACACACATGTACATATAAAGACATGTATATTTACAGACATGTACATATACATACATGTATATTTACAGACATGTACATATAAAGACTTGTATATTTACAGACATGTACATATAAAGACATGTATATTTACAGACATGTACATATAAATACATGTATATTTACAGACATGTACATATAAATACATGTATATTTACAGACATGTACATATAAATACATGTATATTTACAGACATGTACATATAAAGACATGTATATTTACAGACATGTACATATAAATACATGTATATTTACAGACATGTACATATAAAGACATGTATATTTACAGACACATTTACATATAAAGACATGTATATTTACAGACATGTACATATAAAGACATGTATATTTACAGACACATGTACATATAAAGACATGTATATTTACAGACACATGTACATATAAAGACATGTATATTTACAGAATGTACATATAAAGACATGTATATTTACAGACATGTACATATAAAGACATGTATATTTACAGACATGTACATATAAAGACATGTATATTTACAGACACATGTACATATAAAGACATGTATATTTACAGACACATGTACATATAAAGACATGTATATTTACAGAATGTACATATAAAGACATGTATATTTACGGACACATGTACATATAAAGACATGTATATTTACAGACACATGTACATATAAAGACATGTATATTTACAGACACGTGTACATATAAAGACATGTATATTTACAGACACATGTACATATAAAGACATGTATATTTACAGACACATGTACATATAAAGACATGTATATTTACAGACATTTACATATAAAGACATGTATATTTACAGACATGTACATATAAAGACATGTATATTTACAGACACATGTACATATTGTCATGGAACTGCTGAGAATTCACCTAGCAAAACTCCCAAAAGTCCCATTCCCCTTTTCAGTAAGAGTAGAACAGCCGATCTAGTCGAAGGGATACAACCGAGGTATTAATGTACCCCACGCACGGGCGATTGGTGGCCCTTGACTTCTAGACTGTTCGGGTGACGAAAGCTCAACCCAACCAGATCCGTTAACGCATGCGCAATAACCTTCTCAGAACAAAGAGAGGCTCAGTGAGATCCGGCCTTGCGAGCCAGACGTGGTGTTTGGACGACTGTGTGAATTCGTAAATGGGAAAGAGGAAGCCAGTGTCTTGCTGTTTATCAAAGAAAACTGACAGAACGTCCAGTGTTGGGACGGGAGCTCCTCAATTCGGAATGCACAGTTTGTCGTAAGGTACGTGAAACATATTTAGATAAATAATGTGTGTCGTTACCGCGTTGAACCGAAGTTGTTCGACCACATGTCCCGCCCGGCGCACAAAGGTCAGTCAGGGGAGAACCTGTGGGCTTGTGTTTTAACTTAACACTGCAGGCTAGTTGAACACGATGGATTGTAGGCCTGTTGTTACGTTACAATTGTACAAGTGCGTGAATGCGTGTTATCGCCGCTACAAGTAGTTAGGTAAACTTAGGACAGGCCCAATAGTGTTAGTAGTCCGAGTTCACTCCTGGGCGGCCTTAGAACTCTAACGTAGTCGACACAACCGGACGTGGGCGAAGGCGTTGTAGAACATAGGTCGAGTGAGGTATCAGGGAACTCGGCCGAACTAGACGAAACCCATGCGATGGTCGCCGGACGTGTCGAAGGTCATTCGAAGGACAGTGCGGGTGTCTAAGTTTGAATTCTTTGGTGTGGCGACCACTGGCTTTGCTGAGCTTTCCTCTTACTCTTTATGTTAGTGGTTGCTGTGACGGAACACCATCTTGATATACAGTTGGTTCCCGAGAGGTTGACACTGGAGAAACTGGGGAATGCGACAGAGCTGGTCACAACCAGCTGAACACCGTTCCAAATGCTCTGACCCTAACTAGGGGAGGAGGGAACGGGATGTGGACTTCCGCTACAGGGGGATTTCCCTGTATCATCTATTAATTTCCTGGATCAAAGCTCGAGCTCCGGGAAACTGGTTGTATAGTAGGTAAACATCAAATAGAACCAGGGAGAGGGGGCTACCTCCGAGGGAGGGGAATTCGGTGGTCCCCGGTCCTCCTTCAGGGCCATTCTGTCTCTAGGTACCTTTAACCTACTAACCTGGTATATTGTGTCCTTAGAAGTCTTTTTAGGACAGAAGGATTTTGCCGACACCATGACCAGATACACAGCCCTACCCTGGACTGGTTCGAGACGGAGGACGGTTCAGCCAGCACTTGGTAGGACCCAGACCTAGTTCAGTTTTGGCAGTGGATCCTGGTCTGTGAATCTGCCGGCCAGGTCATAGCGACACCGGCCTATGCTGAGTACACATAGGTAACGTGTACCTCTGGGGGTAAGTCGGTGTCACGATATTCACACATGGTGTTATCTTTGGCAGGTTCTACTTACTGAGAGACTTACGTGACGGGACCAGAGGAAGATGACTTGGTGAAGGCTGCTAAATGGCTGGCTTACCTATGTGCCGGAAAGTGCTGCTTCTACACTACACCACGTGCCGGGAAGTCATTACACCACAGTCCAGTCCCGCCTCAACCGCTAAATGATCTTCAGTCAGTCCAACAAGTTTTATGATGGCTACTCACGGGCGAGTATCGTGTCCTCTTGTCTGTGATCATTGTTGACATTGTGACCCACTAGCCAAACGGGTAGAGAAGAACTACATTACCATTTATTTCAGGATGGCCTGGTGTTCCGGGAACAGTCTACCATGTAGGAATAGGAACATTTGTGACATTCCTTACCGGGTCACGCGCTACCAGTACTGACTTTGAGTGACAGAGTCCACTTGAACTGTGCCAACTTTCTGTGCTTATAGGCCCAGTTATTCCCATCCTGATCCCATTAGAGACCACCATCTGTTTCCAGAACTTTGACATTGTTAAATGTGTGTGAAATGTTATGGTGGCTTCTTAGGACCGTTGTCTAGCACAGGCCTTACCAGTGAAGCTTGAAGGACCGGCCTTCAAAACTTCTACAGGGATGTTAGTCCGGAGTCATCACGTACCACCGCAACTTGGAGTCACCACATTGACGTGCTAGTCATTTCAGCTGAGTCTACACCTCGGCAGAGATATTCCATGCTACGTGTGCAGATGAGTGACCTCTTTAACCTTGTGGTATCGTAACCAATGTACAGTGATGAGTGAGACGGCCTGAGGCTGATCCAGACAGCCTTTTCTTCTATCACCTGGCGGCGGCCAGGATTCTCTCATGAACATTCCCCTTGTTGATAATTCTCTTGTACATTATATCATCTAGTCATTATGTGTAGACACCAGAGTCGTGTCATCTGTTCTGGATGAGAGGTGAAAAAGGTATTGTCCAGCGGTTGATAGTGAGAGAGACAGGAATCCAAGGGCTGGTGGGGTCTGTAGACTGAGATCTATTGTATTCCCAGAGTGCATCTATTCCGTTATTAAGATGTAATAGTATGCTTCCCTCACCCCAGGAAATACTACGACACATATAAAGACATGTATATTTACATACACATGTACATATAAAGACATGTATATTTACAGACATGTACATATAAAGACATGTATATTTACACACATGTACATATAAAGACATGTATATTTACAGACACATGTACATATAAAGACATGTATATTTACAGACACATGTACATATAAAGACATGTATATTTACAGACATGTACATATAAAGACATGTATATTTACAGACACATGTACATATAAAGACATGTATATTTACAGACACGTACATATAAAGACTATTTACAGACATGTACATATAAAGACATGTATATTTACAGACATGTACATATAAATACATATGTACATAAAAAGACATGTATATTTACAGACACATGTATATATAAACACATGTATATTTACAGACATGTACATATAAAGACATGTATATTTACAGACACATGTACATATAAAGACATGTATATTTACAGACACATGTACATATAAAGACATATTTACAGACATGTACATATAAAGACATGTATATTTACAGACACGTGTACATATAAAGACATGTATATTTACAGACACATATACATATAAAGACATGTATATTTACAGACACATGTACATATAAAGACATGTATATTTACAGAGACGTACATATAAAGACATGTATATTTACAGATATGTACATTTACAGACATATGTATATTTACAGACACATGTACATATAAAGACATGTACATTTACAGACATGTACATATAAAGACATGTATATTTACAGACACATGTACATATAAAGACATGTATATTTACAGACACATGTACATAAAAAGACATGTATATTTACAGACACATGTACATATAAAGACATGTATATTTACAGACATGTACATATAAAGACATGTATATTTACAGACACATGTACATATAAAGACATGTATATTTACAGACACATGTACATATAAAGACATATTTACAGACATGTACATATAAAGACATGTATATTTACAGACACGTGTACATATAAAGACATGTATATTTACAGACACATATACATATAAAGACATGTATATTTACAGAGACGTACATATAAAGACATGTATATTTACAGATATGTACATTTACAGACATATGTATATTTACAGACACATGTACATATAAAGACATGTATATTTACAGACATGTACATTTACAGACACATGTATATTTACAGACACATGTACATATAAAGACATGTATATGTACAGACATGTACATATAAAGACATGTATATTTACAGACACATGTACATATAAAGACATGTATATTTACAGACACATGTACATATAAAGACATGTATATTTACAGACACATGTACATATAAAGACATGTATATTTACAGACATGTACATATAAAGACATTTATATTTACAGACATGTGTACATATAAAGACATTTATATTTACAGACATGTGTACATATAAAGACATATGTACATACAAAGACAGGTGTATTTACAGACATGTATGTGTGCAGACATCTGTATGTTTAAAGACTTATGTAGAGCACAATTTTGATGAACATCATTGACCCATGATTTGAGGATAGACTGTTGAGTACCCCAGACTTTACCACTTTGTGGTTGCTGGTCTCTGCATCTCGAGGGGCCACCAGTTCTGAGATCCCATGCCAGTTCCGTCCAGGCCTCCTCTTATCCGTGGTGTATGCCAAGGACATATGGCAGAAGTCTTGCATGGGATTCTGTAAAATCAGCATAGAGCAGCCTGGTACTCAACTGAGCTACCGGATATCCCCTTAAACGCAACACAACAGCCTTAATTTTTCCCAAAGATGTAATCAAAAACACCACACCTCATGTATTTGATGCAAACACACACAAGATCATCTGATGGATGTCTCTATCACTTTATTTCTAAACAAAAATGAGCAAACTGTTTCGACTGCTGTGTCAAGGTATGCATGGTATCTCACAGACAAAGTGTATCCCAGTAATCTATGAACGCAAAATTTGAACCACAAAGATATCCCAGAAATACAACTGCCTATTAGATGAAATTAAATGAGCACAAAGTATCTCACGTACCAACTGATAATTTGTTCTCGGTGCATGTATTCACAGAAATGGCAATCATGGCGGGCCTCACAAAAACATGTAGAATATGGTTTCGATACAGCGACAACATCAGATGCTGCCCGGCTGAAACAGTGAAAATTTAAAAGGCATGAAAGCTGAAACAGTTTTAAACACAAATAATTCTACAAAAACAACTAACAGTTGTACTACACAAATCTAGGCACAAGTGTCTGGGCTTTGTGAGACATTAACACCTGTTTTCCTCAGACTAGACAACTCTAGACATGCTTGTTTTCCTGGCTCCATCACAACAACCCGCTGGTGTGTGCCAGAAGAGGTCTGGCTGGGCTGGGCCATGAAGGTCGCTTGCCCCAGCTGTCACCATCAAGTTTACTGGTTAGGATTTGTTTCTTGTAACTCCCAGCGTTACCAAGATTCAAACGCATGTCAAGTTATACATGCAGCAGACATTCTGACCCCTTGACCAAGCACTCCTCATTGTATAATGTCTACAACAAAACCAGAATAATTAACACCACCTCCCTAGATTTCTGCAGCTGGTTGCCTTCACTAATGTTGACATTTGTATCCATTTCTTCCACAGCATTTTCTTATTTCCCCTTGTACCCTCCATTATGGCATGAGCCCTCCATTAGCTAACCCAAGCAGCTCTGTCCATGTCCTCCCATATTGTTCGTGTCTGTTTCTACTTCTCTCCAATCGCTGTGATTCCACATCGCTGTCCAGGATGAAAGCCTTGGGTGTAAGAATCGGCACTGCCAGACGTGAGAAGTACATCGGGAAAACGAGGTGCCTCATCAACCAACACAGAACTGGCACTATTAGCCACCGGACGCTGATGCATATGCTGGGGGGAGGATCTGAGCACTTATGGACATGTCCGGAGTGCAATGAAGATACCCCAACTGATAACTGATCTACTTCTCTTCTCCGTGTATTTTTACTTCCTCCTCTATTTCTTGTGCCCTGTGAACCACAATGTTTAATATTCTCTCCCTCGCTGTCTACAAGTTTTCTTTCAATGGGATTATTATTTGTATCTATTTCTTGCACAGAATTACGGTGTTGCTATTTTTATGACACTACTGTTACGAGACCACTGTAACTAGACTTTGGGTCAACACAAAGGTACTCTGTCACTGTCAGCGGACTCAACAGGTACACATAATATATGTTATTTCAACACAATGAAGACTGTTTACCTGTGATCATCAGGTTATCTGTGGCTTTGGCGTGGGCTGGCGGTGCAACTCTCACTAACTCCACAACATCATACTCAGTGATTCGAACAATGTTCTGATGTAGCTTCACGTTTTCTCTCAACACTGACTCTGCAGACTCTGTCACTGAAATATCAATTCCAATAATTGATTAAATTATCTCTCTCAACACTGACTCCGTCACTGAAATATCAATTTCAATAATTGATTAAACTACCTCTCTCAATGCAGACCCTGTGACTGAAATATCAATTTCAATAACTGATTAAACTACTCCTCTAAATGCAGACTCTGTGACTGAAATATCAATTCCAATAATTGATCATACTATCTTCTCTCAACCTGAATCTGTGACTGAAATATCAATTCCAATAATTGATTCTCTGTGACTGAAATATCAATTCCAATATTTGATTAAACTATCACTCTCAATGCAGACTGTGACTGAAACAATCAATCCCAATAATTGATGACACTATCTATCTTCTCCCATTTCCTTCCGGCTAAGTTGCTGAAATAAAACTAAAAATGTGAAAGACCTGTTCCTAAGCCATCCTGGCATATTGGGGACATGTTCCTAGTCTAGCATGTATTCACCAAACGACAACTACAGGATGACATAGCATCACTCTTTTCTAAGATGTTGGGTCGTACTTAGAGCCATATAGTCTCAAAAGACATCCTAAATCGAGGATTTGAACAGACAACCATCAGAAATGTAGATGGATGCATTAGCCATTACACTACCATGGCTCGTTAAAATACAGCAATAATAATTTTGAGTCTTAGAAAAATCAGTTGCCTAAGAAATTCATCATAATTCTTCTCCACTTCTTCCTCTTCCTGTTTGTTACCATCAATGCTGCAAGTGAAATGTTGCCTTCTTGAAGTCGCTGATGCTTCCTAAGCTTTACCTACACTGACACTGGTCTTGGTTGCATGTATGCCTGCAGCCGCTTGCCTCTTCCTTTGCCTTCTTTTGCTCTGTTATCCCTCATTAGGGCATAAACCATGAACCACCCCAAGCCAATCCATCCTATCCTTTGCCATATCCTGCAGCTCTCTCTATGTCCTCCCCATACAGTTCATCTGTCTTCAAGTCCTTGTCTACCAAGTCTGTGTCCTTAGTACTCTTCTTTATGGCAGTGAAACGTGGTCAACTTACTCACACCAAGAGAAACGTTTAAACAGCTTTCATATGCGGTGTCTGCAAAGAATACTTGGTATTAAATGGCGAGACACCCCTCTGCTGTGTGTCCACTGTGACGAGGTAGAGGGGCTTGCGCGTCCCAATGACCCCAAGAGCTATGCCGACGGTAGCACAGCTACTGGTAGGGTCACCCATGTCGGACAGGTCAAGGGAGAGGGACCAGACGAAGAGACACACAAACCTGCTGCCTTGCAGGTAGACTGGGGACAGTCAAAGGCTAGGGAAAGCATCGCGAATAAATGCTTGTCGAAATCGGATGTACTGAGCCACAGGCTTGACAAAGCAGTGCAGCGTAACTTAATTCATGATGTCACAAATCAAAATTAATCGTTATGGTGCTAATCCCGTGAAGTCCCATCAGGCGGCGATAGTGCCTCGAGGGGGTCCATCCATGACTACTGGTGGTCACCTTCCCCTGTGCTGTGGAGTCAAGGCACAGAGGAGTAGGTTAAGAGCTATTGACCAAATACCCCGGACACTCAACATACTACAGTGGAATGCCGAAGGAGTTTACAAGAAGAAAGACTCCCTAACACATCGTCTTCATAAAGATAGAATAGATGTGGCATGCATTCAAGAGACACACCTCAACACCAATCACAAATTCTCAGTCAGAGGATATCAGGCCACACGTTTCGACCGCGAAGGACACAAAGGAGGAGTTCTAATACTTACACGAAATACAATACCTTGCAGCGAAGTATCTGTGATCTCTGACAACCAAACGGAAATTATAGGTGTTGATATAATGATAAAGGACGTGAAAATAAGAATTTACAATCTGTATAGCCCAGCAGATAAGGACCTTACACTCTCAAACATGAAAATAACTGACACAAACTGCATTATTGTCGGAGACTTTAATAGCCGTTCAGAAAGATGGGGATACCCAGATACTGACAAAAGAGGAGATGAATTGGAGGACTGGGAAATAGACTCAAATCTCCATCTACTCAACAAAGCGGATGACACACCGAGCTTCTACTCCAGAAGATGGCTTACCACTTCTACTCCAGACTTAGCTTTCTGCACAGGAGACATCCTCCTCAAAATCGATCGCCATGTGCTGGACCAATTAGCAGGTAGTGACCACAGACCAATCAAGCTTGTAATGAATATGGAGTATGTTCCACAGGAGCAAAAGCCCTTGCCCCGCTGGAATTACAAACGAGCAGATTGGGACAGATTTGCCATACTAACAAACAAATATTGTGAAAACATAAATACACGATATGGCAACATAAAGCAAATGGTGGAAAGTCTAAACAGAGCAATAATACAGGCGGCCACTGTGTCTATTCCAAGAGGAGCGAGGAAAAATTACAAACCATACTGGACTGAAGAACTACAAATTTTGGAGGACAAAGTTGAAGATGCTAGGAAGACCGCAGAGAGAGAACAAACAACTGAAGCGAACATCTCTCTCAAAGCCATCTCAGCAAAATATAAAAGAACAGTAAATCAAACAACAAGAGATTGTTGGAGGAAAAAAACAGAAAACCTGAATTTTGACAGGGATGGAAACAAACTATGGAAACTAGTGAAAGCCATGAACAATGAAGGACCTAGAAACAAACAAATAACAATTAAACAAGGAAATGCCTTGCTTACAGGAAAAAAGGCTGCAAATGCACTAATGGAACACTATGCAAATGCAAACCACATTGATATTACAACCGAACAGAAGAAAGCAATCAAAGACAAACAGATACATCACAGAAATACAGAGACAGCAGCAGAATATATGATGGCAAATCTAACAATGGAAGAAATGGAACAGGCAATGAATACCCTAAAAAATAAGAAATCACCAGGAAAGGATGGAATCACAAATGAAATGCTAATAGGACTAGGCACCAAGGCAAAGAAGAAACTACTAGCAGTCCTAAATAACAGCATATACAGATGGATCAGCCAAAGATTCAATTAAAAATGGAGGAGGAGGAATTCTCCTTAATTTAAAAAATGGAGTGATAAAAACACAGTCAGTGGCAACTGGAAAATTTTCAAGTAACTTCAAAGCAGAGGTAGAGGCTTTGAAAACTGCAGCAGAAATGCTCTTGATGGAGGAAAATAAAGAGAAGCAAATAGCTATCTTCACAGATGCAAAGTCAGCTGTCTCAATACTGAAGAGCAAAAACAGCACAGAACTAGCTGACCTAAGAGCAGCACTCCATGGTCTATGCCAGAAATCCCAAAAAAAGTTGTAATACAGTGGATCCCATCACATTGCAGTATACCTGGAAATGAAGAGGCTGACAGACTAGCAAAAGAGGGTGGACGATTACCACAGCCTGACATAGGCATAACCTATAATGAGGCAAAAAGGTTTATAAAAAGCACTTATAGAACCAAATGGGAATCAGAGCATCCAGGCCACCAGAAGGATGATGCATATTACAAACTCGACCGAAGAGAACAAGTAGCAATCTTCACACTCCGCACAGGACATAACAGGCTGAAACACCACTTGTTCAATAAACTAAAGATAGGAGATACCGATGAATGTAATTGTGGAACTGGTAAAATGACAGCTAAACATTTGCTGCAGGAGTGCCCAATATATGCAGAACAGAGAATGATATTTTGGCCCACGCCTGCTTTATTTGAGGACAAGCTCTATGGAGATATCAACAAGCTCAAGTTGACTACAGCTTACTTTAACTACATTCAGGTTGACATCTAAAGGTGCATGAAGAAGTATTTAGACTGCCACACTTCATACCACAGGTATGTCGGTTACAAAAGCGTCCCAGAGGCATGAAATGGAATATTGCTTGGATAGCACATCCATTACGTGGAAAGTCTGAATCAAAAGCTCACTGTGTGGGCTTCGTAAATGGTGGAAAAAGTGTCCTAGTGACACGAAATGGAATATTGCTTGGATAGCAAATCCATTACGTGAAAAGTCTGAATCGAAAGCTTACTGTGTGGGCTTCATAAAAGGTGGAAAAAGTGTCCTAGTGGCACGAAATGGAATATTGCTTGGATAGCAAATCCATTCTGTGGAAAGTCTTAATCGAAAGCTCACTGTGTGGATGTCATCTGCAGACTGCATTCTTCTGGTTTCCGGAGGAACAGCCTATGGTGAACAGAAGGCCCAATATACGGAAGTGAGGCTAAGCAGCCATGTGCAGGATGTGACGATTTCTTGGGTAAGCCCAGTACCAGAGCGCTGTGTGATGGCTCTGCAAGTATGGAAGCCTCCTTGGATGGCGAGGAATGCCCATGGTCTGCCCCTGCCTTCCCTTGAGGGTTGACCAGGATGTCTTTGGCTGTTCTATATGGGCCAGCTAGGATGGGGGATAACACCACAACAATGAGAGTCAAACGTCCTAAGAAACCCCCGGGAAGGTTAACCCGGTCAACAAATGCCCGCAGAAGTCGGCCTGACGGCGCAAGAACGCAGCTCTGCTGTAAACAGGCACAATGCAGTCACATCCGGAAAAAAAATCCGGATGAACGCAGAAGAAGAAATGGCGAGACAAAATCACAAATACTGAAGTATTGGAAAGATCAAGTTGTGTGACGGTGTGTTCCATGCTCAGTCTTCGTAGACTTAGATGGATAGGACACCTTAGGAGGATGGATGATGGTAAAATACCAAAGGACATCTTTTTTGGTGAATTACAGACGGGTAGGAGATCTCAAGGTCGGCCTCTACTATGATACAAAGATGTGTGTAAGCGGGACATGATTGATATAGGCATTGATAATGCAAATTGGGAGCAAGTCGCCACTGAACGTGTTGCATGGAGGGCAACTATCAGACATGGAATAAAGACAATGGAGAAAATGATTGCAGATAAAGCACACTTAGATCATGAGAGACATAAGATGGTGCATGGTGGTGGAATGACCATGTTTTCACATGCATCCACTGAGGACGAAAATGTACAGCGTGAATTGGCCTTATCAGTCACATTTGCCACCACCATGGGTTGTAGTTATTAAGCCTTTTTGAAGCACAATGTACCAAACTATTGTCTGTCAAGACGGCAAGGTGCCAATGTCTTCAACTGCCTTCTCCATGTGTTTTTAGGCCTCCCGCTATTTCATCTGCCTTGTGGATTTCAGACTACCCTGTCAGTAGGACAAATCTGTAGTATATGGTTATGCCAGCAGCTGTCATGGCCAACTTGCTGAAGAGAAGCAGTCTTGTCAGTTGTAAGAGTACGCAGTCTGGCAGCAACCAACGAGACTGTCTTGTCAGTTGTAAGAGTACGCAGTCTGGCAGCAACCAACGAGACTGTCTTGTCAGTTGTAAGAGTACGCAGTCTGGCAGCAACCAACGAGACTGTCTTGTCAGTTGTAAGAGTATGCAGTCTGGCAGCAACCAACGAGACTGTCTTGTCAGTTGTAAGAGTACGCAGTTTGGCAGCAACCAACGAGACTGTCTTGTCAGTTGTAAGAGTACGCAGTTTGGCAGCAACCAACGAGACTGTCTTGCTAGCAAACATCATGATACTGTCTATAAAGTCAGTGCTTGCAATAACTGATGTTTTGTGCAAACACATGATAACGATGCACTGTATAATATGAAATACGAAGTCAGTGTTGCTAAGGATTTATCAAGCTCATACTTAATGTCCTTAATTTAGTTGTGTGTCCCTCACAGGACATAGCAGTCAACCCCAGCATTTTGGCTGTTCGTGATTCCTGGACAAGTTTTACGTTCAGTAGTTTGCCATTGCTTTCTGAACAACCGGCACCTATACCTTTTTTGAAAAATCCAGCACCGCTATGTTTCGAACCTGGGTATACAGGATTATGAATTGCGTCCCAACTCCTTCACCACAGAGACCGGTACTTAATGTCCCGATTATAATTGTCTAGAAAATCAACCCTGGTTTAATCACAACGTCCTATGAAACAATAATATGAAATAAACTCCATCACAGATGGAAGACGTACTTACTGAATCGGCAAGAGAAATACAAGTTAACAATAACACATAAAATAACCAAAAATCACAGATGACATTCTTAATGTACGCGATATGACGCATCAGTTGAAAAACATCAACAACATATTCCCCGAAGTAGTGCTGCCATACATTGGAATAATAAATATGTTGAGAAGAAAATGAAACAAGGAAAAGAAACAGCTGAATGATATGCTGTCTGAACAAGGTGTGGTTACATCACTAATGGTGAGGCTGGAATGTCCTCTACTGTCTGAACTTTGAGGCATGTTCCATGCTCGCTGAAAGACTGGTGTAGACAAAAAGTGCTCTGAATATTGTGAATGATTCTACAATGTTCTCTATTTCAACTGTGCAGAATCACAACTCCACGAACTGACAAGAAAATGGGAGAAACAGCAAGATCTTATGAGAAGGAACAGCATCCCCAATAAGACCTTACAGGAGTAAGGAGTTAACACTAGTCTAGTAGAGAGGCACCAGACAGGGAAGACACCGAGTACTATTAATAACCTCACAGGGAGACACATTTGTGTCAGACCAGAGGTCAACGAGTACAGATGAGCGAGGGCTTTCCCCAAGCAATTGGGTTGCTGGTCCTTGCGAGTAACCGTGGTAGGCCAGGTTACTCGAACTCACCAGCCAGCGTACTGGCAAGACCAGGCACGCAATAATAGCGACTGCACGGAAAGTAAAGTGTCCGTGCTTGTCCACGCAATGTGTTGCGGGACAGACTGACTGGAGACGGTAGAGAGAGCAGACGTATCCTTGACCAATACGATAGCTTTCTAGGCCATAGGCAAACATAGGGCTGTTCATTTAGATTGTGTAATGCTAGCATCATCTATCATCACGTTGATGTATTCATATTGTGTAACAATGATGAAACCTAACGCTCGTAGAGCCATTCAAATGTCGGCTCTGAATAAATTGCATTCCTTTCGCAAATGTCATGAATTGTTATTTCGTGCAGTGCGAAAGTAGCAGAGTCTTGAAAAGCTGCAGCGCACAAGTCGCTGACAGGCTAGACCTCGAATTGGTGTCAGAATGGTCAATGAATCAACGCCAGCGGCGAATTGGTGGTAGAATACAGAGAATAGACACCAATAGACCCTGAATTGGTGTCAGAGCACATTGAACGAACGCCAGCAGTACAATTACTGTCAGATTTCAGTGAACGTTTCTGAGCAGTGATAGCAGGCAGTTGTAGTAATATTCAACGATCAGTTAACGCCAACATGCAAGTGGTATTATAAACCACTAAACGAACGCTAGCTATCGATTGATATTACAAAATTCTGTACCAGAATTAATTCAATGCACGTTTCAACATTATCGATGTGTGACAATATTGCAAAGTAATACAAATTTATTGTGATACATGCTATAAATTAAATTTTTTCTTGTGGTGAATTAGACGATCGCCAAATTTGTGGAGTATGAACCACAATTGAGTCAAATTAGATCGATAAAGTGTGAAATTCTACCAATATTATTTAGAAAGTGTGATATTATACTAAAAGCAATTGAAATGTATAAAATCATCAGTGAACGTTAACATCGTAACCACCGTGTACATTTCATTGCGTGTGATACAGCCATCAATGTCACCATTCTACGAAATCAGTAAATAGAGTAGCGATGAACTGCAGCCTAGAACGAAGGTACGCCAGAGTCAAACGGCGAAGACAAGACGACATTGACGGCCATACGACTAATCATCTCATTTATCATCTAACAATCATTCAGACGATCATATCATTCATCATTAATACCATTTATCACGACTTAGCACATTCTCATTCACCAGTCGCATGAAATAGGAAATTATATTAACAACTTTATGAAATATGCAATATTTGATAGAATATGATGAATTGTGAGCTTGTATTTACAACTTAAGCGTGTGTCTAATTTTTGCTGCTCTACTAACCAGAACGCAGCCCGTTTGTCCTCAAATCAAACCAGTGTGTAGTGTGAAAGACTGCGGTGGAACATCCCAAGGACCGTACTGTCCAACAAATTAGATGAGTATATTTTCCGAATATTTTGATATGCTCTAACTTAATCATGCATCTTCTTTTCCAGCGAAAGATGTACATGTACTAACACATTATTGTAAACTATTCTGTGCATATTATTGTATTATCATTTTGAACTAACATTACGCCACAAAATGGTGTCACTAAATGAATGTATCCAGGCGGGCATCGCCATGGGCCACACTGGAGATAAGCTAGAAAAATGGGCGGACCAAAAGTATAGAGAAGAAACAGAAAGGAAAATTGCTCTACAGAAAGAAGAAACAGAAAGAAAAGCTGCTCTTGACAGAGATGAAAGAGCATTAGAAAGGCAACATCAAAAAGAAATGAAAGAGATCGAGGAGGCTACCAAACAGAAACAATTAGAGTCCGATCAAGCTACCAAACAGAAACAATTAGAGTCCGATCAAGCTACCAAACAGAAACAATTAGAGATAGACCAGAGAAAGTTAGAGTTAGACCAGAAAAAATTAGAGTTAGAACAGAAGAAATTAGAGTCGGACCAAATTATCAAACAGAAACAGTTAAGACTTAGAGCATGCCAACAAAGAAAAGCAGATACAGGTAGATTCAGAAACGAAACTAAAGATGAAGGAAATGGAGGTAGATTCTAACATACAAATAGCCTCTAGCAAACAAAAGAGCCAAGAAGAACAGAACAAATTTAGTAAGTACAAGGGCCTGATCAAACCATACACGGTAGGTGATTCAATCAGCGCATGGACTGAAAATATAGAGTTCCAACTAAAAACACAGAAAATACCTTTAGAGGATTGGGCAATGATTTACATGAGAAACCTGAGTGGGGAGCCTTTAAAAGTAATAGAATCCATACCTACAGATCTTAGAAACAATTACCAGTACATACACGATAGGATAATGCAACATTTTCTTTTGGACGCTACTGGTTACCAAATTCAATTCTCACAGATTAAACCAAAAGCAACTGAAACGTTCTTAGACTACATTTCTAACGTGCAGAGCACATTTAAAAAATGGACTAAGGCTGCTAAAGTAGGTAACAGCTATGAAAAACTAGAAGAGCTAATGGTAATGGACAAAGTTGTTTCTACAGTGCCTACCCCTTTTGCTAAATTCTTACAACAGTCAGATATTGATTCCATTCAACAATTAGAGAAACGGGAGTCAGCTTATTTTTCCTCTAATCGGGACATATTTAAAACTACATCATATGACACAGAAATTACAGCTTTTGCAAATAGTCCCTGATAGATCTTACAAACAGAAAGACTACAGTAAGAAGGACAAACCATATCAGAAACCACCTCGATGTAATTATTGCAATCTTTTTCACCCAACTTATTCGATGTGTGATAAGAACCCCACATATCCGTCACACCTAGAACAAGTGATAAGTAAGCAAGAAAGCAGAAGATCATCGTTTAAACGAGCTGTAAAATGTTATTTTTGTTCTAGTTATGGCCATTATAGTAATAAATGTCTTGGGAGACAGAGAATGAAGGCAAACAACGCAGCCCTCATCGATACATCATCAGACGATGAGAGTGATATAGATCCCGAACTTGTCAATGTATTGCCAACGAATGAATGTCAGAGTGTATCATCAGTAACTGATATTTTAGACTTTAAGAAATGTAAAGTATGCCAGCAATTTCATGCGGAGGGGAGATTGAAATGTGGACACGTAATATCATGTTCAAATGAAGAAGCTAATGCAGTATGTGCCTCCAGAGGTAACCTTAAGTTCTACGATGCACAGGTCAATGGTAAACCATGCCAATGCTTAGTTGATAGTGGCAGTACTATACTGGGATTAAGGAGAGAACTGGCTAGAAAAGAAGATTATACGGGTGAATTTGTCAAATGCCGTACTTTCTCGGGCACCATCGAGAAATATCCACTGGCAATAGCGCATATCAATACCGTTCCTTACCGGCACATTTACGTGCGCTATCCTTCAAAATCCATGTACGGACCTTATTTTAGGATGTCTTGATACATTGAAAGAATGTACAGACGACAACATAAAAGCCTGGAATGAAACACACATGGTCAACGCTGTAACTAAGTCAGATACAGAAACAAGTTATACTGACTTACAAAATGAAACACTACAGCTACTAACACCAAGTGGTGCAGATACCAACAATACTCGCCAAAAGTTGAGTGAGGCACAAAGCACCGACCAAACACTCACACCGTATTTTAACTTGTTGTGTGAGCGAAAAAGAAAGTTTCAAAAAATTCTTCCTGGTACTTTAAAAAGGTTAACGGAATTCTCATGCGTTATTACACATATAATAACCATGAAATTCAGCAGACGGTGTTACCTGTAACATACCGGGAAAAGGTGCTAAAAATCGCACATTCACCACCGTTTGCTGAACATTTGGGCTATCATAAAACGCGAGCCAGAATTCTATCACAATTTTACTGGCCGAAATTTTGTTCGGACATAAAATCTTTCTGTCGCTCTTGTACTGTGTGTCAACATCGAGTACGAAAGAAAAAGCATGTAAAGACCGAAGTGCAACGGTCAGTGATAGCATCTAGACCACTTGAGAGTATAGCGGTTGATATTACTGGACCCCTAATGCAGGTGTCGAGTAATGGAAACCATAACTATCCAAACAAGGGTACTAAAGCGATTCACCTTAAACCAAACCAAAAGGCTGTCATTCAACTAACTGATAACTATAACATGGTACTAACATGTTGCCAAGGGCCTCTCAACGTTGAACTCAAAATATCAGATGCGGATCATGAAATATCGATAAAAGAACACGTAGAGATATTTCATATCAACATCCTGAAACCATACGTTTCAAAACAAGTACAACAGACAGACGAACAGATTGCACCATCACTAAGCAATGAGACGACAGACGAACACAACACAACTTCACTAGATAGGGCGACACACGACAGCGACAACGCAAACACGCTTAGCCAGATAACAGCACACACAACTAGTATCACAACAATATTGGACGAGATGGAACTACCAGTTCCTACAGTAAACGTAACTGCGACAAATATCTCGACATGTAGAAATAACAGATGCAGCCAGACGAAAGACGGGACAAAACACCTACTGAAACGTCAACAGGTCTTCAACAGGTTGAGATTGTTTGGACTCATAGCGAAGCCGTCCAAAATAGAGTTGGGCATTGAACAAATTGACTTCCTGGGTCATACCATCGGCAGGGGCCAATTGAAAACTGATGACAGAATCATCACTAAGATTCTGAATTTGACAATACCAACGACCAAAAAACAGGTCCAAAATTTACTGGGTTTGGTAAACCACTATACTAAATTCCTATCAAAACTGGCGGAAATCACCAGAATGTTTTCTAACATCTTAAAAGCTTCGGCTAAATTATCTGTAAAAGATGCACGATTAATTAGTGCGGTATCGAAATTGAAACATTTTTTTTTCTTCGTTCCATCTATCCTTCGTATGCCTAATCCAAAACTCACTTATTTCTTACGCACAGATATGATTGCCATATCCATATCTGGAAGACTAGGTCAGTTCTACAACGGGACGTTCCACCCCGTAGGTCGCAACATCACTCCGGCTGAAGGAAGATACTCAGCATCAGAATTGGAAGGCCTTAGTTTGATCTATTGCGTGAGAAAGTTTCACCGATTTTTGGCAGGAGCACAGTTTGTAATCCAATCCGATAACTCTCCATTGTCTGTGATGCAATCTGGACATCCTACCAACAATAGAATTTACAGGTGGGCTTTGATTCTCCAAAATTACACATTTACCATCCAGCATTTAAAAGGGAGATTAAATACGATTGCAGACATTTTAAGTCGTCCTTCATCCATTCAAATACCTGAGTTACAGGAAGGAAGCGACCATACGCCACCAAAAACAGTGACACTGTAATATTAAATAACCAAGTGCCATGTGTGGTGAGTAAGACATATCATAAGTGCGTTACTATCGCCTGATATATAACTTGTGTGAATAGAACAGTGCTATGAAAAGTGTAACGAACAGACGCAGAATTAACATGCGCTGACACACACATAAGTTAGATTATGGGAACTAACGCCAAGAGGACAGCGAACCCAGCTTAGACCCCGAATCTAGAACATATTGAACCAACGCTTAGACCCCGAATAACAGTCCAGGGTTAGCTATGGACCTACATAATGTGGTAGGCAACTATATTAATACACTATCCTTCAAGGAGAGCATAAAAGACTTTGGCAGAATGAACTATGTTAGAATAGTCTACAAAGAGATTTGCTCCATCTTCACAACGCAGAGGAGGACGTCAACTTAGTGTAATTAGATATAGAAATGTAACTGTGATATATGTACAATATTATTTTATTTACAGTATCTATAACTTCATTTTCTATTATTTATTCTATTGCAAATTATGTAAACGTATATATAACTTTATTTTCTTATTTGCGTAGTTAGAAATCACCATCAGTTAATTAATAACCCATTTATTAAAATATCCATTATAGAAATACAATTATTAGATCTTATATTAGTTAATTAACTTATAATCATAATCATTTATACATCCATTGAGCTAATATATCATTTCAAAACTAATACCAATCATTTAGGAATTAATATCATCTTTTTCACAAGTAACATTTAAGGTAATTAACCCATTTCGCTTAAATGAAAGTAGTAGTAAATTATTTCCCTTGAGGGTAATTTAGGTCAGCACACCAAAGTATGGAAGTTACTATGTCAGGATCGGTAACAAACCATCCTTATAGCTATGTATATTTTTGTATAGACATGACGCGTGCAAACAAAACGCACAGTCATTTGGCGTGATTACTGTTATAATTCAGCCAATCGTTTATTGTATATATATATATTGTTTATGTATGTAATACTATG
This sequence comes from Cepaea hortensis, assembly GCA_963921405.1. Taxonomy (NCBI): domain Eukaryota; kingdom Metazoa; phylum Mollusca; class Gastropoda; order Stylommatophora; family Helicidae; genus Cepaea; species Cepaea hortensis. The sequence continues at coordinate 8,078,426 of OY992881.1, forward strand.
AAACATATTTTAATGACGAGAGAATGATTGAGTGAAAGAATAGTATGAAAGGGTATGAAAGATGATTGAAAGAAGAGAAAATACGAGGAGAGAATGCAAAAACTTAGTAAACATTGAAAGGAAGAGAGCGAAAGAGAAAGACAGCGGAAAAATTTTCTTTCCACCACTGGAAAGGTCTTATTTGACTTGTCTGTGTCATCTGTGTTTTCAGTGTGTTGTCGAAGGTTTTTATATGTGTTGCAGCCACACTTTAACAGAGTATATAGACAACGTACTTTGAGCTTCAGAAAACGGAGTTGTGGTCACAAATAAAAATGAACGTTTGTAACCACAATAAACCGATTTGCGGCGCTCGAAGGAACACACACATTTAGTACACTAACGCATACACATGTTAGAGAGTTAAGTACACTTTAGTTTATTAGAAAACACGCAAACAAACAGGAAAACGAACACATAAAAGTTGCACACACCAATCAGTTCAAAGAACAATAACTCTAAATTCAGGGGACACAATAAATAATCAGAAACCTAAATGTAACAGTGAATATAGCTTTTTCACATGCGGAAGCAAGAAGGTGAACAGTAGAGCTATGTGTATAGAGTTGGAGGGGATATTCATGGGAACATGAACACTTGGTGCTCATGTGTTGTACTCATAATAGAGTTAACTAGTGTGTGGGTTGTCATTTTGGGCAATAGGAGGAACAGGTCAAGACGGAAGTCAATAGGTGGAAGTCAAAAGACATAGGGTCAAACGACAGAAGCCAGGACATAAGTCATAAGACAACGGTTTCCGGTTCACTACCAATCCTTAAGATATCTATAGAACCAACTATACTGAGACATGGGCTACTAAATCAATCAATCAATCATGTGCCGTGCCGGAAAGCGTGGGCGGTCATGATTCGCCATTTCACTCGATCACCAGAGTCGTGGATCAGCTCAGTGTTCCTGTCTCGTCCATGCCATGTGGCCAAGCCATCCAGGTATTTTCCTCTCGGTCTTCCTCTTGGTCTGTTCCCTTCGATCTTGCCAGCTGTCACTAAGTTCTCCAGTCCTTTTCTTCTCATAACATGTCCAAAAAATTTTGACTGTCTACGTCTAATTTCTCTAATCAATCTACGATTTTCATTTGTCTCTTGTAGTACTTGGTCATTGGTTTTTCTATCTGTCCATGGTATTCTTTGCATTTTCCTCAGAAACCACATTTCTGCAGCCATCAGATGTTTTTCAGCTTGACTGCACATTGTCCAAGTTTCACATCCATACAAAAGAACAGGCTCTATGTATCCCCTCAACACTCTTTTTCTCGTTTCAATTGACATCATTTTATTTTTCAGAATGTTTTTCATCTTGCTAAAGGCTACTTTCGCAATGGCGATTCTTGTTCAAACCTCTTCAAGGCATCTGCCATCAGATGTTATGACTGTTCCGAGATAATTGAACCGATTCACTTGTTGAAGAATATTCCCATTTACTTGTATATTACATTGTGGTACTTCGTTCTTCCTAGTGACGACCATAACCTGTGTCTTCCTACAATTTAATTCCAACCCCAGCTGCTCACTGTGTACAACCACAGCGTCTACTAATTGTTGCAGATCCTGTGCATTGTCTGCAATCAATACTGTATCATCTGCATATCTAATGTTATTTATGTTTCGTCCTCCAATGCTGATTCCATTTAGGTCTTCTACATTTCTGAAAATATTTTCACTGTATAGGGAAAAAAGATCTGGAGACATTACACATCCCTGCCTAACACCTCTCTTAATAGGTTGGTATTGTCCTACTTCATTATCAATTCTTATGGCAGCTTGTTGTTTCCAATATATGTTTTTTATAAGTCTAATGTCTTTCCCATCAATTTGTAGATCTGCAAGCATATCCACAATGTTGACATGTCTAACTCTATCAAAAGCCTTTGTGTAGTCAATACAGCAAAGATGTATATCCTTGTTTACTTCTAAAGCACGTTCAATAACTGTTCGCAGCATATACACAGCATTTACTGTACCCTTTCCTTCTACAAAACCACATTGTTCTTCCCCTATTTCAGGTTGTATTTTCTTCCTCACTCTTTGCATGATAATTCGTAACAAAATCTTTGTGATGTGACTCATTATACTAATTGTTCTATGTTTATCACATTCTAAGGTTCCTGATTTCTTTGGGATTGCAATAAATACAGAATTACATAATTCAGAAGGTATATCTCCAGTATCATATAATGTGTTCAGCAGTCTAGTGACTTGATCTAGTCCAAATTCTTCTAAAACTTTAATCATTTCTGTTGTGATGTTATCTGCACCGGGGGCCTTGCCAGCTTTCATATGCTTAAGAACATTTTGAACCTCCATCTTTAAAATTGCTGGTCCTTCATTATTAAATCTAATAGCATACTGTTCCTCTCTGTTATCATTATACAGGTCTTTCACATAATCTGTCCATACATGTAGAATCTGATCTTTTTCTATTATGATTTTGCCATCTTTAGTTTTTAGACAGCCTGTTGATGTACTTGTTCTTTTATTAGTAAGTTCCTGAATTCTTTTGTGCACTAATTTGGTATTTTGACTGTTGTGTTGTTTTTCAATTTCTAAGCACTTTTCCTCAAGCCATGATTCTTTTGCCTTCCTACATAATATTCTGACTTGTCTGTGAATTTCTTCATATTTGGCAGGATTATTTTTGTTGAGTCTTCTTGTTTCCATTAAGTGTAAAATTTCCTCAGTCATCCATTTCTTACGACCCACCTTCTTTAATTTTGGAATAGTTGTTTCTGCAGCCACATTGATTGAATTCTTTAACATTTCCCATTGATCATCCACATCCTGGAATAGGATCTCTAGATCAGACAATATTTCAAATCTGTTCTGTACTTCTATGTTGAATTTGTTTTGTATTTCCTTGTCATTACTCAATGTACACAAATCATATTTAGTGTTCCCTGTTGTATACTTGACTTTCTTCAACTTTATCCTCAATGTTCCTGTGAGTAATCTGTGGTCACTATAACAATCAGCACTGGGAACTGTTTTTGCTACTGTTAGGGCGTTTCTAAATCTTCTGCTAATGAGAATGTAGTCAATCTGGTTTCTAATCCTGCTATCAGGACTCCTCCATGTCCATAATCTTCTAGGGTGTTGTTTGAACCAGGTGTTTCCTACAATCATTTCCTGTTCTTTTGCCCACTCTACTAGTCTGTATCCTCTTTCATTTCTCTCTCCTAAACCATAGTTTCCTACTGTGTATCTATCCCCTTGATTTCCTACTTTTGCATTGAAGTCCCCTATTATGATGTTTATTTCTGAATTTTTACATTTCTTTAAGGCAGACTCTATGTCATTATAAAATTCCTCTACACTATCTTCACTAGACTCTCCTGTTGGGGCATATACTTGAATAACATTTATGTTAAAAGGTCTGCCACTCAATTTAACTAGTAATACTCTGTCCGACACGGCCCAATATCCCTGAACAGACGTTGATATTTTCCGGTCCAAAATTATTGCCACTCCCCTATGTCGATCCTCACCTCCAGAATAAATAATCTTAAAATCTTTATGTATCTTGATGCCTGCTCCTGTCCATCTCGTTTCGCACATACCTAATATATTAATTTTTTCTCTTTGAATTTCTTGTGTTATGTTCTCTAATGTTCCGTCGTTGTTTAACGTCCTAACGTTCCATGTTCCTAATTTTAATGTCTCTGTCCTTGTCTTGCGATGATCAGTCTTTAAGCGAATCATAATAAACTAGGCAATTTCAAAGAGGTAGTTTGCCGTTGCTTTCCTCTATGGCAGTGACCATACTGGCCGGGTGACCGCAATCAGTGTCTCTCGAAAGAGAGAAAGCTTGCCGTCGCGAAACTCGAGACCATAACCAACAAATATCTGTCGGCTGCCCTCATAATTTCATCCACCACCTGCCTTCCGTGGCTTCTTTTGAACACTTCCAATTAACGAACACGAAATAATATCACATAATCCAAAGGAAAAACACTATCCACACGAATTTCACGGGAATTTCCATAGGGAATCCACAGAAAAACACTGAACAGTGTCTCCCTCAAGACAACGAGTCATCGCGTCGCCATTATATCAGCCAAGTGAAAAGATAGAACACTGTGAATGAAGGTAGAAGATAATGTTCTATCCCCAAACTAGAAAGTTCTATACTTATTGGAGATCTGACAAAATTGGGACAACCAATTTTTCTTTTGTGACCAAGAAGTGTTACAAACATGAGGAAAAGGGAAGTAACACTTCGCGGAGAGGAGGGGACCCTGTCAGCATCCCCAATAAGACCTTACAGGAGTAAGGAGTTAACACTAGTCTAGTAGAGAGGCACCAGACAGGGAAGACACCGAGTACTATTAATAACCTCACAGGGAGACACATTTGTGTCAGACCAGAGGTCAACGAGTACAGATGAGCGAGGGCTTTCCCCAAGCAATTGGGTTGCTGGTCCTTGCGAGTAACCGTGGTAGGCCAGGTTACTCGAACTCACCAGCCAGCGTGCTGGCAAGACCAGGCACGCAATAATAGCGACTGCACGGAAAGTAAAGTGTCCGTGCTTGTCCACGCAATGTGTTGCGGGACAGACTGACTGGAGACGGTAGAGAGAGCAGACGTATCCTTGACCAATACGATAGCTTTCTAGGCCATAGGCAAACATAGGGCTGTTCATTTAGATTGTGTAATGCTAGCATCATCTATCATCACGTTGATGTATTCATATTGTGTAACAATGATGAAACCTAACGCTCGTAGAGCCATTCAAATGTCGGCTCTGAATAAATTGCATTCCTTTCGCAAATGTCATGAATTGTTATTTCGTGCAGTGCGAAAGTAGCGGAGTCTTGAAAAGCTGCAGCGCACAAGTCGCTGACACTTATGAGAAGGAACTTAATGGAGAAAATAGGCAAGTTACTTGTAAAGGAAATGTGTAAACTCAGTACTATTAAGATCCTGAATCATATATGTTGGAACCTTCTGGAAAAACATACAAATGAATGTCAAAGAAACCATGAAAAACAATAGAATCAGCAGAAGAGTAGGCTCAAGATAAGAACAGTCTATAAACTGTCATTTACTGCCAATATAGTACCTTGCGGTGTATGGCAGAGAGGTCTTTGAGCCTGAGGAATAAAGGCCGCCTGGCTAGTGTAGTCGCCGCGAACTGTGCAGGTTAGGATTTTCTTTTTGCCCCCGACAGAAAAAAATCCCACACTTTACCGAGGGATCGAACCCGGGTCTCCCGAAGGAGAATCCGGCGTTCTAGCCACTCGGCCAGCCGCTCCTCAAGAACAGTCTATGACAACACAAAATAAGAGCTAATTGACAGAATCACCACAACACTTCATTCCATGACAAATGTAAGAATATTTGATAATCACTGGCAATCTCTTACCTGGCCAGTCAATGTATGCTCCCATGTTGGAGGCCTGTCTTTTGACCCAGTCGACTTCCTTGGCCAACTGGCGAACAGACACCCCTCCTTGCGTCTGCATGAGCACGGCCGCCATCATGGACCATGGGGAGATCACCATGTGCTTCTGTTGGGTCAACACCATGTAGTGGCCCAGGTGTTTGATCAGATCTTGCTCCTGGCTGGTTAGACTGGCTATGTACCTATAAACACACACACACACACACACACATACATCTATTATTATCATCATCCTTCAGTGCCATTTCCTCATTGAAGGCAAATTTAATCATCTGCATTCCTTCAACATTGTTAAATTGTTGGACAAGTTTGCAATGTGTACATCTACAATATTTGCACCTTTCCTGGCTTGATTAACAAATTCTGAGAAGAAATTGATCTCACATTATACAGAGAAGAATGCAATATTTGCTCCTTTAGGCTAGTTTAGTTTAGTTCCTTTTAGTTTAGTTCCATTAGCTCCTTTAGGCTGACTTGATCAACAAATTCTGGGGAAAAATTGGAGCTCACATCATACAGAGAAGAATGCAATATTTGCACCCTCAGGCTGACACATTGAAATTCCTCCCAGAATTTGTTAACGATTCAGACTTCCCAATAAATTGTTCTGACATCTCACTGCCTTAGAGTGGTGATATCATATGTGTCGGTTCTATCTACAGATGGTTAACCCCAACAAGCCCTTCTAGAACAACACAATGTATGCCGTTTAGCACTAGCAAGAAGGCAAGGGCAATATTTGGGCAATCCCCGCCATTCAAGGAGACTTCCATAAATGTAGAGCCAACACTTGATGCTCTGGTTCCAGCTTCACTCAAGAAATGGTCACACTCTGTACACGGCTGCTGAGCAGCATTTCTTCCACATATGAGACCACAGGAATTGCACGAGCAGCAACTCAGTGACCAATGAGATATATACAACATGGATGCCTAGAGACACTCAATGCTGCAATTTGGGATAGGCATCTTTGCTTCAGCCCTTGAGAGACATAATTGTGCAGCAAGATTCTCTCTCATAGCACCATTCATTAGTTAGTAGGTCTTGTATGTTCAATGGACATTTGCACCAATTCAATCAATTTGTTATCTAGAAGGACTCCAGTAAGACAGGCAATTTAACCAATTCAGTGAGATAAGCATCATCAACCCATGATGTGAAAGTGGGCTGATGAGTGTCTGCTTCTGCCTTTCAATCCCCAATGGAACACAGGCTTTAGCCACCCAAGCAGAGACAGAATGAACGAGCTTTATTTTCAACGAGTTCAAAATTGGGCAGCAGGCAAGTCTGACATTCTGTGATTTTATTCATACATCAATTATGTCTGACATTCTGTGATTTTATTCATACATCAATTATGTTTGACATTCTGTGATTTTATTCATACATCAATTATGTCTGACATTCTGTGATTTTATTCATACATCAATTATGTCTGACATTCTGTGATTTTATTCATACATCAATTATGTCTGACATTCTGTGATTTTATTCATACATCAATTATGTCTGACATTCTGTGATTTTATTCATACATCAATTATGAAGCTAACCTTACACAACAACAACAACATAAACAATATGCACATTTTAAACACACAGAAAATATGGAATAATCAGTAATATATGACACAATAAAATAATTGTTGTGTGTTTATTATAATATTTGTTCTTTGTGAATATTATTATTTTTTAAGGGGCATATAGTCTGTACTGAGATATAGAGAGCTCACAAGTGACCCTCTATTCCTGGCTTCTCCTCAGCTCCCGCTCTAAGTATAAAAATAGTCTAAGAGCTGAATCACTCATCTAACAGCAATATGCTGCAGATCAGATTGCTGCAGAAGGCTACATTGCTACCAGAATCTGCTACCCTTCTAACATATGCTCACTTGCCTGTGACAATCAACAGACAATCAATGTGTAAATGTTTGGGTTTGTTTAGTTTGTAAAGGATAATGTCCACTGCACACTTCCATAAGTGCTCGAGTCACCTTGCAATCTCACTACAATATACAAACTCCGCAGCACCGGCAAAGATTCAAATATATCTATAGAAGATTTGCACATACTATACATATTTTATGGGAAGTTTTTATCATTTTTAAAATTTCCGCCAGGGCAGTGGTCCATTCAACCTGCAGCTTTAGCTTTCCAACTGCCAAAGGGATTTGCAACATGCACACAAGTTTTTGTTGCCCTTCTACAAGGAGGCTAAACATCTGATACACTACCCCAGAATCAGGAGGTGTATACCATTCTTTTTCTTATTTTTGTGAAAAACCAAACAGTCAATACCATGAGATGACCCAGGTCTGCTTGAGCCAGAGGCAGATACTGTCACGTCTGGTCTACTCCACCCCTTAATATGTGTATCTGGATCAATAACACTGACAAATGTCAAACACTGACATGACAGACGACATGCAATACCTGGGGGCCAAGTTATGCAGACTGCGATCCACAAGTCCATCTGAGTATTTGCGAATAGAAATGGGCTCACCAAAATGTATGTGAACATTTCCAAAGTTATCCTCGAGTATTTTTCTGGCCTTGAGTAATCCCTGTCAGTATATTCAGTGAACAAATGGTTACCTACATGTTCATAACAAACATGATTCTTACACAAATGACACTTATTCCTCGTCTGCCCTTGAAAGAATATTAGTTGTGTTGTATCTGTTTAAGGAAAAACTGTGATATCTGTGTCTTGCGGCTAGTACTGCTGACTTCAGAAGTGTTGTTCTAATTACTTAATATACCACCTGAAGTGGCTTCAAACTGTCATTACTGCCTACAGTACCTTGCCATGTTGGAGAGGGGGAACTTCAGCCTGGGGAATTAAGAACTGCGCGAACTGTGTAGGTTAGGGTTTGTCTTTTTTTTCCCCCGACAGAAAAAAATCCATCACCTAACAGAAGAATCTAACCCAGGTCTCCCGAATGGGAACCTGGCATTTTAGCCACATGGTCAGATCCTTCTGGTACCTTTAATTGGCCACAAATTTACCAAATTCCACTTACAGTGGCTCCAACTCTGCTAGTCCAATAAAATATATGGCTCATATTCCGTCTCATTCCAGTATATCAACAAGTCACTTCTGACAATGTGTGTGTTGACATGCTCAGATATAAGTTAACCTGAAGCAATGTACTTCAAACTGCTATAACAATTCACGGCCAAAAATTTACTGCAAAAATGAGCTTGTGGGAATGTGGTATTTGGGTGTGTGGGATCAGGGTGAAATGTGGTATTTGAGTGTGTGGGATCATGGTGAAATGTGGTATTTGGGTGTGTGGGGATCAGGGTGAAATGTGGTATTTGGGTGTGTGGGATCAGGGTGAAATGTGGTATTTGGGTGTGTGGGATCAGGGTGAAATGTGGTATTTGGGTGTGTGGGATCAGGGTGAAATGTGGTATTTGGGTGTGTGGGGATCAGGGTGAAATGTGGTATTTAAGTGTGTGGGATCATGGTGAAATGTGGTATTTGGGTGTGTGGGGATCAGGGTGAAATGTGGTATTTGGGTGTGTGGGGATCAGGGTGAAATGTGGTATTTGGGTGTGTGGGGATCAGGGTGAAATGTGGTATTTGAGTGTGTGGGATCAGGGTGAAATGTGGTTATTTGGGTGTGTGGGGATCAGGGTGAAATGTGGTATTTGGGTGTGTGGGGATCATGGTGAAAGGCCGAGTTTGCCTTCATTCTTGAAACATTAACTACCATTGTTTCAACTGAGACGTGGTTAAATTCTGATTTCCCTTGTCAACACACACATACAAATGTTCTAATTAAGGCTTATAGAACGAGTTTACCTTCTCTCGTCAACACACATACAATTGTTCTAACTGAGCCCTAGTTAAAGAATTAGTTTGTTCCCTTTTCAGCACACACTACAAATGTTCTGAGGCTTAGGTAAAGAATGAGATTGCCTTCTCTCTTCAGCACACACAACAGGTGTTCTGAGATTTTTTTTTTATGTGGATCTTCTGAAGGCGGGTGAGTTTCTTGGATGGGGAAAATAGACAAATAAAAAGTTTTAGAACAACTCTACAAAAAAAAAAAAAAGTTTGTTGCATATCCTTTACAGGATGTTGCAGTCAACCACAGCATTTTTTTGGCTGTTCGTAATTCCTGGGCAAGTTTACGTTCAGTAGTTTGCCATTGCTTTCTGAACGACCGGCACCCATACCATTTCATAAAATACCAACGCAAGGCGGCCTGCTGCCAAATCGCCGGCAGCTGTGTTTCAAACGCGGTATGCGGATTTTCGAACTGCGCCCGTAACCCCTTCGTCACGGAGCTGGCTCAATACAAAAAGTGTGCTGCTAACTGAAATTAAAAAACAAGCTTCTTTGGTCACCTCAAGCACCATATCAATCTAATGAACCTCATGTTGGAGGAAAAAGCTGAAGGTAAAAGAGCCTGAGTCTGTCAAATGAAGGAATGGAGAAACAAAATTATGATGTGATCAGGATACAGCCTAGCACAATGTACAACGAAGACACCAGACAGGAACTGCTGGTGATACATGACCGCCCACCTTCACTGTGGAGATGACGAGGATCATGATGATAATGATAAATACAAGTATTCTGTTGTGAGTAAGTTTATACTTAACAATTTTGTCAAGGCAATAGTCTTTATGGTTTATAGTTTACAACTGTAGAGGGATTCTGATTATGTTCAGTGGCTGCACAGCGACTCCTATATGAAATCCTGCCCCAGAACAGGAAACAGTCCACTCTGCAGGCATTTGTATACATAATGTAAGACTGGCAATTCAGCAGATCACATACTCCAAGACTGCCCCGAATATAACACATCATGGCAAACTTTCTGGCCTAAAAAAACAACAGCAGAATATAAACCCCCGGGAAGGTTAACCCGGTCAACAAATGCCCGCAGAAGTCGGATGTGTCGGCCTAGCGGCGCAGGAACGCAGCTCTGTTGTAAACAGGCACGACGCAATCACATCCGAAAAAAAACTCCGGATGAACGAAGAAGAAGAAGAAGAAGAAGAAACTTTATGGATCACTGGGCGAACTCAAGGATATATATATATATATATATATATATATCATATGTACATGATATGTATCAGATCATACAGAGAAGATATGAGATCATACAAAAATCTCAGAAAACATAGAGAAGATGACAGTATCAAAGAAACCCCAACCAACTTACATGTGTACAAATACACTGCAAGTCCAGTGAGGCAATGTTTATGGTAAGCACTCAAATCTGGTGAATAACTTACCGAAGTGGATTCTCTTGGCTTGGGCACACCCAGCAGCTCATATGCATACAGACTTTCCTCTAGTATTCGGTCGTAGCTGATACTAACAGGAACCACCATGATATCTGGCACATGTGACTTGAAGTATGGTTCCAAGGCAGCGGACAGCATGCCTGCACAAGCATATGACAAACATACATGGATATGTACGGAAGATACTGATTATAAATCACATGTATTAAAGGTACAGTCAACCAGTTAGAATAGAATGCTAGCTGCCAGCCATGCTGTCACGTGTTCGATTTGCTTCAAGGATGGGATTTTCCCCACTATCTGGGCCCTCAGGTCAACCAAGCCTTTTTTTTTTTTTCAAATACGTGGTCAACCACAAATTTATTCATAATAAAGATGTGGTTAATTACATGTTTGTACTAATGATGTGGTCAGTTGCAAGTTTGTACCAATGATGTTGTCAGTTGCAAGTTTGTACCTATGATGTGGTCAGTCACAAGTTTGTACTAAAGATGTTGTCAATCACAAGATCACATATACTACATATGTGGTCAATCACAAGTTTATGTCTAATAAAGATGTGGTCCAATACAAGTTTATATTTAATAACAAGTAAATTCAGTCAAGAACTGCTGAAGAATCAGCTCTGTCAGATATCTAATACTTAAACACATTAAATGCCTTCACACTAGTGCGTCTGTGACACACGTGTTCATATGATGAGTCAATCAGCCATCTCATAACTACCATGTATTATAGCATCATGTAGCAGGTCGTTAGCAGAACATCTCTCTCCATGGTGTGGGCTGACAAGCCTCTTTATCTTTGGTCATCTGTCCTGCCTCCTGCACCTCCGTGTGTCCAGAACATCTCTCTCCATGGTGTGGGCTGACAAGCCTCTCCATCTCTGGCTATCTCTCCTGCCTCCTGAATCTCTGTGTGTCCAGAACATCTCTCTCCATGGTGTGGGCTGACAAGCCTCTCCATCTCTGGCTATCTCTCCTGCCTCCTGAATCTCTGTGTGTCCAGAACATCTCTCTCCATGGTGTGGGCTGACAAGCCTCTCCATCTCTGGCTATCTCTCCTGCCTCCTGAATCTCTGTGTGTCCAGAACATCTCTCTCCATGGTGTGGGCTGACAAGCCTCTCCATCTCTGGCTATCTCTCCTGCCTCCTGAATCTCTGTGTGTCCAGAACATCTCTCTCCATGGTGTGGGCTGACAAGCCTCTCCATCTCTGGCTATCTCTCCTGCCTCCTGAATCTCTGTGTGTCCAGAACATCTCTCTCCATGGTGTGGGCTGACAAGCCTCTCCATCTCTGGCTATCTCTCCTGCCTCCTGAATCTCTGTGTGTCCAGAACATCTCTCTCCATGGTGTGGGCTGACAAGCCTCTCCATCTCTGGCTATCTCTCCTGCCTCCTGAATCTCTGTGTGTCCAGAACATCTCTCTCCATGGTGTGGGCTGACAAGCCTCTCCATCTCTGGCTATCTCTCCTGCCTCCTGAATCTCTGTGTGTCCAGAACATCTCTCTCCATGGTGTGGGCTGACAAGCCTCTCCATCTCTGGCTATCTCTCCTGCCTCCTGAATCTCTGTGTGTCCAGAACATCTCTCTCCATGGTGTGGGCTGACAAGCCTCTCCATCTCTGGCTATCTCTCCTGCCTCCTGAATCTCTGTGTGTCCAGAACATCTCTCTCCATGGTGTGGGCTGACAAGCCTCTCCATCTCTGGCTATCTCTCCTGCCTCCTGAATCTCTGTGTGTCCAGAACATCTCTCTCCATGGTGTGGGCTGACAAGCCTCTCCATCTCTGGCTATCTCTCCTGCCTCCTGAATCTCTGTGTGTCCAGAACATCTCTCTCCATGGTGTGGGCTGACAAGCCTCTCCATCTCTGGCTATCTCTCCTGCCTCCTGAATCTCTGTGTGTCCAGAACATCTCTCTCCATGGTGTGGGCTGACAAGCCTCTCCATCTCTGGCTATCTCTCCTGCCTCCTGAATCTCTGTGTGTCCAGAACATCTCTCTCCATGGTGTGGGCTGACAAGCCTCTCCATCTCTGGCTATCTCTCCTGCCTCCTGAATCTCTGTGTGTCCAGAACATCTCTCTCCATGGTGTGGGCTGACAAGCCTCTCCATCTCTGGCTATCTCTCCTGCCTCCTGAATCTCTGTGTGTCCAGAACATCTCTCTCCATGGTGTGGGCTGACAAGCCTCTCCATCTCTGGCTATCTCTCCTGCCTCCTGAATCTCTGTGTGTCCAGAACATCTCTCTCCATGGTGTGGGCTGACAAGCCTCTCCATCTTTGGCCATCTCTCCTGCCTCATGCACCCTCATGTGTCCAGAACATCTCTCTCCATGGTGTGGGCTGACAAGCCTCTCCATCTGTGGCCATCTCTCCTGCCTCATGCACCCTCATGTGTCCATGTTTATGCTGGTACCCCTAGCCACTTTCCCCAGGAACAACACCTCCCATCACTGTATTCTCCCAGCCGCTGTGATGTTTGGTATGGCCACAGTATTTTAGTGTCTAAAACATGACACTGTTTATGAGCCAGTTTTCTTCACTATTCAGATCTTGTAGAATTTCAGTATTTTTCTTTCTCTTAGTCCACAGTATACTAAGAATTTTTCTGTAACTTTTGAGCTCAATAACCGTAGTTTTCTTCTTTACTGATTGAAAAATAATCCATTACTCATGTCCATAATGTATTTAGATACATTATTTACATACAGTATTTATATACATTACTTAATACTATGCCAGTCTCCCTGGCCGAGGGGTTAGCAGCTTTCTCCATAACCCCGAATACTCTCATGAATGACGTGAGCACACGAGAATTGAAAGCGGTTCGAGTCGCGCCAGTAACTTATGAGAGTATGGAGCCGATCGCTCAGAAAGCAATGGCAAACTACTGAGCGTAATCTTGCCAAGAAATCAACAATCAGCTAAAAGATGCTGATGTTGACAGCAATGTCCTGTAAAGGATATGCAAAACATCCACTTAATACTATATGCACATATTTTATATCACATTCTGTCATACCAAATTTAGGGGTGTAGGATTTTGATGTTCTGCTCCGAGTTCCTTCCACATAGAACTCTACCGGAGAATCCCCATTGCAGATCTGTGTCTGAACATACTCTGTGAACACTGCCCAGTACAAGTGGTCATCACCAAAGCTTCGCCGAATGTAGAAAGCACCAGAGGACCGCAACAGCCAACCAATGAACTTCATGCCCATAAAATCTGCAAGAAAATGATATACTGCCTGTTATACACAAATCTGCAAGTATCATAACCTGCCAGTTTCTGTGGCAGGGTTGTATAGTCATCTACACGTCTGCTTGGCTGTGATGATGATGTTAGTAACACTGATAAATATGGTAACAGTGGTGATGATGGTAAAGGCAAAGGTGATAAAGATGGCAACAGTGTGATAGTGATGATGTTAATCATATTGACAGTGTTGATAATGATAATATAATAATAAGTATGGTACAAGTAATGATAATAATGGTAATCTTCTTCTTCAGCGTTCATCCGGAGTTTTTTTTCTGACGTGATTGCGTTGTGCCTGTTTACAGCAGAGCTGCGTTCTTGCGCCGTTAGGCCGACACATCCGACTTCTGCGGGCATTTGTTGACCGGGTTAACCTTTCCGGTCCATAATGGTAATGAGAATGCTGATGACGGTGGTGGTGATCATGATAGTGATGAAATCGCACCAAATTGACACATCAGATTTGGCTAGTTAAAGCAGAAAAACCTGGCCACCATTGGGAAAAAGCAAAAAAAGATGGTGAGCTGTATGTTCTTCCGTGTGTTGTCGGCCTATCTAGATTGCGAAGACAAAATCTGTGGGAGTTCACTCTGTGTATATAGTTGATTTGTGGGCAGCCTTTGATGCACTAAACAGAGTGGCTAATGACTGTAGTGTCAGATCTCTCCTAGGTTTCTGTTGGTAATCAAAGTCTCCCTTGAAGGCGACTTATTGTTGTGGGTGTTGCAATTGTTGGTGTCTGTCTCCCATGTTAAGGTGTCATATTTTGTCAAGTGTTAAAGTTCTTCCTGTGAAAGTGTCACATCTTTTGTTAAGGTGTCTCACTTTTGTTAAGTGTAACATTCTACTCAGTTTAGGTGTCTAAGCATTCAGTTGTGACACTTGGTGTACCCTATATCACAACTGTGTGATACTTGGTGTACCCTATATCACAACTGTGTGATACTTGGTGTACCCTATAGACTTGGCTAGAGGGCAGAGATCTGGTTATTTGCTAGGGTCCTCCCATTGTCAATGTTTCATTTTAGATTGTGCCACGGCGCGACTGATGTGCAGAGAGGGTCTAAGATATCTTTCAGTCGATTTTCAATTGTAATATTAATGCTGCGACTGACATCCGAGGGGCAGTAATGTACCCTGCAATTGTATGCATAGAATGTGTCGTATATGTACAGCTCATTCTCTAGAGGTTGATAGGATACACCATATAGGGCGACATAATTTTCATACTGGTGACTGTTGCTTCACTCTCTCCATCGCCACTGTTGTTCTTCTAGGGCTTTGCTTGTATGGTATGTCGTTATCGTGGTTATTTTCTCGGCTCATTCGTCTTTGCAGAACCCAGCTCTTTGTAACGACATGTGTCCTTACATCGTTGATTGACACAAAGGCTCTTACTTTGAGATCGCTTAGTCAGTAACCTGCTGAGACTAATAGTCTACGTTCACTTTCTCCTCTGTCATACTAAGAATCACAGCACGAAAGATACCAACTTAACAGAACGCTAAATCAATTGTCATTTACTCTGTTACGGATGTGATCACATATGGACAATGTCCACAATTATACCACCTCTTCAACACAGATATAAAATGGTTCTATCTTCACATATATGCACTACAACACGGCACTCTGTTCAGGCCTGTGTTATGCTCAAGACATGGTGAGAATATTCTGTATGGTCACGATATAAAGTGCAAATCAAATTCCCCAATTAGCAGCCTTCCAAATGACAGACTACCTGAGAGCGTTCTCGCTTCGATCAGAATAAGCGAAAATAAAATTTGTGTAGATAGTTAGTGTTTGTCGTTATAGTTACTTAGCAACGTTCAGATGCTCGTTTTGGATTGGCGCATAAAAAATGAAAGTAGTGTAATGCTCGGATATTACATCACCTTTTCCCGCTACAGCTAACCTGATATCAATCAAGCGTCAGTCGGTACAAGCACGATCTTTTAAAATCAAAGCTAGCCTTTAAAATGGCCAAGAGAAAAGTTGATTCTGAAAACAGAGCCTTTCAAAGCCGCCGGGAGGCTGAATATATGTTTACTGATATTGGCGGTAAACCTGTGTGTCTAATTTGTGGAGATAATGTGGCTGTGATCAAAGAATATAATCTGAGACGGCGCTACGAGACTAAACATCAAGACTCCAGTTTGAATGTTACAGAAGAAATATTGGAAATGAAATCCATGCATGGGACAATGACAGGAAAAGACATTTTTGACAACGTATGTCAGAGTTTAACCAACATGAACCTGCCTTGGGACAAACTCGTTGGACTGATAACAGATGGAGCACCGGCGATGTGTAGCGAAAAAAATGGACTAGTTGGAAGAATGCGGTTAAAGATGCAGGAAAACTGTCCTGGTGAATTGATGATAGCATATCACTGCATCATATACCAAGGATCGCTGTGTGGTATAAAGTTCTCAACATGGAAGATGCAATGAGCATTGTAACACAAACTTATCAGAGCCAAAGGTTTAAATCACCGCCAATTTCAGTCTTTTTTGCAGGAAATACACGAGTCGGCATTCAGTGACATGCCTTATCATACAGAGGTGCGGTGGCTAAGTCGGGGAAAAGTTCTCAGTAGATTTTTTCAGCTGATCGAGGAAATCTGTAAATTCGTGGACAGTAAAGGAAAAGATTCCAGTTTTTCGGGATAAAATGTAGCAATGTGAGTTGGCGTTTCTGTCTGATATAACCACTCATCTCAATGACTTGAACCTGCAGCTCCAGTAACAGGATCACATTATCACTGCATCATGCATGATGCAGTGGAGGCATTTCAAGTGAAGCTGCGCTTATGGAAGACACAAATGCAACCTGTCTCACATTTCTTGTTGCCAGGCAATGTTAAACCAAGTCAACGCTATGGTATTTCCCAATGCACTTTGCTGATGTGGAAACCACACCTGTAAATTTGCAGATGGAATTAATAGAGCTGCAGTGTAATGGGACACTAAAGGCAAGGTACGATACTGTGGGGCCTGCACAGTTCACTCGTTTCATTCCTGAAGAGATACCCCGGCTTCGTCTACATGCGGCTCGAACCTTGAGCATGTTTGGTGGCACATATCTGTGTGAGCAGCTGTTTTCTGTGATGAAGATTAACAAAACATCACACAGGAGTCGTCTCACTGATGAACACTTGCAGTCCATCATGAGAATCTCAATGACACAAAACATTACTCCCAACATAAACGAACTTGTAGCCGAGAAAAGATGCCAAACATCGTGCTCTGACAAATTGACATAAGGGTGAAAATGTGTATACCAATGATGTTTTATTATTAAAACTTTTTTCTGTTTTAATTTATATTAATGTTTGAAAAAGGTGTAATTTTCGGCTTATTGAATGTTTATCCTGTCCGGTCCGCAACCTTACGTGTGATTTGAGTTTTGGCCCGCTGAGCGATTGAGTTTGACACCCCTGGTGTAAGCAATGCCAATGAAGATGCTGCTGATTGTGATAATTATGAATAGCAGTAATGCTGATCATGATGGCAATTATGATAGTAATGATACTGATGATGAAAACTAATAACAAACAGACATTAGTACTGTACTAGCTTACCCATTGCAGCTGCAATCACAGGTAGAGGCAGGTCGTAATGGTAAAACACGTACGACATCAACAGGAAGTCCATGTAGCTGCGATGTGATGGCATCAGCAGAACTGGGTACTCCTTTATCATACCCCGAACCTGTTGGCAATCGTAAGTATTCAAATCTGTAATCATCTACTGATAGTACATGGAAATTGCCCCTCACAATGAAGGAGTGGGACCTAATGCTATCTAAAGAGGCAGAGAAAGCATTAATAGATAGGGATGCAGTGAGTTCTAGAATAATAACAATAACCATTACAATTGCTTAAAAAAAAACTACAAACAATCATTAACTGTTGCCAGTGGAGAATAGAAGGACAAACAGAATGATTCATGTGCAGCAAACAGGGAGAGAGCTAGGGGCAGGTTTCAGTAAATCAGGAGGTGAGGAAAAGACACTGGCCCTGGGTAGGACACACAGTGAGTAAACCTGATACAAGTATAACCAACAAGTCTGGTCTCTGGAACTCACACAGTAAATGATACAGAGATAGGACACACAGTGAGTAAACCTGATACAAGCATAACCAACAAGTCTGGTCTCTGGAACTCACACAGTAAATGATACAGAGATAGGACACACAGTGAGTAAACCTGATACAAGCATAACCAACAAGTCTGGTCTCTGGAACTCACACAGTAAATGATACAGAGATAGGACACACAGTGAGTAAACCTGATACAAGCATAACCAACAAGTCTGGTCTCTGGAACTCACACAGTAAATGATACAGAGATAGGACACACAGTGAGTAAACCTGATACAAGTATAACCAACAAGTCTGGTCTCTGGAACTCACACAGTAAATGATACAGAGATAGGACACACAGTGAGTAAACCTGATACAAGTATAACCAACAAGTCTGGTCTCTGGAACTCACACAGTAAATGATACAGAGATAGGACACACAGTGAGTAAACCTGATACAAGTATAACCAACAAGTCTGGTCTCTGGAACTCACACAGTAAATGATACAGAGATAGGACACACAGTGAGTAAACCTGATACAAGTATAACCAACAAGTCTGGTCTCTGGAACTCACACAGTAAATGATACAGAGATAGGACACACAGTGAGTAAACCTGATACAAGTATAACCAACAAGTCTGGTCTCTGGAACTCACACAGTAAATGATACAGAGATAGGACACACATTGAGTAAACCTGATACAAGTATAACCAACAAGTCTGGTCTCTGGAACTCACACAGTAAATGAAACAGAGATAGGACACACAGTGAGTAAACCTGATACAAGTACAACCAACAAGTCTGGTCTCTGGAACTCACACAGTAAATGATACAGAGATAGGACACACAGTGAGTAAACCTGATACAAGTACAACCAACAAGTCTGGTCTCTGGAACTCACACAGTAAATGAAACAGAGATAGGACACACAGTGAGTAAACCTGATACAAGTACAACCAACAAGTCTGGTCTCTGGAACTCACACAGTAAATGATACAGAGATAGGACACACAGTGAGTAAACCTGATACAAGTATAACCAACAAGTCTGGTCTCTGGAACTCACACAGTAAATGATACAGAGATAGGACACACAGTGAGTAAACCTGATACAAGTACAACCAACAAGTCTGGTCTCTGGAACTCACACAGTAAATGATACAGAGATAGGACACACAGTGAGTAAACCTGATACAAGTATAACCAACAAGTCTGGTCTCTGGAACTCACACAGTAAATGATACAGAGATAGGACACACAGTGAGTAAACCTGATACAAGTATAACCAACAAGTCTGGTCTCTGGAACTCACACAGTAAATGATACAGAGATAGGACACACAGTGAGTAAACCTGATACAAGTATAACCAACAAGTCTGGTCTCTGGAACTCACACAGTAAATGAAACAGAGATAGGACACACAGTGAGTAAACCTGATACAAGTACAACCAACAAGTCTGGTCTCTGGAACTCACACAGTAAATGATACAGAGATAGGACACACAGTGAGTAAACCTGATACAAGTACAACCAACAAGTCTGGTCTCTGGAACTCACACAGTAAATGAAACAGAGATAGGACACACAGTGAGTAAACCTGATACAAGTACAACCAACAAGTCTGGTCTCTGGAACTCACACAGTAAATGATACAGAGATAGGACACACAGTGAGTAAACCTGATACAAGTATAACCAACAAGTCTGGTCTCTGGAACTCACACAGTAAATGATACAGAGATAGGACACACAGTGAGTAAACCTGATACAAGTACAACCAACAAGTCTGGTCTCTGGAACTCACACAGTAAATGATACAGAGATAGGACACACAGTGAGTAAACCTGATACAAGTATAACCAACAAGTCTGGTCTCTGGAACTCACACAGTAAATGATACAGAGATAGGACACACAGTGAGTAAACCTGATACAAGTATAACCAACAAGTCTGGTCTCTGGAACTCACACAGTAAATGATACAGAGATAGGACACACAGTGAGTAAACCTGATACAAGTATAACCAACAAGTCTGGTCTCTGGAACTCACACAGTAAATGATACAGAGATAGGACACACAGTGAGTAAACCTGAAACAAGTATAACCAACAAGTCTGGTCTCTGGAACTCACACAGTAAATGATACAGAGATAGGACACACAGTGAGTAAACCTGAAACAAGTATAACCAACAAGTCTGGTCTCTGGAACTCACACAGTAAATGATACAGAGATAGGACACACAGTGAGTAAACCTGATACAAGTATAACCAACAAGTCTGGTCTCTGGAACTCACACAGTAAATGATACAGAGATAGGACACACAGTGAGTAAACCTGATACAAGTATAACCAACAAGTCTGGTCTCTGGAACTCACACAGTAAATGATACAGAGATAGGACACACATTGAGTAAACCTGATACAAGTATAACCAACAAGTCTGGTCTCTGGAACTCACACAGTAAATGATACAGAGATAGGACACACAGTGAGTAAACCTGAAACAAGTATAACCAACAAGTCTGGTCTCTGGAACTCACACAGTAAATGATACAGAGATAGGACACACAGTGAGTAAACCTGATACAAGTATAACCAACAAGTCTGGTCTCTGGAACTCACACAGTAAATGATACAGAGATAGGACACACAGTGAGTAAACCTGAAACAAGTATAACCAACAAGTCTGGTCTCTGGAACTCACACAGTAAATGATACAGAGATAGGACACACAGTGAGTAAACCTGAAACAAGTATAACCAACAAGTCTGGTCTCTGGAACTCACACAGTAAATGATACAGAGATAGGACACACATTGAGTAAACCTGAAACAAGTATAACCAACAAGTCTGGTCTCTGGAACTCACACAGTAAATGATACAGAGATAGGACACACAGTGAGTAAACCTGAAACAAGTATAACCAACAAGTCTGGTCTCTGGAACTCACACAGTAAATGATACAGAGATAGGACACACATTGAGTAAACCTGAAACAAGTATAACCAACAAGTCTGGTCTCTGGAACTCACACAGTAAATGATACAGAGATAGGACACACAGTGAGTAAACCTGATACAAGTATAACCAACAAGTCTGGTCTCTGGAACTCACACAGTAAATGATACAGAGATAGGACACACAGTGAGTAAACCTGATACAAGTATAACCAACAAGTCTGGTCTCTGGAACTCACACAGTAAATGATACAGAGATAGGACACACAGTGAGTAAACCTGATACAAGTATAACCAACAAGTCTGGTCTCTGGAACTCACACAGTAAATGATACAGAGATAGGACACACAGTGAGTAAACCTGAAACAAGTATAACCAACAAGTCTGGTCTCTGGAACTCACACAGTAAATGATACAGAGATAGGACACACATTGAGTAAACCTGAAACAAGTATAACCAACAAGTCTGGTCTCTGGAACTCACACAGTAAATGATACAGAGATAGGACACACAGTGAGTAAACCTGATACAAGTATAACCAACAAGTCTGGTCTCTGGAACTCACACAGTAAATGATACAGAGATAGGACACACAGTGAGTAAACCTGATACAAGTATAACCAACAAGTCTGGTCTCTGGAACTCACACAGTAAATGATACAGAGATAGGACACACAGTGAGTAAACCTGATACAAGTATAACCAACAAGTCTGGTCTCTGGAACTCACACAGTAAATGATACAGAGATAGGACACACAGTGAGTAAACCTGATACAAGTATAACCAACAAGTCTGGTCTCTGGAACTCACACAGTAAATGATACAGAGATAGGACACACAGTGAGTAAACCTGATACAAGTATAACCAACAAGTCTGGTCTCTGGAACTCACACAGTAAATGAAACAGAGATAGGACACACAGTGAGTAAACCTGATACAAGTATAACCAACAAGTCTGGTCTCTGGAACTCACACAGTAAATGAAACAGAGATAGGACACACAGTGAGTAAACCTGATACAAGTATAACCAACAAGTCTGGTCTCTGGAACTCACACAGTAAATGATACAGAGATAGGACACACAGTGAGTAAACCTGATACAAGTATAACCAACAAGTCTGTTCTCTGGAACTCACACAGTAAATGATACAGAGATAGGACACACAGTGAGTAAACCTGATACAAGTATAACCAACAAGTCTGTTCTCTGGAACTCACACAGTAAATGATACAGAGATAGGACACACAGTGAGTAAACCTGATACAAGTATAACCAACAAGTCTGGTCTCTGGAACTCACACAGTAAATGATACAGAGATAGGACACACAGTGAGTAAACCTGATACAAGTATAACCAACAAGTCTGGTCTCTGGAACTCACACAGTAAATGATACAGAGATAGGACACACAGTGAGTAAACCTGATACAAGTATAACCAACAAGTCTGGTCTCTGGAACTCACACAGTAAATGATACAGAGATAGGACACACAGTGAGTAAACCTGATACAAGTATAACCAACAAGTCTGGTCTCTGGAACTCACACAGTAAATGATACAGAGATAGGACACACAGTGAGTAAACCTGATACAAGTATAACCAACAAGTCTGGTCTCTGGAACTCACACAGTAAATGATACAGAGATAGGACACACAGTGAGTAAACCTGATACAAGTATAACCAACAAGTCTGGTCTCTGGAACTCACACAGTAAATGAAACAGAGATAGGACACACAGTGAGTAAACCTGATACAAGTATAACCAACAAGTCTGGTCTCTGGAACTCACACAGTAAATGAAACAGAGATAGGACACACAGTGAGTAAACCTGATACAAGTATAACCAACAAGTCTGGTCTCTGGAACTCACACAGTAAATGATACAGAGATAGGACACACAGTGAGTAAACCTGATACAAGTATAACCAACAAGTCTGTTCTCTGGAACTCACACAGTAAATGATACAGAGATAGGACACACAGTGAGTAAACCTGATACAAGTATAACCAACAAGTCTGTTCTCTGGAACTCACACAGTAAATGATACAGAGATAGGACACACAGTGAGTAAACCTGATACAAGTATAACCAACAAGTCTGGTCTCTGGAACTCACACAGTAAATGATACAGAGATAGGACACACAGTGAGTAAACCTGATACAAGTATAACCAACAAGTCTGTTCTCTGGAACTCACACAGTAAATGATACAGAGATAGGACACACATTGAGTAAACCTGAAACAAATATAACCAGAAAGTCTTGGCTCTGGAACTCACACAGTAAATGAAACAGAGATAGGACACACATTGAGTAAACCTGATACAAGTATAACCAACAAGTCTGTTCTCTGGAACTCACACAGTAAATGATACAGAGATAGGACACACAGTGAGTAAACCTGAAACAAATATAACCAGAAAGTCTGTTCTCTGGAACTCACACAGTAAATGAAACAGAGATAGGACACACATTGAGTAAACCTGATACAAGTATAACCAACAAGTCTGTTCTCTGGAACTCACACAGTAAATGATACAGAGATAGGACACACAGTGAGTAAACCTGAAACAAATATAACCAGAAAGTCTGTTCTCTGGAACTCACACAGTAAATGAAACAGAGATAGGACACACATTGAGTAAACCTGATACAAGTATAACCAACAAGTCTGTTCTCTGGAACTCACACAGTAAATGATACAGAGATAGGACACACAGTGAGTAAACCTGATACAAGTATAACCAACAAGTCTGGTCTCTGGAACTCACACAGTAAATGATACAGAGATAGGACACACATTGAGTAAACCTGATACAAGTATAACCAACAAGTCTGGTCTCTGGAACTCACACAGTAAATGAAACAGAGATAGGACACACAGTGAGTAAACCTGATACAAGTATAACCAACAAGTCTGGTCTCTGGAACTCACACAGTAAATGAAACAGAGATAGGACACACATTGAGTAAACCTGATACAAGTATAACCAACAAGTCTGGTCTCTGGAACTCACACAGTAAATGATACAGAGATAGGACACACAGTGAGTAAACCTGATACAAGTATAACCAACAAGTCTGGTCTCTGGAACTCACACAGTAAATGATACAGAGATAGGACACACATTGAGTAAACCTGATACAAGTATAACCAACAAGTCTGGTCTCTGGAACTCACACAGTAAATGAAACAGAGATAGGACACACAGTGAGTAAACCTGATACAAGTATAACCAACAAGTCTGTTCTCTGGAACTCACACAGTAAATGATACAGGGGACAGAGGGAGACTTGACAACACCAGGAGAAGACAATTAGAGAAAGTGATGACTAATATTGGGGAGGAGATGGACCGAGCTGCAGGAGACACAAAATGACCGCTAGCTGTCAGTTGGTTAAGAACCTAAAATGGAACAAAGGCCAGAAGAAGAAGATTATTTTTTATTTTTTTAAGGAGGGGGGGGGGGGAGGGGGGCGCCCCCCTCGCTTGCTTTGAACTCAAGCGTAGTCCACACACCCTACTTCCAGTAGCACCGGACTGAATTTTGTGTGTGGATTAGCTTTCCCTATTAACAATGTCCCTCACCATCAGGGGAACCAACTCTGACTTCTGGGGTACTTGTAATTTACATCAAAAATCAAAACACAGCTGCGGGCGATTTGGCAGCAGACTGTCTTGCGTTGTTTTTTTTTTACAAAATGATATGTTGCCGGTCGTTCAGAAAGCAATGGCAAACTACTGAATGTAAACTTACCAAGATACCACAACAGCAAAAAATACTGGTGTTGACTGCGACGTCCTTAAAGGATACGCAACCAACTATTTTAAAGTCAAGGGCAAAAATTAACATTTTAGTCCAACTGTACGGTGTAGGGGCTGAACCCCTTACCTCAATATCAGCAACACTGTATACATAGATGAAGAAGGAAGACCTCTTCTGGACTGAAAAATTACATTACTTTGGTAGCAATTTGTAAGCCAGAAATAAAACAAAATATAAGCCAAGTTGTGCTGCCACACAAGATGGTGAGATGTGCACAACTTTAAAGTGACTCAGTTGCCTGGTTTTTCACGACGACAGCCAAATCTAAATAAACAGACCTCAAGGAAGAGAGATAATCAGATAAAATCTTGACCAGGTGTAAGCAAAATGTTTAGTATTTCTCATACCTACAATAGAAGAAATAACCCTAAATTCTTTCAAAATGTTTTAATTCTCTTGCTGTAAATGCAAATCAAATATAAGAATGTACTAAAATAATATTTCACCTTTTGAATTCCATCAACGTTGACGTACACTCTCTTATATAGGGCTTTGAATATTTTCACCAGAAAATAAGCAAAACCTCGTATGGCATACATGTGTTGAGTGTGAGCCATCTCGTTGAGTATCGACACTGCTTCTGCTGTAATCTCATCTCTTGAAAGCTTTGTGTCCACACAAGCCTGAAATACAAGCCATTGTAAATATGTTTAATATCAACACAGCTTCTACTGTCATCTCATTCATTAGAAGCTATGTGTTAATACATGCCTGAAAAACCATGCGCTGTAAATATGTTTAATATCAACACAGTTTCTACTATAATTTCATTCATTAGAAGCTTTGTGTCAATACATGCCTGAATCACAAGCCATGGTAAACATGTCTAATAATTAAGTGGTCAGATCCTATGAGTGTACTGGACAAAAGGTATAAAATCAAATCTAGTAAAAACTCAAGATATACATTATCTTACAAATATGGAAATGAATACAATGTAGGATACCTCACAAATCAAGAAACTAAAGAGCAATTTATGGTCACAGTATCTCATCAATACCAGATCTTACAACAGTTAATAGAAGAGGTGAGCTTTGAAAACTGCTGACAGCAGATTAAAAGCATGTGGAATTAATCACAAAGAGAAGTTCTTGGGAAAATGGGAATGAAAGTATAAAGCATGGGTAACGCACGCAACCTTACGAAAATAAAACAGCAGATGTAAATAATAGCAGCCGATCTCCCTGGCGAAGGATTTAATGACTTTCTTCGTAATCCCATATATCCACGTGAGGAACAGCTGCGTGAGATTCAGCAGCATAATGTGTTGCGTTGGTTACTTACGGGGTATGTGAACCGGTCGCTCAGAAAGCAATGGCAAACTACTGAGCATAATCTTGCCAAGAACATCAACAGCAGCTGAAAAATGCTGATATTAACTGCAACGTCCTGTAAGGGATAAGCAATTTTTAAAAAAAATTTTTTTTTAATAATAGCAAAACCAGAGCTGCTTAAGTCAGAGCCAAGGAGAAATACATAGAAGCTATTAAAGAAGTTAAGAAGCAGATACAAGACACTAGAGGACCTTATAAAAATGACAGAACTAACAGCAGCGAAATGAAACCTGAGAGACCTTCATAACACCACAAGGAAATTTGTTGGTAAATATAATTAATGCACTGTTTTCCCCAATTCATACATGGTCCTAACATTTCATACGCCAATTTGGGAGATTTTGCTAGGTGAAAGGAGGCAATCAGTGATCTATGACTCCTTGTGGTTTTGTCACCTTCTTGACTGGCGGACTCAGGCTTGAGATAGGAGAAGAACGGAGCACATATGGGTTACACAGTGTGCCGTGATGTTGAACCGTCGACTAAACTAACTAAACTAAACTTATGATGACCTGAGGTGTGTATGTATGTCAACCACTTATGAAGACCTGAGGTGTGTGTGTATGCTGACCACTTAGTGATGACCTGAGGTATGTATGTATGCTGACCACTTATGAAGACCTTATATAAATGTTTGGGAGTCTGCGTGGCCAAGTGGTCAAGCCATCTGCCTCGCGCTCTGAAAGTTGTGGGTTCGATTCCAGGCTACGTCTTTCGGTTCACGAGTGCATTTTTCTTGGAGACTCCTGGGGGTCATCACTGGAGCTACGGATTTCGTGCTTTGTGCGACGCTTTCGGCAGGCTGCCTTGAAGAAAGAGATCAAGTCATGTGGGGTAAAACGTGGTGCAATGAAGTCAATCCTCTGTACTTTCAAGACTTTAAAAAATATAAATTCCAATTACTCATAAAGACATATGAGTTTATATGCATGCACACCAACCACTCATGGAAACCTCAGATACATATGTATGCATGCAAGCAAACCACTCATAAAGTTCTGGTATATTTGTATGTTAACCACTCCTGGTGACCTGAGATGTATACCAACCACTAATGAAGACCTGAGATATGTGCACGCATGCCAACCATGCATAAAGACCTCATACACGTATAAATACAATGAGGGAGTCTCCATGGTGAAGTGGTCAAGCCGTCTGACTCGGGCTCTGAAGGTTGTGGGTTCGATTCCGGGCCACATCCTTCGGTTCACGAGTGAAATTTTTCAGAGACTCCTGTGGGTCGTCACTAGAGCTACGGAGTTCGTGCTTTGTGCGACGCTTTCCGTGCTGTGCAAAGAGACCGAGCCATATGGGATAAAACCCGGTGTAATGAAGTCGACCTTGTCGACTTTTAAGCGACTTTTATAAATATAAATGAATCATGTCAGAGTGAGATTGTGTTAATTCTTCTTCAAAACAAATGTGTAAAGAGTCGAGCAAAAAACAGAGCAGTACCTGATCAATAGCAAACTGTACCCGGTCACTGTTCATCACATGTTCTTTGATTTGGGCTGGAGTTCGTGACTCGTTGAATTTAAATACTGGAACATCACGTGTCTTTAAACTGTACCGTAAATCACTGATCAACCTGCGCTCTTCCAAAATGTCCTCAAACATGTCCTTTTGACGTTGTGATATCAACTTTGGATCATCTGTTGGTTAAAAGATTATTGAGGCTATTTAGTTTGGTGAAGCTGTTGTACACTTCTTATCAATGTAATCATTATTTTAAAAGAGTAACATAAAATCATGTTCCTGTTATAATGTGTGATTTCAAATATGCTATAAGAAAAAAAAAAACTTCGACCTCGTTCACCCTAGGATGTCATTGTCTAGGTTGTATTTCAGGTTAGTTGTCTTTGCGATTTTCTTGATAACTTCTGTGTTGGTGAGTTTTCTCTCTGTTGCAGCAGATGTACTGTTTGTGTTTTCAGCGGAAGGTTTGTCTAGCATGGTTACATTTGTGTTGGTTTCTGGCTGTTTTCCCTTCTATCAACATCAGGGGAGAGTGGTTAGAAGGTTGTGTCAGCTGGAGGTTTGTCCGGCATGGTTACATTTGTGTTGGTTTCTGGCTGTTTTCCCTTCTATCAACATCAGGGGAGAGTGGTTAGAAGGTTGTGTCAGCTGGAGGTTTGTCCGGCATGGTTACATTTGTGTTGGTTTCTGGCTGTTTTCCCTTCTATCAACATCAGGGGAGAGTGGTTAGAAGGTTGTGTCAGCTGGAGGTTTGTCCGGCATGGTTACATTTGTGTTGGTTTCTGGCTGTTTTCCCTTCTATCAACATCAGTGGAGAGTGGTTAGAAGGTTGTGTCAGCTGGAGGTTTGTCCGGCATGGTTACATTTGTGTTGGTTTCTGGCTGTTTTCCCTTCTATCAACATCAGGGGAGAGTGGTTAGAAGGTTGTGTCAGCTGGAGGTTTGTCCGGCATGGTTACATTTGTGTTGGTTTCTGGCTGTTTTCCCTTCTATCAACATCAGGGGAGAGTGGTTAGAAGGTTGTGTCAGCTGGAGGTTTGTCCGGCATGGTTACATTTGTGTTGGTTTCTGGCTGTTTTCCCTTCTATCAACATCAGGGGAGAGTGGTTAGAAGGTTGTGTCAGCTGGAGGTTTGTCCGGCATGGTTACATTTGTGTTGGTTTCTGGCTGTTTTCCCTTCTATCAACATCAGGGGAGAGTGGTTAGAAGGTTGTGTCAGCTGGAGGTTTGTCCGGCATGGTTACATTTGTGTTGGTTTCTGGCTGTTTTCCCTTCTATCAACATCAGGGGAGAGTGGTTAGAAGGTTGTGCCATGGGAGAGTAAATAAAGACAGAAGTCTGGACAAATTGGGGGCAATTGATTTCTGGGGCTAAGTTAGGGAAACTTAGCCAGGAGAGTTCAGTTCTGGGCAGTTATGGGAACTGGGGCCAGAGAGAAGATACTCAGAGGAGTTGGTTACGTTCAGGGACGGAGAAGAGTCTCGCGTACCAAGTGATTTTTCGAAGGCCTGTAGAAGGCAATATTTGTTTCATATGGGATTAATGTATCTGTCGTTTTTTATGATTGTCCCTGGGATGACACGTTTTCATCATGTCTCATCATAGTCAATAAAGTTGTGCATGCGCAATCCGTTGTTCTATATTGACTCACAGTTGTTGAGCAGTCATCCGGCACACGATTCCCATTGACATACACTAAACACAACCACAGCCACTTCTGTCGGTCAGCAGCATTGTGACAATTTGGTATCTAATGATATTACATGTCCCTTGGTCTCTTGGGTTGTGAGACTGAATACCTACCCTACTTGGATAAGAGAAAACTGCTGAATATGTTTTGCAGGATTGTCCTCTGTGTAGTGAGTTCAGAAAGGGAGGTCTGGGATGACAGGCATTGGTAGTGCCTTTGGTAAGGATGGCTGTCACGCCCTTTTCAGGGTCTGTTCTCCACTGGTCCAAGCCTGACATCCAGCTCACCCTTGTGGCTCCTTGTAGTTGTCAGCATGCGACAGTGCCCACCCCCCAGGCAAAGGCTGTGACAGGCCAGCAAAACCTGGCAAGGGTAACCGATTTGGCATCAAACCAATAAGTGAACTAGGGTATGCCTTTCCAGCATGTGCCAGGGTGCTATTTGTCAGCTCTGCAATTATGAAAGCCTCCTTGGATGGCTCCATGGTCTGCCCCTGCCTTCCCTTGAGGGCCGGCCGGCATGTGTTCAGCTGTTCTTAACGGGGCAGCTGGGATGGTGGAATGAATATGACACCACATTATTGACAATGGAAAGTCCTATGTAACACCCAGGAAAGTAAACCTGGTGAACAAAGCCTGAAGAAATTAGATATCAAAAGGAGCAAATATTGCAGCTCTGCTGTAAATGGGCAGAGAGTATTTTCTGCATTTACATCCAAAACAAACATTCCAGACGAACGAAGAAGAAACCCATGTTTTACAAAATCAAAAATAATTATTAAAAATTATTACTACTGTTGTTAAGTAAAATTACTTTTCTGAAACTTCAATATTTATCTATCAATGTGAATACTGTATGTTGCATTCCAATACCAGCACACTTCCTTCACTTCTTCATTCAGATTTAACATCTTGGCAATTGGTGACTATTTTCACAGGTTATTACTGAACACCCTCTTGATAAAAACATTTGTATGTCAACAATAGCAATAATATTTAAAAACAAAAATTCAATGCTCCTTGTGTTACCCAATAACTATTAAAACATAAACATTAAATATAAACAACCAGAAGCAACAGCAAAGAGAAAAGCCACACTCAATAACACCCACAGACTTTAGCCCAAGGTGTATTATTCTAAATGGTTAATAATAAATGCATGCAAACAAAAACTCCTCCACCAATTTGTGAGGGCATAAGGGACAGAAATATGGTCTGTGGAGGAAGACTGTGGTCAGGAGGAAAATCATGGTCTGTGAGGGAAAGACTGGTTAGGGAGCAGCAATATAGTTTGAGGCTGGCTGGGTAGGGGCGGCATCTTGTGGGAGAAGGCTGTGGTTGAGGGAAAAGCATCATGGTCTGTGGGGGAAAAACTGTGGATAGGGGCAAAATCATGTGGGAGGTGATTGGTTAGGGGGCAGCATACTGTCTGAGGCAGACTGGTTGTAGAGAAGTATCATGGTCAAGTGCAGACTATGGTTAGGGGCAGCATCATGGACTGAGAAAAACTAGCCAGAGGAAGTATTGTGATCTTGGGGCAGACTGGTTAGAGGGCAGCATCATAGTCTGTGACAGACTGGTTAGAGGGCAGCATCATGGTCTGTGACAGACTGGTTAGAGGGCAGCATCATAGTCTGTGACAGACTGGTTAGAGGGCAACATCATAGTCTGTGACAGACTGGTTAGAGGGCAGCATCATAGTCTGTGACAGACTGGTTAGAGGGCAGCATCATAGTCTGTGACAGACTGGTTAGAGGGCAACATCATGGTCTGTGACAGACTGGTTAGAGGGCAACATCATAGTCTGTGAAAGACTGGTTAGAGGGCAACATCATGGTCTGTGACAGACTGGTTAGAGGGCAGCATCATAGTCTGTGACAGACTGGTTAGAGGGCAACATCATAGTCTGTGACAGACTGGTTAGAGGGCAACATCATAGTCTGTGACAGACTGGTTAGAGGGCAACATCATGGTCTGTGACAGACTGGTTAGAGGGCAACATCATGGTCTGTGACAGACTGGTTAGAGGGCAACATCATAGTCTGTGACAGACTGGTTAGAGGGCAACATCATAGTCTGTGACAGACTGGTTAGAGGGCAGCATCATAGTCTGTGACAGACTGGTTAGAGGGCAACATCATGGTCTGTGACAGACTGGTTAGAGGGCAACATCATAGTCTGTGACAGACTGGTTAGAGGGCAGCATCATAGTCTGTGACAGACTGGTTAGAGGGCAGCATCATAGTCTGTGACAGACTGGTTAGAGGGCAACATCATGGTCTGTGACAGACTGGTTAGAGGGCAGCATCATAGTCTGTGACAGACTGGTTAGAGGGCAGCATCATAGTCTGTGACAGACTGGTTAGAGGGCAACATCATGGTCTGTGACAGACTGGTTAGAGGGCAGCATCATAGTCTGTGACAGACTGGTTAGAGGGCAACATCATGGTCTGTGACAGACTGGTTAGAGGGCAACATCATGGTCTGTGACAGACTGGTTAGAGGGCAGCATCATAGTCTGTGACAGACTTGTTAGAGGGCAGCATCATAGTCTGTGACAGACTGGTTAGAGGGCAGCATCATAGTCTGTGACAGACTGGTTGGAGACTGGTGTCATGATCTAGGACAGACTGTGGTTAGAGGGTAACACTGTGATCTGTGGGCAGACTATGATCTGAGAGCAAACTGGTTAGTGGGCAGCAATGTGATCTAGGGACAAACTGTGGTTAGTGGACAGTAATGTGATTTAGTGACAGACTATGGTTAGTGGGCAGTAATGTGATCTGGGGACATATTATGGTTAGTGGGCAGCAATGTGATCTAGGAACAAACTGTAGTTAGTGGGCAGCAATGTGATCTAGGGACAGACTATGGTATAATTTTTTTAATAAGCCAATATTCACTTGATAGATGATGTCATTATCACCCCAGCTGCCTGTACTTCCCAGACAAGTTCCTGATACCCATTGTGGGTTTGTCAACCTGGGAACCTAGGAGAATGAAAATATTCCCATTGTAGGTTTGTCAACCTGGGAACCTAGGAGAATGAAAATATTCCCATTGTAGGTTTGTCAACCTGGGAACCTAGGAGAATGAAAATATTCCCATTGTAGGTTTGTCAACCTGGGAACCTAGGAGAATGAAAATATTCCCATTGTAGGTTTGTCAACCTGGGAGCCTAGGAGAATGAAAATATTCCCATTGTAGGTTTGTCAACCTGGGAGCCTAGGAGAATGAAAATATTCCCCCTCATTGAAGGGAATTCAAACACACGACCACCAGGTGGCAGGCAAGTAGGCTAGCCACTGTGCTACTGCAGCTCCTCCTGAACAGGGTTATGATGAAGAGAAATTATTACAAGAGATGAGAGTTATTAATATTATTATAGGCACAGGATTATGGTGAGGAATGGGACTATGGTCAGGACAGGATTATGGTGAGGAATGGGACTATGGTTAGGACAGGATTATGGTGAGAAGTATTAT
Source organism: Cepaea hortensis (assembly GCA_963921405.1). Lineage (NCBI taxonomy): Eukaryota > Metazoa > Mollusca > Gastropoda > Stylommatophora > Helicidae > Cepaea > Cepaea hortensis. The sequence goes on from OY992881.1 coordinate 8,111,281, forward strand.
TATGGTTTTAGGACAGGATTATGGTCAAGGCTCAAAATTAAGATTGGAGAAAAAGATCACCTCAAAATTATGATTGGGTAAAAAAGATCACCTCAAAATTATGATTGGGAGAAAATATCATGGTTAGGGGCAGGGCTAGTGTTAGTGCTGTTGAATAAGGCAGCGTGTTACTGACCAATAGCAAAGTGTGTAACATACTGAACTGAGGATGTAAACTGTATCCTATTCCCGTCTATCTTTGCTTGGTTAGGGCTGTGAGTATGTCTTTAAGTTAGAGTCACTGTTAATATGAACAGTAAAATGCAGGAAATTTATTCAACAATGCTAATCCTACCACAAACTCTCCTCTACACATACATATGCACCAAATGGCCCAAATAAATTACAACAACATTAAAGTTGCACTTAATTATTTTAACAAATAAATCAATGACCGCATTTTATTAGGTGTTGAGAAATCGACGATGATAGTGTTATATTAGGTGTTAAGAAATCGACAATGATGTTTTATAACCTTTAAAGTGCACAGTGATTCCTGAAGACTGATTAACTCTCTTTTCCACCCATGCCCATATACGTTCAGCTACGTAGAATGGAAAAATAATTAGCATATCAAGTAGGTGAACATATACCAGTGAGAGCAGAAAAGAGGGTTAACAGTCTTCAGGAATCCCTGTGCAGATGAAAGGCTATAAAACACCATTGCCATCAATTTCTCAACACTTAACAATAACTAATGTATTTCAATACTCAGTGCACACATATTTTCTGCAAGAGAAAATATTACCTCAAGTTCACATTAAATTATTGTAGCTGTTCTATAAATATGATGTGCATACAGATGTGTCACTGCTAAACAAGACAGACAGACAGTCAGTATTATTACTAACCAATACAATTAGTGGCAATTAATGATCAATGAAGTTATATCAATAAATAAATGTACTGTATGGAAGTTACACAGCTGCTACACAAGTAGCAACAGATGAAGAGTCATTCTCATGGGCAGCGGAGATATTGCTATCAACAATCTACAACTAGTATATAGATGGCAAGCGTCTGACTTTCCCATAGATGTGCTGACCCCCTTAATTCAAGTGTATGTGTTGTGTTTTAGCTTATGTTGTAATGACAAAATAAAAATAGGATTGCTTGGTATCTCAGCTCTCAGGAAAATGAATGAATCAATTACTTTTAATATAATGGATTTCATTTGGTTGGTAGGCAGGTTGGTGGGTTGGTTGGTGGGCTGATTGGTGGGCTGGTTGGTGAAACCTTTGGAAGACTGACTTTTAAATTTGTATGCAGTACTGAGGCTCAGGTCTGATGTACTGATGCTGATGTTCAGGTAGTCTGATGTACTGATGCTGATGTTCAGGTAGTCTGATGTACTGATGCTCATGTTCAGGTAGTCTGATGTACTGATGCTCATGTTCAGGTAGTCTGATGTACTGATGCTCATGTTCAGGTAGTCTGATGTACTGATGCTGATGTTCAGGTAGTCTGATGTACTGATGCTGATGTTCAGGTAGTCTGATGTACTGATGCTGATGTTCAGGTAGTCTGATGTACTGATGCTGATGTTCAGGTAGTCTGATGTACTGATGCTGATGTTCAGGTAGTCTGATGTACTGATGCTCATGTTCAGGTAGTCTGATGTACTGATGCTGATGTTCAGGTAGTCTGATGTACTGATGCTGATGTTCAGGTAGTCTGATGTACTGATGCTCATGTTCAGGTAGTCTGATGTACTGATGCTGATGTTCAGGTAGTCTGATGTACTGATGCTGATGTTCAGGTAGTCTGATGTACTGATGCTCATGTTCAGGTAGTCTGATGTACTGATGCTCATGTTCAGGTAGTCTGATGTACTGATGCTGATGTTCAGGTAGTCTGATATACTGATGCTCATGTTCAGGTAGTCTGATGTACTGATGCTGATGTTCAGGTAGTCTGATGTACTGATGCTCATGTTCAGGTAGTCTGATGTACTGATGCTCATGTTCAGGTAGTCTGATGTACTGATGCTCATGTTCAGGTAGTCTGATGTACTGATGCTCATGTTCAGGTAGCTCCCCCGATGTGTCTCCACCTTGACGTGGTGGGGGAGCTTGCGTGTCCCATCGACCCCATTTGCTTGCCGATGGATGGAAAACTACATATCGGACAGCTTATGGGATAGGGACCAGACTAAGAGAGACACAACCTGCTGCACTGCAGGTAGACTGAGGATAGCAGTCAAAAATTTAAATCAGGTCCACGAAGGCAGAAGTTCTTGGTCCGGACAAAACTCTTAAGGCTCCCTGTCAAGGGCTGTGGCTGTACGTCTCTAAGCCACAAACCCTCGGATCTGAGAGCCGGGCCGATATCCACCTACCGAAAAATAGAAGCGTGATACTGAGCAAGCTAGATGCTCAGGTCTGATACATGTTCGAAGGCTCTCAGCTGGGGGATATGAGAGATTGCCGGATGAGAGGGCCAGGCCGTTTCTCGTTCACTGCTGCACGAAGGTAAGGTGCTGAGCCGGCAGCACATGTAGCCTACCTCGTGAGCGAGTACAAAAAGTCAGAAAAGTGCCCCAGTCGAAGGAAATGGTTACGAAAACTGTCTGTATCTAACTCATAGAGAGTGTAGACAAAAGTGGAAGAACGTCTCAATGACGCGAAATGGAACGCACGGCGAGCGAACCTATTGCGTGGTCTTGAGTCAAAAGCAGCGAATCCATTGTGTGGTCCGAAGTCAAAAGCAAAAGCTTACAGAGCGGATGTCACCTGCAGTCTGACCGTTCCTGGTGTGTGCTTGAGCGACCAGTAAGTAACAAGCGAGATGCCCAACACATGGAAGTGAGGAACTAAAGCAGCCATGAGCAGGACATCGCAACTCCTTGGGTGAGCCCAGTCTCAGAGCAATATGTGCCGGCTCTGAAATTATGGAAGCCTCCTTGGATAGCCTTGGATAGGCCCATGGTCTGCCCCTGCCTTCCCTTGAGGGTTAACCGTGATGTCGATGATCGTTCTATCTTGACCAGCTGAGATGTGGGCGACATCACAACAAAAAGTCTAACGTGCCTCGAAACCCGAGGAAGCTAACCTCATTAAAAAATGCCTGCTGAAGTCGGAAGTGGCGTCCTACGGGTGGCAAACTAAAAATTGGCACTACGCATTTACGTCCGAGTGAAATGTCTCGTCCGAATGTCTCTCGTGCTAGGAACAGCTCTGACTACTGATGCTCATGTTCAGGTAGTCTGATGTACTGATGTTGATGTTCAGGTAGTCTGATGTACTGATGCTGATGTTCATGTAGTCTGATGTACTAATGTTCAGGTAGTCTGATGTACTAATGTTCAGGTAGTTTTATGTATTGATCTTCAGGTAGTCATATGTATTGATGTGCATTTGTCTGATGTACTGACGTTCAGGCAGTCTGATGTAATGATGTTCAGGTAGTCTGATGTATTGATGTGCAGTTAGTCTAAGGTACTAATGTTCAGGCAGTCTGATGTATTGATGTTCAGGCAGTGATTGATTGATTGATTGATTGAGGAACCGACATCACAGCATTCGGGGCATTCCCATAAGCGCTCCGTCCCCATCCCCAGCAGCCAGCGAAGAGTTCCAACACTAATAGTACCAGTAGCAATCTGATTATATGTCCATCTCGCCTTTCCTCTGAGCCTCGAGCGTCGGCCAGATCCCCTCGTCACTCCTCGCTGTCTCATTCTTGCCAGACCATGGTGATCCATTTGCTCCTCCGTGGTGTACACGTGCTCCCACAAGGTCGCAACAACGTCTGCCTTCTCATGCATCAATACTCCACCAAGTTTTACAGAGCCAGCCAATCTGTCCGCCTGTTCATTCATCAGCACACCGGCATGCCCCGGAGAAAAGATCCAGGCTATGCTTGCCAACCGTGACCTCCGAAGCGAAGCGAGCCACTCTACCCGAAGCTTGCCTGTCCTCACCTTCCTCAGCATGCTTTCTGAATCAGTTACAATCACAATGTTTGTGTGAGACCAAGTTAGACTGCGACCAAAGAGAATCTACACAGTTAAACACAAGTCTAGCCCCAGGATTAATATTACTAACACTCACGATCCTGGAAAGTGCTTTGAATTTCAACAGCAACTTAAAGACGCTTTCAATGATACATCAGAAAATTCTATAGTAAATGATAAATGGAGTAAACTTAAGGAAACTATTTATAAAACAGCGGTAGGAGTTTACGGCACTGTGGATCATAAGAGGCAGGACTGGTTTGCGGCAAACAGCCAGATACTGCAGCCCTTGATTGATAAAAAGAAGATAGCTCTCTTAAGAAACAAGGAAAGACCAACTCGTAACACTCTGAGTGAGCTGAAGCAAGCGAGGAAGGATGTACAAAAGACTGCCAGGCAGTGTGCGAATGACTATTGGATCAAGTTATGTGAGTCCATTCAAATCGCAAGTGATAAGGGAAACATCAGAAGCATGTATGAAGGGATAAAGAAAGCCTGTGGTCCAATGATCAAAAGAAGTGCACCGCTGAAAACCTTGACTGGAGAAATCATCACTGATAAGAAACAACAGATGAATAGATGGGTCGAGCACTATTTAGAGCTTTACTCAAGTGAGACCAAGCTAGCGGATGATGCCCTCAACGCCATAGAGGCCCTGCCAACTCTTGACCACCTGGACACACTTCCCACTATAACAGAAGTTAAGTGTGCTATAAATGAGCTTGCATCTGGCAAGGCTCCAGGTAAGGATGGGATTCCAATAGAGGTAATCAGGAGTGGGCAAGACACACTCGCTCTACAGATCCACCAGCTAATAGAGCTATGCTGGCGAGAAGGACAAGTCCCACAGGATTTCAAAGATTCAAACATCATAACGCTGTACAAGAACAAGGGAGATTGGAGCGACTGTAACAACTATAGGGGTATCTTACTTCTGTGTATTGTTGGGAAAGTATTTGCCAGAATTGTCCTGCACAGACTTCAAGTCCTGGGAGATCAAGTCTACCCCGAATCACAGTGCGGCTTCTGTCAGAACCGGTCTACCATTGATATGATATTCTCATTGCGACAGATGCAAGAAAAATGCCGGGAACAAAATCAGCCACTGTTTATTGCCTTCATCGACCTCAAAGGCATTCGATTTGGTCAGTCGTGAGGGTCTGTTCAAAGCACTAAAGAAGATTGGCTGCCCATCAACTCTTCTGTCCATTGTGGAATCGTTCCACACCGGCATGAAGGGTACAATCAAGTTTGATGGCTCAACTTCAGAAGAGTTTGAAATCAAGAGTGGAGTTAAGCAAGGTTGTGTACTATCCCCCACCCTCTTTGGGATATACTTTTCACTTCTACTGAAATATGCCTTTCGTGATCAGGATGACGGTATATACATTCACTCACGCTCAGATGGTGGCCTCTATAATGCTCAGAGATTGAAGGCCAAGACCAAAATTAGCAGGGTACTAATCAGAGAGTTGCTTTTTGCGGATGATGCTGCGATTACGACCCACTCTGAGGAAGAATTGCAACATCTACTATCTGCATTCTCCAATGCTTGTTCTGAATTTGGTTTAACAATTAACAAAAAGAAGACACAGATTATGTCACAAGGTGCACATGATGTACCATCAATCTTTATTGACGACACCGAACTGGAGATAGTAGACCATTTTACATATCTAGGATCAGAGGTAAATAGCAAATTATCCCTCGATCAGGAAATCAACATCAGGATTGGCAAGGCAGCAACAACAATGAACATGTTAGCAAAAAGATTCTGGGAGAACAGGAAGCTTACTGCCAAAACAAAAGTCCTCGTCTACCAAGCCTGTGTCCTTAGTACTCTTCTTTATGGCAGTGAAACCTGGACAACTTACTCACGCCAAGAAAAACGTTTAAACAGCTTTCATATGCGGTGTCTGCAAAGAATACTTGGTATTAAGTGGCAAGACAAAATCACAAATACTGAAGTAACGGAAAGATCAGGTTGTGTTACGGTGTATTCCATGCTCAGTCTTCGTAGACTTAGATGGATAGGACACGTTAGGAGGATGGATGATGGTAGAATACCAAAGGACATCTTTTTTGGTGAATTACGGACGGGTAGGAGATCTCAGGGTCGGCCTCTACTACGATACAAAGATGTGTGTAAGCGGGACATGATTGATACAGGCATTGATAATGCACATTGGGAGCACGTCGCCGCTGAACGTGTTGCATGGAGGGCAACTATCAGAAATGGAATAAAGACAAAGGAGAAAATTATTGCAGATAAAGCACACACAGAGCATCAGAGACGTAAGATGGTGCAAAATGGTGGAAGTGACCATGTTTTCACATGCACCTACTGTGGGCAAACATTTGCAGCAAGAATTGGCCTTACCAGCCACACTCGCCACCGCCATGGATCGTAGTTATTAAGCCTTTTTGAAGCACAATGTACCAAACTATCGTCTGTCAAGACGGAAAGGTGCCAATGTAATGTTTGTGTGTATCATTTTCTCCATCCAGTGGAAAGCTGCACTGACCGGCTCCACCTCCATTCTTAAGCTAGATTTGTGGTATCATATGCCAGACTCTCCTGCACCAAACGTCGACCATTAGCTTTTGCTAAGAACTCCCAGGCACTTCTCCTACCTCTCAACACCAACCCATCTGTGTAGATAATCACATCACCCGAGCGAGCATTATCCTGAATTAGTTGCTGGATTTCCACTTCCTTGGCCCCTGCTGGCCACTCCCTGCACTCCCGGCTCAATGTGATTATAACTCTGCACAAGTCTGACTGCTCCGCTGGCACTCTGACCCACTCCTCTCCTCGCCTAATGTTCTCCAAGAAGCACATCTGTCTGATCATATCCTCCGCCTGAGCTATCCATGATGTATTGATGTTCAGGTAGTCTCTGCCCTGAAAAAATGCTAGTAGCTAAAAGAGTCAGGCTGGTGTTGAGACCTTTTTTTACCAACCTAGTACTGAAGTACCAACTCCACATGGGCTATGTTGCAGAGTTATCCTTCTCCTCAAACTCAGAAACCAGCAGGGTGTGCAAGATTGGTACTAGAAAATCAGATCTGTGGACAGGCACAGCATGTAGACTGTCAGAGTTCTCCTTCTCCTCAAGCTCACAAACCTGTAGGCTGCGCAAGACCGGTACTAGAAAGTCAGATCTGTGGACAGGCACAGCATGAACACTGTAACTTGGTCATGACTGAGCAAGCACATGTGGACTAGCTGACACTAGGCCTAGATTGGTCATATTTCGTTCAAGGGTATTGGCTATTTTATTGTCAACAGACTAATTCATTGCCCAGAGGGAAGACATAGACTTCATTTACAATGTAAAATTGTTTTAATGTTAAGTCAGAATTGACTGACCAGAGCTCTGCAAACTCTGGATAATTTACAGGTTTACACACACACACCACAGACAATACATAGGTTGCACAATGTATTGGGTGGCATATATTTCTACATCTGATAAAGTGCATACTATAAAATGTATGAAGTGAATAGACGAATTATATTTTAGCTGAAATACAATAATACATAACACACACAGTCACTGATACTGTTCAGTGGAACATTTGTAATTGTTATCTCCACGCCCACGGTAATCACAGTCACAATGTATTATTCTGTCTGCATATTTAATTCTGCAATATGCATCTGAGGAAATGCTGTGAAACATGCCTGGCAATAAATTGTGTAATCTCTTGTTTGTGGCTTCTGTGATTAAATTCACTCAGTTAATTTAATAATTATATAATAATTGTTTATAGTAACATTGTTTTAAATTTACAGATCGAATGGTGTCAATAGTTTTATACCAAAATTCCTCCATTCTGAGAAGGAAAAAATACATCTAACTAATCATAAAATAATTATATATATAAATATATATAATAGTTTTTATTTACAAATTACAGAGGAGAAACAAACAAATGATTTCAAATAAAAGTTAATTAAAAGTAATAGTAAGTAAGTAATCTTTAAAATCTGGCTCTGGGTTTTTTGTTTGTACTCTTTAGTTCTTTAGGAGCCGGCGACTTGTGTAGTACAAGTACAGGTGGCGGATGGACTCGCAAACAATGTAATCATCAAACCTTTGCTAATCCAAGCATTCCTCGACTGCTCGGCCATATCCAGAAGCGTAAGGATGTAGTAAACAAATTACAAAACGATAATAAATGCGGACATGCCAGGTCCTCCCCCAAACAAGCAGAGATGTTGCAGAAGTCGTCGCCAACGTGAAATGTGTCGCGCTCTGTGATTGGTCAGAGCTGATCGCATGTCTGCATTCTAAACACCGGTCCCACTTTTGACATGGTTGTGGGGGGGGGGGGCTGAGTGGTCTCGATGTATGGTGTCCGCCTCGAGTCCTGGAGGTCCTGGGTTCATTATTTCACATGGACTTCTTGTAACAAATTTCCCCTGGTCTCTGGGTAGTGAGATCGGACGTCCGTTGAGCACGTAAAAAATCCCTTGGCGGTTGGAAATCGAAAAAGAGTAGCCTAACGGCGCTGCTCGGGCAAAACTTCGAGCTAAAAATCTACCTAATTATTTCAGGATCCTCGCCGGTGCTAAGGAGTTCGTGCACTGAGCTGAGATTCTCCGGACTCAGGCTTGAGCTAGGAGTAGAACGGAGCACTTATGGGTTACACCAGTGTGACGTGATGTTCATCCGTCGACTAAACTAAACCCACTGTAAACTAAACTCCGCTGTACAGGTCTTGCTGTCTAGATCTGAACAGTGATGATCACTAAGATCTAGAACTAGAATGTGACGAGAACTGAAAGACAAGCAGTCAAGAGAAACAAAACTGCCACCCAACACTGATGTCACAACACTTGTCTCCATCACAAGTCGAAGAGTCATCATCATCTTCTTCTTCTTTGTTGTGACATTCTGGCGGCGGCATTTTGCACAGTGTGCCTGTGCGGGCCGTTGATTGTCCAGACTTGTCTTTTCCAGTTTTCACATGGGGCAGTGAGGAACATTTTATGTGATATTCACTAGCACGGGAAGGGAGCATAATGGGGACGACCCTTTTCTGTGATGTTGGAACCGCGACTAACGGCTATCTTCTTCTACTTGTGCCGTCAAGCCAAGCGGCGTGCGGAGAATAATTGGCGTCCCAGCACCCGATGGGTGGCACTGGATAGTGTCATTCCGTGTGATTGTACAATGTCTTTGATGTCGTCAATTCATTTCCTTCTTGGACGTCCTCGATGGTCTCGTCGCAGATGTTCTTTGATGTAGGGCCAGTGCTAGTAGTTGATGGTGTTGCATTCTAACAAGATAGCCAAACAAAATTATCTTCTGTCTTTCAATAAATGTAGCACAAGGGGTTGATTCCACTATCTGTCTGATAACAACGTTTCTTATTCAGTCTCGGATTGTTAAATTGGCAGTTCTCCTCAGGCATCTCATCCTTTCTTTCTTCCTTCCTTCCTTTTTTTAATGGAGGAAGTTTCGATTCGATGTCACCATTACCCTTATCCCGTTTAACCTCAAGGAGAAATTATAGTTAGGGTCCATCACCCGAAGGTGATTGTTGTCCATGTGGGGTAATGTGCCACATCCCTGAGGAAATCGAAGAGTATGGGATCTTATAGTTCCGTTGCCTTCTACAAACCCACATTGTTCTCCCACTATTTCTGGTTGTATTTTCTTCCTAACTTTTTGCATGATGATTCTTAACAAAATCTTCGTGGTGTAGCTCATTATGCTAATTGTTCGATGTTTGTCACATTCCAAGGCTCCTGATTTCTTCGGAATTGCAATAAATATAGAATTATATAAATACCATATTGTGTTCAGCAGTCTGGTGACTTCGGGTGTTCCATATTCTTGTAAAACATTGATTACTTCTGTTATGATGTTATCTGTACCCGGAGTCATGCCAGTTTTTGTGTGAACTTCTATTTTAAAAATTTGTAGTAATAGCCTTCGTTATTATGTGGAATATCATACTGTGCCTCTCTTGTATCATCTTTTACATAATCTAACCATGTATTTATCTTTTTCTATTATGATTTTACCATTTTTCTTTTGTGTGTGCTGATGTGTGTGTTCTTTTCTTAGTGATGTCACTAATTCTGGTACGCATTAATTTGTTATTCCAAGCGTTATGTTGCTATACTTCTTTTACCTCTTTGCATAATTTCCTAATTTTCCTGTGAATCTCTTTATATTGTCTCATTGTTATTTTTATTATTTCTTCTTGTTTCCATTAGTTTTAAGAGATATCTTCCGTCATCCATTTGTTACGTCCAACCATCTTCATTTTTATTATGGTTGTTTCAACAGCCTGGCTGACTGAGTTTTTCAATATTTCCCATTGGTCATCGACATCTTGAAATAGGATTTCCATTTCAGCCAATGCATCAAATCTATTCTTTACTTCTACGTTGAATTTATTTTTTACTTCCTCACTCTTCAGTGCATATAGATTCTACTTTGTGTTTCTTGGTGTATATTTGACATTCATTAATGTTATATGTATACCGCCTTTAACTAATCTACGATCGTTGTAGCAGTCTGCACTAAGTAGGCCTACAGTTTTGCCGAAGTCACTAACCAAGGCTGTGATCATGGAAACGAACTGCAACGTACGCTGTAAGTAAGAGTTGTTGGCACTGTGCTGAAAGATCACGCCGCTCACGGTGTGGGGGTCATCAAAGTCCCTAACGTAAGGACTGCTTTCTTCTCTAAAGGCGCAGTCTGTGATGTACAGGAGGCTCAATATACGGAAGTAGGGTTAAGAAGCCATGTACACAACGTGACGATTCCTTGGATGAGCCAGTACCAGTGGAATATATAGGACATAAGGAATAGAGGAAGATCTAAAAACAGACGGAGAAAAAAAGTAGAAACAGAAATGAATAACACGGGGAGGACAGGGATTGAACTGCATATGATAGCACAGGATAGGAGGGCTTGGACTGAGTTGGTTGAGATCCTTTGAAGTGACTTAGCTGAGGGACCATGCTACAATTGAGATAAAGGGCGAGAGAAGAAGGTAACCCTGTTCAAAGGCTTTTGAGAAAGTGAATCATCAAGTCCTTTGCGACATTTTGCATGAATTCAGCATAGATGGGAAATAACTCTGTATAATAAGGCATGTATAATGAAAGCAACAATCTGCCAAAAGAAATGAAGGCGAACTTAGTGAATTCTGAACAATTAGAAGAGGAGTTAGACAAGGATACGTTTTATCACGTGATCTCTTGGAATTCAGCATGGCCGAATGAATAAGAACATCTCATCTCACCTCATCATGTTCCTCTTGTACCTTGCGGTGGCGAGGTGAAGTATAAACAGTGGGAGAGTGCCCGCTTATGGCTTCAGCTTCATGTATCAATATTCCCATGGACTCTGTTATTCCCTGCGTCCATCGTTTACGTGGTCGGCCTCTTCCTCTGCTTCCCTCTGGCCTGTACATCATTGCCTGCTGTGGTATACTGTTAGTTGGTAACCTGTGGTTCTCAACCTTTTTTTGGCCCGTGCCACCCTTCACCATATTTTCAGAACGTCATCCCCCCCCCCCTTCCTAACAAAAATTTGGCCCGTGCCCCTCCCCTTCACCATATTTTCAGAACGTCACCCCCCCCCTCCTTTCATATTTCCTACCAAAAAACCCCACCCCTACACAGTATACGTAAAAATGGAAGATAAATATGTTAAAACAGGTCTAGGCATAGTCATATAACGTGATTTGTGGGTCTACTTACTTTATAAAATGAATTTTAGATGGATGAGACGTGCATAACTGTAAAGTATGAAGGGAAAAGCAATATCAAGTAATCGGTTCTTGTATTAACGCGATCTTGAAATGATCTTCATTCCCCCCCCCCCCCGGAAACCCTAAAATTCCTCCCTGGGGGGGGGGGATTCCCCACCGGTTGAGAACCACTGGTTTAGACTATTCATTTGAAGAGTACATAACTTGAAAATTAGCACAAGTAAAACAGAGGTATTAGATATGGATAAGAACGCTGGTTCTTAAAATCCGGTATGCTGATGCGAGGTAGCGGGTTCAATCCCTACACCGGTCAGTTGGACTAAAATGTTGACCTCTCGATCTTGACCTGGGGACGTAAATTATAAGTACCCCTGAAGTCGTGGTGGGTTCGCCTGATGGCGTAGGCCACTGGTAATAAGGAAAGCTAATACACACACAAACATCAGTTCACTGCACTTGAATAGTAGTAGCACGCGTATGGACACAGCTTGTGTTCAAGGCGAGCCAAAAAAAAATATACACACACACACACACGCACGCACACGCACACACACACACACACACACACGCACGCACACACACACGCTCGAACGATCTCTTCAACATTTACAGCAAGACAAAGTATAAATAGTCTAAGATACGTCGATGACAGTTTTAACAGCAGTCTGGGGGTAGTCAAGGCCCAGTAACTCCTGCTCTCTTTCTGTTAACACCGTGTCATTCTCATATCATGAGGCTCCGCGGCGAAGTGGTCAAGCCGTTTGACTCGGACTCCGAAGGTTGTGGGTTCTATTCCGGGCCGTGTCCTTCGGCTCACGAGTGAAATTTTTCGGAGACTTCTGTGGGTCGTCGCTAGAGCTACGGAGTGCAGGATGTGGCAGATGATCTCCAGATGGGTTTATCGAACGCGGGACATCTTGCTTATGATCGAGAGGTTCAATGAGCATGATTCAGAAGATCGATGCTGGAGCTGTACGCAGACAGTGGACTGAGTCGCTGCGGAAGTCTGTTGTCCGTAAAGTCACCTTCATCTTCGTCCCGGGACATGCGGGAGTCGAGGGAAATGAACGAGCTGATAAACTGGCTGGCTCTGCACCCCCTGTAGATGGCCAGCCCATGGATCGTGCCGATGTTATTAACGCCCTTAAAGATATGGCGAGAACAGAGGACTTTGACGTCAGTGAATCCACATCGCTGTCCAGGATGAAAGACTTGGGAGTAAGAATCGGCACGGCCAAGCGCGAGAGGTACATTGGGAAAACGAGGTGCCTCGTCAACCAACACAGAACTGGCACTATTAGCCACCGGTCGCTGATGCATATGCTGGGGGGGGGGGGGAGAGAGGATCTGAGCACCTATGGACATGTCCGGAGTGCAATGAAGATACCCCAACCTATAAGTATAACTGATAACTGATCGAGAGGTTTACCGAATGAATGAATGAGTTTGCCATTGCTTTCTGAGCGACCGGCCCACATACCCCGTAAGTTACCGACGCAGAGAGAACCGCTACCAATTCTCGCGCACGTCATGTTACTCACGAGAGTATACCGGATTCCGGAGAAAGTCGTGTAACACCTATACCAAGGAGACGGCCTCGTATATAATTAGCTACCCAAGTCAATATCGATCAAACTTTTGATACATTTAAGATAACAAAACAAAGCAAATAAAAATGCAATATTTCATATTAACTATTTAAATATTAAATTCAATATTAAAATAGCAATTTAAATTTTAATAATTAATTTATTTTAATTAAATAAAAGTGTTACAAAAGTGTATCAATAGAGTTTGAACGAAAAAACACAAATAGTTTTATTAGTTATTAGCGGAAGTAGTTACATATTTTAATGTTTATGACGAAGCTTTTAGACCCAGGACGAAGCTAGCAACATGAGTTCTATAGGCACCGGTGTAAGCGTTTAGTTTGTGTATTTCTCTCTTATCTTTATCCACAATTCTCTTCAATAATATATTTAGTGAACAAAATTAACATCAGTGTTGCCAAGAAACGGTCTTTGCTGCATGTAGTACGCGTTCACTTTAACTTTCATTTATAGATAGTCGTGAAGTGGTTCAAAAATCGCTGCAAATTGAAATTCAGAACTTCGCGTCTGCAGAAGTTGAGATACACGTCCAGTTACAGTACCATAATGTATGGTTCATATTACACTCCAGGATTTCTATACATTTCTTCTAGTAATCAGTGCTGTCCCATGTTGAATAGACAGTAGATCAGAAGCAATGATGAATGATCTTCAAGTTAGTCTAGTCATTGTTGTAATGACGTGATTGTCTGCAAATTTTTCAAAAAATTATATTATTGTGAAAAAGAAAATCAAAATTGAATCTTGGATAATGATGACAAAATGAAATCCAACGTTACCTCATGAAATCTTTGTCGATTATAAAGATGAATTAATTGTCAGTTTCATTTGATGGACTAATATTGGAACTCTTTGCTGGCTGTTGAAGATGAGGGTGGAGGAGCACATACATGGGAATGTCCTGAGTGCTGTGATGTGTTTTGGACTCATCTCAACTCAGCTTCAGTTGTTGAGAGATTGAGACAAATATGGACTGGTGAATAGCAGGACAGGACAGCACAATAAACTCTATATTGATCCATCATTGTGGCATTTATGCAGTCAAGTAACATGCAGAGTTTGAGACATCAGCAAGTTTCAACACAGCCGAGACCATATCAACCCTGGTTTAATTACTGAGCCAACTGTATGCACAGATTGCTGTTTGTCCATCAAAAATGATGATGACCATTCATTTCATCCAGTGGGGTTGAAAGTATGGAGCCGTGAGTTCTAAGATGGCTGGTAACGCCTATTTTGGCTCAAAATGTTCTTTGACGATGTTGGCAAAGAATGCTTGACATTCCAGGAGGCGGATCTCCTGCAGTGATTTTCTGTCCAGCCTTTTCTTCACAGCTTTTGCAGCCCTGGTTGCTTCACAAGTAACTGCACCCTTGCGTAATGATGTACGCCCACAAATTTTGGTCTTTGGCAGCAGTCTCCCAGGCATCAAGATGAATTCCAAAAGCTTTCAGTGAGATTTTCAGTCTTTAACGCATTTCCTCTGGCTGCCTTGGGAGCGTTTACCACAACGCAGCTTGCCGTAAAAAATTGTTTTGGGAGCCTGTGATCTGGCATGCAAGTTTAGTGACCAGCCCAGCGAATCTGATTCTTCATTAGTGTAGTGTGGATACTAGGCATGGATGCTCTTATGTACAGGTTACCCCAATGTGGAGTGGTTGTGGTCAGTATAATAAGCCTCAACTCTAGCATATCAACACCTCTGCAAGCTATAACTGGTCTCAGTTAAGGTCGGAGTCTTGCTGATGAGTGATAAATGAGGTCACAGAATTATGCATATGAGTGATAAATAAGAATAAGGTCTTATAGTCTCGCAGATGTGTGATAAATAATATCAGTAATGTAAATAGATGAATAATTTACAGATGATAAATATGGTAACAGTCATGCAAGTAGGTGATAAATAAGGTCACAGAAGTATGCTGATGAGTAATAAGTAAGGTTATAGTCATTCAGATAAGTGATAAATAAGGTCACATAATTATACAGATGAGTGATAAATTCATTTATTCATTCAGTAGCATGTCCTTTGCAGAACCTCGCTCCCATAACAACCTTCCGGAAAACTTCTCGATCACAAGGAATATGTCCCGTGTCCCATCTGGAGATCATCCGCCACATCCTGCACCCATCTTCTCTTTAGCCTTTCTCTTCCTAGGCATATACCCTTCCATTATTGTTCTCTCCAAACTTTCGTGACGTTTCAAGTGACCAAAATATTTCAATTTTCTTTGTTTTATCGTCTTTAATAGCCAACCTTCAATATTCAGCTCTTGAAGAATGGATGCATTTGATCTTTTCTTTACCCAAGATATTCTTAGAACCTGTCTATAACATTTATATTCAAATGTGGGGTAGGGGTATCCCCTATCAAAGGAGATGTAAGACGCCCCCTTTCCTCCGTTAGTCTAGGGACACCCTTGGGCAAGGTGGAGTACCATTTAGCCGCCCCAATCAGGGTTACGTGAAGCCATGGAAGCAAGTGGTGGATGGAGTGTGAGAGCAGCCGACAGATTGTTGTTGGCTATGGTCTGCACTTTGCGGCGATAGGTAGATGATCTCATCAGTAGAGACAATGGCTATGGCCACCGACTAGTACAGTTACTGCTCAGAAGGAAAGCAGTGGCAAACTACCTTCTGCAAAACTTGCAAAGAAACCATAACAACCATGAAAGTGATAAATTAGGTCACATAATTATGCAGCGTGATAAATGTCACATACATGCAAGTGAGTGATAAATAAGATCACAGTAATGCAAATGAGTTATAAAGGTCAAAGAATTATGAGTGATAAGTAAGGTTATAGTCGTTTAGATGAGTGATGAATAAGGTCACAGAATTATGCATATGAATGATAATTAAGATAATAATAATGCAGGTGAGTGATCAATAAGGGCACATAATAATTCAAATGAGTCAATTTATAAATAAGGTCACAAACTCATGCGGATGAGCCAGTTTATAAATAAATACTAGAATATATATATAATCCTGGTCATTGGAACATACTTAATTGTTATGTGCTGTTCCACTGTAAACTTTAATGCAAATTTCTGGTGTGTTTGTATTGCAGTACGATCTGTCAGCTTCTCAGTTCTCCCCTGATGGCCGAGTGTTCCAGGTTGAGTATGCCCAGAAAGCTGTAGAAAATAGCGGGTGAGTGTCCAGTAGTTGATGCTCTGCTGATAGCTGTGAGCGGAAATGTTAAGTTGGGGTCTGTTTGTTAGTCTGGGTAATGGTGGGACAAGTGATAGCCTTGATAGGGATGCAGGTGAAATTGTGGTGGAGAACTGGTGATAATTTATGTTGTGGGGGAGGACAGGTGACAGACAGACAATGCTATAAGGGGGGGGGGGGGGGGGGGGTTGAAATTGTGTTACATTGACCCAGTCTACTATGATTGCTACTTTATCTAAGTGGGGTTAACTTGAACTACTTCAAAACCAACGTTTATTCATATCAAGTAACAATTGCTCAGGTAGAACAGGTTAAAGTTGCAATCTCCTGGGATTGAAAGAGTTAAGATATTCTTCAAATCATATGAGGCCTGAATCTCATACAGTAGCTCACATTTAGGCATTATATAAGGTCTGTGTTTCATACCATACATAAGGTTTGTCTAAGCCATACACACTACTTCCAGTAGCACTGGACTGAATTTTGCGTGCGGATTAGCTTTCCCTATTACCAGTGTCCCTCGCCATCGGGCGAACCCACTCCAAATTAGAGGTTCTTGTAATTTACGTCACCAAATCAAGGACGAGAAGTCAACATTTTAGTCCAATGGTCCGGTGTAGGGGTTGAAGCTCTTACCTCGGCATCACACACACCGGATGTTCCAGAACATGCGTTCTTATCCATTCGGCCATGCTAACCTCAATACCACACTTACCACACGTAATTCCTGTCATACCACACATGCGACCTGTCTTAAATTATTTGTGTTGACATGTTCAATTCCTAAAGTATGACATCTATGAGTATCTGTATTTCATACCAATCATAAGACTTGTCATACCACACATAAGGGCTGTCAAACCACACAAAAGGCCTGTCATACCTCATACAGGGCCTGTCATATCACACACAGGGCCTCAAGTACTAACAGGAAAGTACTGCCATAACTATGATGCAGAAATTGAAGCAATCAAGGTAGCAACAGAGAAATTACTAAGTACCAGCATTGGTATACAACCTGTGGTGCTATTGACAGATGCAAAATCAGTACTCAAGGCGCTCCTGTCTGGGAAATTGCCAGTACTAAGGACACTACTTTCTGAACTTAGCAGTCAGCATAAGGTCACCATACAATGGATACCATCCCACTGTGGAGTACCCGGAAGTGACAGAGCTGATCGATTGGCTAAGGAAGGAGCCAATGAAAAACAGCCTGTTGTGCCCATTACATACCACCAAAAGAAAAGAATGATCAGATCAGTCAGAAAACCACCAAAACCTGCTCAAGATAACTCCACGTTATGGACAGACCAGAACAAGTCATTATTCTGCGCTTCAGAACAGGACACAATAGATTACGCAACCACATGTATACAAAATTCAAGATTGGTGAATCAGCCATGTGCACATGTGGATTGGCGTCGCAGACAGCAGAGCACATACTCCAAGACTGCCCAAAATATAACATATCTAGGCAAACCTTCTGGCCTAGAGAGACGACAGTGGAAGATAAACTCTATGGACCACTGTGTGAACTGAAAAAGACAGTTAAATTCATACAAGAGACAACATTGCAGTTATAGGCACATTTCAAGTGAACGAAAGAAGAAGAGGAACACACAGGGCCTGTCATACTATACAAAAGGCCCTGTCATACCACACACAGGGCCTGTCTCAAATCATTTGTGTAGACATGATCAAGTACTATTATCTGATATCAATAATTATGTTGAGTTTTGTCTCATTCTCCAGAACTGCAGTGGGTATCAGAGGAAAGGACGGTGTTGTGTTTGGTGTAGAGAAACTCATCACCTCGAAACTGTATGAAACTGGTGACAACAAGAGAATCCTGAATGTGGATAGGCATGTCGGAGCGGTATGTATACATAATTTAAATATAGATTACTTCTCATCATTAGTTGTTTGTTGCTGCTCGCCTGCCTTATAGTGTGACATAAATAGAGATTCATATGGCCCCTTTGTCGGGAGATGCAGACTCATGGACACATGTTGTTGGCAAGGTTGTTACACGTATCACATGACACAGTACTTGCTGAGCTGGCTGCCTTACTGGAAGTATGGAACAAACAAGAGAAAGCAGCGGCTGCAGCAGGATATAATAATATGAACTAGAAACAATTAGGTATATTTTGCTCCTGCGAAAAGAAGAGACTTACTAAACACAGACACAATGCACATTTACATACCTTACACGTTAAGAAAATCCATCCTACAACGGTGAACAACCACATGTGACATCCAAAAAATCAGAAGTATTCAATATATAAAATGAAAAAATAAAATAACAAATAAGTACAATAGGACAACACAGAACGGCCGACGTTTCGATTTTAAGAATCTTTGTCAAGGACAGAACAACACAAATAGATGAACAACGAAAAACAAGAACAACAAAATAACGCGACTACTCACAAATATGGCGGTTGTGCCTGTTGAGAAGGCACTCTTTGGCTACAGTTTAAGTATGGTAAGGTTGCCAGCGGGCCAGAGCCTTACTGAAAGTAGCAAGACTACCAATGAACAAGGCAACTGGAACTAGGACCAAGTCCCTCTGCTTCCTCAGAGCTGGGCAGAAAGCAGAAGATAAACTTAACTATGCTGCAAAGCTACCATCCATTAGTGCACCGATTGTACAAAGTGCTGTGAGACGGCTGTAGATCTATAGGACCAAGGCTGTGTCCGGATATAATCTAGATAAGGCATTATAGTTCTTCTCTAAACTTACCCTGAAAAAAAAAAAAAAAAAACAAGTTGACAACTGATTACAAAAATTTGAATTATGAGGATGTGCAAGAAGTCAGGTGCTAGAACGACCGCGGGAGGCTATTAAGAAAACCCAGTGCTGGCTATGGAACAACCGTAACATCAGTTGATCAGATCAGTGTGATGAAATGGCCAGTGCCACATTACCTCCTTTGGAACACCTAACAAGGGGGGACGTCCAAACCTCACACCTCCAGTAGAAGATGTGTGCACTTCCGCATCACCTTGGGGTTTCATTACATAAACATGTGTTCATTTATATTTTCATGTCTGAACTTCTAGCATTGTCTTTATTTGAGCTTTTGTGTGCTCTTGTTGCAGGCAGTTGCTGGGTTGAATGCCGATGCTCGCCACTTAATCGAGAGGGCCAGGCAAGAAGCATCAAGTTACAGGCATAATTATGGAGATTCTATTCCACTCAAGGTTTGTTTGCTTTATTGTTTGTTTGGGTCTAAAAACCCCTTTAGTGTCTGTGGTTCGGGGGTCTACAAATCCCACTGGTGTCTGTGGTTTGGGGGCAGTGAGCACAGGTCCACAATCCCAACATACTGGGCTTGAAGTCAGCCACAGACAATGTGGAGAGGGTCGCTCTGCATTCATGTTTACAATAGTGTGAGCAATGGCAAACTATTGAACATAAAAATGCTGGGGTTGATTGCAACATCCTGTAAAGAATGCCTGTCAAATAACTCAATATTGCCTATAGTACCTTGTGGTGTAGGGAGGGGGGAGGGGAATTAAGGTCAGTTGGTTAGTGCAGTCTCCGCGAACTGTGCAGATTAGGGTTTTCTTTTTGCAGAAAAAAATCCATCACCTTACAGAGGATTCCAATCTGGGTCTCCCAAATAATGTCACCGTGGCATTGTACCCACTCAGCCAGACTCTCCTCATAAAGGATG
The DNA here is from genome assembly GCA_963921405.1 of Cepaea hortensis. Lineage (NCBI taxonomy): Eukaryota > Metazoa > Mollusca > Gastropoda > Stylommatophora > Helicidae > Cepaea > Cepaea hortensis. The sequence continues at coordinate 8,131,488 of OY992881.1, forward strand.
TCTTTTAACTACAAATCCCAGAATATGATTTTAAATTATGAAAGCCTTATCCAGCACAGAACCTTCTTCTTTGTAGATCCTCAGGTGTCACTATTTATGTGGGTTTGCTAGGAGACACGATGCTCGGTGCCAACTCACCTGTACGTCTCTAAACCCACAAGTCATCCTGGAATCAACTCACCTGTACGTCTCTAAACCCACAAGTCATCCTAGAATCAACAGTAGTCTTAAACAACTCTGGGATTATTATTTTAATGTGTAATGTTTCTTTTTTTTTCAAATCAGCATTTGACAGAGCGAGTTTCTGGATATGTCCATGCCTACACACTCTACAGCTCAGTCCGTCCGTTTGGAGTCAGCATGATTTTAGGATCAATAGAAGAGGATGGGCCTCAGATGTATCTCATAGAGCCATCCGGAGTCTCATGGGTAACTCATGTTTCTGTTTCATAAGTGGCTACATGTGGAGATTTTAGTTGGAAATAAGATTCTACAGTCCTTCTCATTCATTTGAATTTGTCAATGGTAATTAGGTTTTAAAAGCAGCAGAACCTGTGTTGAGCCACTGCAGACATGTTTATTAATAGGTATTCAGTCTTTTGCCATGTTCAGATATTCAGTATGAATAATTGTATATACCTTTTATTTATTATTTTAAATTCAAGCCAAGCGTGTGACCGAGCAGTGGCATATCTGCCTGCTACTGTGGGTATGCAAGATTCTACGATCTAAACTTCTGGACAGAAAAGAAAGACATTGGACAAGGTTGGCATGGCTAAATAGATGGATAAGAGTGAGGTGGTGTGTTCAACCCCTATACTGGTCACGTGGACCAAAATGTTGACTTCCCGTCCTTGACTTGGGGATCAGTTATCAGTTGGGGTATCTTCGTTGCACTCCGGACATGTCCATAGGTGCTCAGATCCTCCCCCCAGCATATGCATCAGCGTCCGGTGGCTAATAGTGCCAGTTCTGTGTTGGTTGACGAGGCGCTTTGTTTTCCCGATGTACCTCTCGCGTCTAGCTGTGCCGATTCTTACTCCCAGGTCTTTCATCCTGAACAGCAATGTGGAATCATTGACGTCAAAGTCCTCTGTTCTCGCCATATCTTTAAGGACTTGGGGATGTAAATTACAAGTACCTCAAAAGTCGGAATGGGTTCACCTGATGACAGGGGTACTGGTAATAGAGAGGGCAAAAATGAGCCTAGCATGGACTATGCTCAAGTTTAAAGCGAGCCAACAAAATAAAATAAAACGATGGACAGTTTTCTGCTCATTCTGTTTCAGTGAGATTGACCTGAAGAATGGTTGTGAATTCTGCTCATTCTGTTTCAGTGAGATTGTCCTGAAGAATGGTTGTGAATTCTGCTCATTCTGTTTCAGTGAGATTGACCTGAAGAATGGTTGTGAATTCTGCTCATTCTGTTTCAGTGAGATTGACCTGAAGAATGGTTGTGAATTCTGCTCATTCTGTTTCAGTGAGATTGACCTGAAGAATGGTTGTGAATTCTGCTCATTCTGTTTCAGTGAGATTGACCTGAAGAATAGTTGTGAATTCTGCTGATTCTGTTTCAGTGAGATTGACCTGAAGAATGGTTGTGAATTCTGCTCATTCTGTTTCAGTGAGATTGTCCTGAAGAATGGTTGTGAATTCTGCTCATTCTGTTTCAGTGAGATTGACCTGAAGAATGGTTGTGAATTCTGCTCATTCTGTTTCAGTGAGATTGACCTGAAGAATGGTTGTGAATTCTGCTGATTCTGTTTCAGTGAGATTGACCTGAAGAATGGTTGTGAATTCTGCTCATTCTGTTTCAGTGAGATTGACCTGAAGAATGGTTGTGAATTCTGCTCATTCTGTTTCAGTGAGATTGACCTGAAGAATAGTTGTGAATTCTGCTGATTCTGTTTCAGTGAGATTGACCTGAAGAATGGTTGTGAATTCTGCTCATTCTGTTTCAGTGAGATTGACCTGAAGAATGGTTGTGAATTCTGCTCATTCTGTTTCAGTGAGATTGTCCTGAAGAATGGTTGTGAATTCTGCTCATTCTGTTTCAGTGAGATTGACCTGAAGAATGGTTGTGAATTCTGCTGATTCTGTTTCAGTGAGATTGTCCTGAAGAATGGTTGTGAATTCTGCTCATTCTGTGTCAGTGAGATTGTCCTGAAGAATGGTTGTGAATTCTGCTCATTCTGTTTCAGTGAGATTGACCTGAAGAATGGTTGTGAATTCTGCTCATTCTGTTTCAGTGAGATTGACCTGAAGAATGGTTGTGAATTCTGCTGATTCTGTTTCAGTGAGATTGTCCTGAAGAATGGTTGTGAATTCTGCTCATTCTGTTTCAGTGAGATTGACCTGAAGAATGGTTGTGAATTCTGCTGATTCTGTTTCAGTGAGATTGTCCTGAAGAATGGTTGTGAATTCTGCTCATTCTGTTTCAGTGAGATTGACCTGAAGAATGGTTGTGAATTCTGCTCATTCTGTTTCAGTGAGATTGTCCTGAAGAATGGTTGTGAATTCTGCTCATTCTGTTTCAGTGAGATTGACCTGAAGAATGGTTGTGAATTCACACAACCACCTTCTGAACAGTTATGGTATTTTGTTGTTGTTTTGATGATTATATGGAGAATGACCTTTAGCAACCTCTAGTTGAGAGTTACCGTTTGTGGCAATACCATAAATTAATTTATGCAGTTAGAAAACATAAATCGCTTAGTGAGAGTAACTGTTCAGCTTGTCAGCTTTTTTCCTGTTTTCAGAGGAGTGTGTCACATCTGATAATGCACTTCTCTGGCTCAAAGGTCAGTTTGTCGAACTTAAACATGCATGTAATGTCAGGCTGACTGAGTCTAGACAGATTCCATCCAAGATAACAGGCTCTGTCTGCCCGTGGGTAGATTTCTTCTCTAAACATTTCACCACGGCCTGATCTTGGTAGTTTACAACTGCTGTGGGATGTTAAACACGTTCAACTTTCATGCTGGCCTTCCTGTCTTTCATTATTGTCCATGAAGATGATCTTGCCTATCTCACCAGCCAAAAGATCCAGGAACATCAGATATTTGAAACCAATAGTTTTTGTAACAATTCCCAGCACTATATTGGGGATGAACCTGTGGCAGATGGCAAGGCCTCACAACTCGCCCTCATGTTCAGTGTGTCAGTTTCTAATACAGAATGTATAATTGTGTGTTTAATGACTTTGTTATGATAGGGGTTTTGTTGATAGTTCTCTGTCTGGCATACATCTCTTGTTATGTTACTTAGGGTTACCATGGATGTGCGATAGGAAAAGCCAAGCAGAATGCCAAGACAGAGATAGAGAAGTTGAAGGTACAGACTTGTTTGTATTTGTAATTTGATGTAGTTTACACTGACAAGAAGGTCATAGATTGACCAAGTGTCTCTTACAAGTGGAGCAGCAGCCTGGCTAGTAAGAAAGTTGTAGCAATTGCCTGTGATGATGGTAGATGAGCACAACTCTTGCACACCCCTTGAAGATATTCACAGTCATTGTGTTTTACTTATTATCAGTCCACAGATCCATTATTTCAAGAAGAGCTGAGTTGAGTCAGAACTGACATCACAGCACTTGGGACATTCTCGTATGTGTTCCATCCTCATCTTCAACAGCCAGCAAAGAGACCCAATACTAATGGTACCAGATGCAGTCTGATTGTGTCCCTTTGGCCTTTCCTCGAAGTATTGAGTGACGGCCAGATCCTCTGCTCATTCCCTACTGCATCATTCTTTCCAGATAATGATGGTGTATCTGTTCTTCCACACTACACATGGGATACCAAAAGGGTCCTGACCACATCTGGCTTATCGTGCACTAGTACCCGACCAAGAGGTGCAGATTCAGTTGATTTGTCTGCCTGTTCGTTTTACCAACAACAGCATGCCCTGGGGAAAAGATACAACAAATGCTCCCTATCTGTGATTATTTAATGATTTGCACCTTGCCGTCATGACAGACGATAGTTTGTAAAATGGAGTTATACTCTCCATAACACAGTGGTTCTCAACCTATTTTGGCCCATTCCCCCCTTCACCATATTTTCAGAACGCCATTCCCCCCCTTCCTATCAAAAATTTGGCCCGTTCCCCCCCTTCACCGTATTTTCAGAACGTCATTCCCCCCTTTCATATTTCCTATCTAAAAATCCCCTCACCCCTACACAGTATATGTAAAAGTGGAAAGCAAATGTAATAGCATATACTAAAACAAGTCTAGACATCCACATAAAACATGATTTGTGGGTCTACTTACTTTATAAAATGAATTTTAGAAGGACGAGACATACATAACTGTAAAGTATGAAGGGAAAAACTATGTCAAGTAATCGGTTCTTGTATTAACACGATCTTGAAATGGTCTTCATTCCCCCCCCCCCCCCCCCTGGAAACCCTAAAATTCCCCCCTGGGGGGGAATTCCCCACCGGTTGAGAACCACTGCCACAACACAAAGCCTGGTTGAATTTAGAGACCATGTGTTGCCCATGCAGCATGATCCCTCTCTCGGCCTGTCTAGTTTACTCCAGGGTAAAGATAACACTTCTGGAACAACACAAGCTGCAGAAGCTGCCGGATCAGCAAAGCAATTTCTTAACTGTTCGCCTGTCAGAGCTTCCATCCTAGATCAGTTGTCAGCCAAGGCTTAGGGCCTGGTCTGCCCTGCCATGAATGACATTTAGTCTTTAGGTTGCATTTCCTCGCACTGGGTTAAGGCTTGTAACCTCCCAATTGCGCTCCTCTGCCCGGAGCCGTTGGCACAATGTGGGGTGTCGGGTTTGGTGAGCGCTGCCAAACATTCAGCTCTAACAGAAAGCAAGTAGTACCATCTACTGAAATACGTTAGCTCAGTCATGTCTAACTAAGACCTGACACATGATTTTTTAATGAGTGTAAAACTCACCATGTTCACACACAACATATAATACTTCCATAGTGCAAGAGTCAAGGGCACATTGACAGTCCAAGAGCATTAAAAAAAACACTCGACATGAAGTGGTATAAATATGCACAAATATTGGGTTTTTGACAATCAAATAAATACCCTCTCACATTCTCTCTCCCGTTCTTGTCTTTTCTCTGTCTTTGTCTTTCACTATCTCTTTCCTTGAGTCCTGATGGTAAAGCTGGAAACCTTAATGTTCACACGGAGTATGCAGCACCAGTTTTATTTTATTTTTCAACAAGAGACTGTATGCTCAAGTCATTAGATCTGAGTTGTTTTGTTAATTCTGTTTACTGAGATAATTCTGTTGATAGCATGGGAGATTGTTTATTATTTTGTGACACTGGTTATCAAGGCAGTCAAAGGCCTTTTCATAGTTCACTTCTCGTTTGTTTGGTGATTCATAAATCCAATATAGAATGATGAGTTCAGTTCACTACTTTGCTCCAGACCACTCAGTGCATCATTATCTCTATTATGTGTAATGTGACTATCTGGTCAGTGCAGATCTGTCTGGGTGACAGCTGCCTATTCATTCCTTAGTTGTTTGTCAATGGCATGCTGCTTAATTTCTCCAGAATCATCTTGCTTGATTTTATCCCAGGAACTGACAATAAAATTATTTCCATACAATTTTCACATTCCTGAATACCCCCTTTGTTTGGGAGCTTCATCTTTTATCCTTCTCTCCAGTATATTGGTATTTGTTTGGTCTCCCAGACTCTGCTAAATAATGTGTGCAGTAATTCAGATAAGATATTTATATTAGCTTTAATAGTTCTGCTGAGATACTAACTTTACCTGCAGCTTTCCCATCCTTCAGAATATTAAGTTTTTAAAATTCTTTAGATGGTTTCTCAGTTTATATCCAGCTCCATTTATTTAGGTTGATTATCTGGGGTGTCTTTCAGGACTGGTCTATTCAGAGGTATCAGCCCATCTGTTTATTCTTTGTTTGCCTTATGGACTCTGTAATATACAGGCCAGTAAATTTGTAACAATCCATATTTATATCTTTCTTCAGATGAAGGACATGTCTATTAAGGACCTGGTGAAAGAAGTAGCAAAAATGTAAGTAGTTTTCTACTCTTTTCTGTTGTTTTCTGCTTCTCTTCTCTCTCCCCCCCCCCTCCCCCCCCCACAATGTATGTCCATATCAATAAGTTAGTTGAGAACAAGTTTCTTGTGGTTGTGCATTCTATTTTTAATCAAGACTAATTCAGCTAAGTTCATAGGAAGGTATGGATAATTAAAGCTTTTATATTTAAGAATGGACAATATGAAAAACCTGATTATGACAGCTCTGTAGCTGTTCCATATTCATCTTTAGACAATTCTGGTCTGTTCAGTCATCGTGTGATTGAGGCTGTCTGTTGTTCATGCATCATCCCCTGTAGTCTCCAACAGGTAAAGAAAACCAGTTCAAGTTAAGTTAGGTTGGTGTTGACGTGCTTCCTGGTAGGAGAGGAGTTCCATCAGATGGAAAACGTAACACTGGGATAACTTGTGGAGCAATATCAGCAGCGGTAGCATACCACCAGGTGAAGTGGATTCTCTTAGTCATAGATCATTGGCCTTGGGAGTCAGAACATGAGCTTTGGAAGGTTACATGCTGCTCATGCTGTTACATGCATGCTGCTTATACTATTACGTGCACGTTTGTCATGAACATTAAAGACAGAGTAGAGACCCTTGAGATGTTGTACCTCTATAGAACACTGAGTCTTCTTTGGGAGGCTACAGAAAGCAGGATGCGAGTTCTGTAAGGAACATTTACTAAAGCAGATTAATGCTGACGTGCTGTGAGAAGTGAGGTTCTGTAGAGCTTTGTGATAAACCAACTAGATTGGTGGTGATGGAGAATGCAGATAAATGATTAAGAAAATGCTAGACGGATTGGCAGAGATATGTGGAAGACAATCAATGGTTGAATGTATCACAGAAAAGATATGGTTTTTGGGGAACATAATTGTCTGTGCCATCCAGTATGGCACATTATAATGATGATCTATATTTCCTTATTGTTCTTATGCTATGTAATAAAACAAATACTTGATTGGCCTCTGTTGTTTTTGCTGTTCCAGAATTTATGTTGTGCATGATGAAGTGAAAGACAAGACATTCGAGCTGGAGCTGAGCTGGGTTGGGGAAGGTCAGTTTTTTCTTTGGAATATTCATGTTAAATTTTCATTAAAATATCCATGTTAAATTTTTGTTAGAATATTTATGATACTTTTTCATTAGAATATTCATGTTCAGTTTTAATTTGAAAATTTACATTGGGTTTTTATTAGAATATTCATGTTAGTTTTCATTCAAACATTGACATTCAGTTTTCATTAGAATATTCACGGTTAGTTTTGATCAGTGTGGCGTAGAATATTCACAGTCAGTTTTTGATCAGTGTGGCATTTCTTGTCATAAATGTACAACAAGGTTTAACTCATGGTTCTTGTGTGTTGATGGGTTATTAACTAGTGTGAAGATCTAGAACATAACTCCACCATAAATACTGTCATAATGTGAACAAAGGAAAAGCATTTTGAGTGCTGTATTCAACGAACAATAAACGATTGCTTTAATATAGTGAGGCGTTAGCGATTAGGCGGTTCCCGCTGGTTTTGGGGAAACAGAAAGAGTCTGTTCTAAATTTGAAATTACTGCGAGGAAAACAAATACTCCACTCCCAAGTGCTTATGAAAACTCTGCCTGTAAACACCATCGATGGTACTCAGTGATGTCTCATTTTTATTATCTTCCCAGGGACTGGTTTTTGCATGTGATTAAACATGTGTTTGCATATTTTTTTTTAATTACCAGTGATTGATATTTCTGATGCACATTTTGTGATATTCGCAGTGACTGGAGGAAAACACGAGCTTGTACCTCCAGAAGTTCTTCTAGAAGCAGAGAGATTTGCTAAGGTAAGATGTACTGACAGTGTATTAGCAGTTTTAGCCAACAACTTGATAGCTCTAATTTGTTGCTTCAAGCATTTATTATTACCATCTTGTGAATACCTACACGTAGTTTCCATCAACGCCCGGTGGGGTATTTAATGTCTTCTAGGAAGCTAGTGATGCTTGACATCTCTTGAAGACCATGTGGATTACTAGTTCCCATACCTGTGAAGTTGGAGTGGGTTCGCCTGATGGCGAGGGCCACTTTTAGTAGAGAAAGCTGGCCCGCATGCAAACTTCAGTCCATCACTACTAAAAAAAATTTTGTGTGTGGACTACGCTTGAGTTCAAAGCAAGCGAGCGCAAAAAGCCAAAAAAAAACTAGTTCCCAGTAGTTCATGTGTCCAGCTGTTCCCAGTATTTCATGTGTCCAGCTGTTCCCAGTAGTTCATGTGTCCAGCTGTTCCCGGTAGTTCATGTGTCCAGTAGTTCATGTGTCCAGTAGTTCATGTGTCCAGCTGTTCCCAGTAGTTCATGTGTCGAGCTGTTCCCAGTAGTTCATGTGTCCAGTAGTTCATGTGTCCAGCTGTTCCCAGTAGTTCATATGTCCAGCTGTTCCCAGTAGTTCATGTGTCCAGCTGTTCCCAGTAGTTCATGTGTCCAGTAGTTCCCAGTAGTTCATGTGTCCAGCTGTTCCCAGTAGTTCATGTGTCCAGCTGTTCCCAGTAGTTCATGTGTCCAGCTGTTCCCATAGTTCCCAGTAGTTCATGTGTCCAGCTGAAGATCCAGCTACATTCATTTGAGTGGCGTTGTTAGACTAATTTCTAAACAGAACTGTCAGAAGTGTAGTTCTGCCTGGGTACCCATGAACAGGTGCTAAAGATACTGTCCGGGAGCCACAACAGCCTAGTGGCTTGATGTTTGCCTGCCGGCCGGCCCGGTAGTCATGTGTTGCACCCGCATTGGGGCGGGTTCCTGGTGGACCCAGCCTAAGATGGGTACAAAGATAAGTAGTGGGAAGTAAAGGCTGGTGTTATACTGACATCACTCTCCAAGTGTTGATTGATCTGTACAAATATGGGTCTAGCAGGTTATACCTAATGCACCAAAGGTGTTTTACTTTACTACAGGTAATGTGGACACAAATAGTTCAGACATTTTACTTTACTACAGGTAATGTGGACACAAATAGTTCAGACATTTTACTTTACTACAGGTAATGTTGACACAAATAGTTCAGACATTTTACTTTACTACAGGTAATGTGGACACAAATAGTTCAGACATTTTACTTTACTACAGGTAATGTGGACACAAATAGTTCAGACATTTTACTTTACTACAGGTAATGTTGACACAAATAGTTCAGACATTTTACTTTACTACAGGTAATGTTAACACAAATAGTTCAGACATTTTTGGTATACTCTCAGAATTGAAGAAAATAGTCTTCATTTAAAACTGACGGCTGATTTGAAAGAGAAATAATATAGTACCTTGATTCATTTTCTGCATAAAGCCATGGTATTCTTCTGCGTTTCATTTGTATTTCATGCTTGTGTCTCAGTGGTTCTCAACCAGTGGGGAATTTTTCCAGGGGGGGAAATGAAGATTATTTCAAGATCACGTTAATACAAGAACTGATTACTTGATCTTGTTTTTCCCTTCATACTTTATGGTTCTGTATGTCTCATCCTTCTAAAATTCATTTTATAAAGTACTAGCTGACCCTGCCCGGCTTCGCCCAGGCCCTGGCGGGGATCTGTCTGCTTGTTTGTTTGTCTGTCTGTCTGACCCGGCCCGGCTTCGCCCAGCTCCTGGTGGGGAGCATCTAATTTAATTCATATAAGTAGTCATATAAGTTCCCGTTCTCGACTGTCTGTCTGTTGACCCGTCTGTCTGTCTGTCTGACTGACCCGGCCCGGCTTCACCCAGTCCCTGGTGGGGAGCATCTAATTTAATTCATATAAGTAGTCATATAAGTTCCCGTTCCCGGCTGTCTGTCTGTCTATCTGTCTGTCTGCCTGCCTGCCCGTCCGTCTGTCTCTCACTCCGTCTATCCCACCCTCTCTATCTATCGGATCAGATCTATGTATCTATTTATTTATATAGCTATCTATAGCCAGAGGACTTAACCTAAGATATATCAATGCTACTAAAAGTTATGTCCCTTTATAGAATATTTCTTATGTTAAGTCATGTAATTACAAAATGAAATTTCAGTAAGTAAGTAGCCGATTTTACACTAAGAAACTATTACAGTCGGTTGCACAGGAATGAAAGGAAGACGTGTAGAAAATATCATCTCAATCGGATGTACCGTTATCGAACGCATCCAATACATCCCCAACCACACACATACAGTCTCTTTTATATATATATAGAAGTAGACCCATAAATCACGTTTTATATGGACGTCTAGACTTGATTTTAGTATGTGCTTCCATTATTGCGTATACTGTGTGTGTGGGGGGGGGGGGGGGGGGGGGTTAGGTAGGAAATACGAAAGGGAGGGGGAATGACGTAATGACGTTCTGAAAATGTGGTGAAGGGGGGCACGGGCCAAAAAAGGTTGAGAACCACTGTTGTATCTGATTACAGCAGAGCTGCATGTCACCCAACACATCCAACTTTTGTCCAGCATGTGTTGACCAGGTTAGCCCTCCTTGGTGCTGTGGATACCCAAAACAAAACAAATCCATAGCACGGAAGTGAACTGTTGAGGGTACAAATAATTGTGAAGACAAATCTAAGAAAGTGAGGAAATGTGGGATTGCATGTGTTTATTTCAAGATAAAAGCTGGTGGTGGCGGAGAATATTTGCAGCCAATGTTGCGTGCAGAATTAAAGACAAATACAGGGCATTCATTTTTGCAGCTTTCACACTTTATTGATGCATTTACGTCCTTTATTGAAGTCAATAAGTGGTTGTGAAAATTTGTTGCCATTTTCCCCCCTAAAGCATGACACACAAGTTGTTCATTGTGTACACTATGCCAGGCAGCAAATAGACGTGTGCTTTTTGTTGCTTTGTGCTCTGTATAAGATGACCATGGCTGCTGCACTTGATGGATGTGATTGTTTCTGTGGAACTGCTAGTGCACACCTCATGTCGCTTATTGTTTCCTCCTCTTGTCTGTTTCAGTCATCTGGTAGATGTTTGTTGAGGGGTATCTGTTGTTTTTCTTGGAGGAGTATGCCATTTTCATGGTTTGAAATACTCCATTTTGGGTAATTTTGATATTGCTGCTATCCAAGTACTTTTGAAGGTTCTGCATTTTGATTTGGCTTAGTTCGTACAGGATCACTCTTGTTGCACACAGATATTTCCTTAAGAGCTAGTCTCCTCCCATAGATCACACCAGGAGGATCTCAGCATGGTGCAGAAACTCCATGGCACTGGTGAGGATCCAGATGTATGTATTGCAGAATCTCACATGCTGTACATTTGTGTGGGTAGCTTTTCTCATTTAGAAACGTTGCCAGGGCAGTGGCATAATCAGTTTCTGACTGCCAAGGAAGTTTTATTAAATGCAGTGTGCACACGTGTCCTCCCAGTTTTTCACCCTCATCTGAGAAAACTAAATGTCTGATCCACTACCATGGGATCTGTAGATGTTTGCAATTGCCAGTCCAGTGCCCATGATAATCACATGTGTGTACTTATGTATACGTGTGTCTACAACATGGCTGACACATTCAGTTTTCAGCGGGCTGGCTTGTATTTGCTGTCTCCCATTGCCTGGTATCACCAGCAAGGCAGCAGTGTGGTTTATTTGCTGTTATCCTTTCCTCTGAGTTTTATTCTATATCAGCTTGTGTTCACATGATACTCCAGTTGTAGAACAAATGTGGTATTTCACTGCGGGCAGTTGCACCACCAACTATTTTGTGCTATCGTGCTATAATGTTTTGATATTTTATAGCTGTCTTTTTTTATGTTTTGCAGGAAGCCTTGGAAGAATCTGATGATTCAGATGATGAAGACCTCTAGAGCATTAGCAGCGTTGACAGTGTAATTAATTGTTGTTATCTTATCATTTGTATGTTTGCAATGTTCTATGATAAACATCGTTGTCTTGCTTTATTTTATGACAAATCTCTAAGATATTTGAACAAGAATCTATGACTGAAGAAGGTGATTGTTTGATGTAATGTTCAGTCTGCCCAGTTTAAGTCCATAAAGTAAACAATGGAGAACCATTTTTTCACGACATGTGGTGTATTGTGTGTATGTTGCTAGTCCCATATTTTTAGTCTGATCAACATTCATTGGGCTTGGATATCTGATGGGTCACTTACGTCAGCTGGTGGCGTTTTGATAACTGACCCGCGTGGGTGTTTTAAACATATGGGAAATACACTTACTATGTGAAAGACGGGAAATACACTCTTGACACAAGACAATGACCTGATTTAATTGCTTTTGGGAAAGAGAATAAATGAGAGAGAGAAACAGCAAAGCCAGGGTGAGAATGGTCTTTTAAAATCATTGAACTATGAATTTAAGGGAACTCCTAAGTACATCACAGTACATGATTGATTAGCACCCTATCAGAGAAATCAGTAGTGTCTCGTCAACACAGAGATGTGTCATTGTTCATATTCCATTCAATTTAATATTGGATAATGTGTCCTTGTGTGTGTGCTTGGTAAGTGCCCGGCATATACACTTGTTTTGTAATAGCATTGCTGGAGATTTCTCACACTGAAATAAATAACTATACATCATTGTTTGTTTGTTGTTCATGAGACTTGCTTTCATCTGTCACATAAAGCTCTAAAGACAAGCAAAGGCTTTCGTAAAGCAATCTGTTCAGATGAAGTGAATTTCATACATTTTGTCTTCATGCTGGCACTTTTTTGTGGAAATTTGTATTGTTTAGACCACCGAATGAAATAAAAAAGTCAATGAAATTTATACAAGAGACGCAGTGTAGCAGATATAGACAAATTTCACGCAAACGAAAGAAGAAGAATAATAATAGGTGTTTGTAAACAGTGGCATCCCACTTTAGTATGTTAAGTAAAACAGAAACTGGGACTTCCAACTTGGAGTGCCTTGCATCGCTCAGACGGTTGTTCACAGGCAGTACAAGGAAGCAATAATATTGTATGCATGTCATAAACAAAAAGAAATGACAACATTTGTAGCAACTAGGAAGATTAATTAATTAACAAAGCAAATGAAATACAGACAGACATAATTTAAAAAAAAACAACAGAGATATGAAAACTAGAGACAAAGTTATATATTATAAAGCTATTGATATCTGAAAATGAAAGCTGTTGGGACATTACAATAATTGAGTGCAAAAAAGGGATTATCAAGAACACAGAAACAATGGTTATATCAAAGAAAAAGATAACACCAAAGTGTGATGCAACAATAGAAGGGAAAATGCTGAACCAAGTTGATAATTTAAATACCTAGGGGCAATCCATGACATCAAATAGAAGATGCGGGACAGAAATTAAGAGCAGAATAAGTCAGGTGAAAGGTGCATTTCAGAAAATAAAAAGCATCTTATGCAATAAGTCACTATCATTGACTGTCACAACTGTACAAACTGGGAGGAGAGATGAGCGTGATAAGAGGTCTGCAGAGTCAGGTACAATAATACATTTACCCAAAGTTCATAACCTACCCATTTGAGACAGATAGATTTTTCACATACAAGCCGACGTCTTTGGAGGGTATTCAAGTTTGATCTAACTGAACATGATCTTGGTGTCACGATTGACCTCATCAATCCAGACACTTACAAGATTGATCTCAATGCATATCCAGAACCTGAAGATGAAAGACTTATTTGAAAAGGATCTCGGTGCACCTGGGATGCTAAAAGATCACAGCACCACAACACAAATGTTTCATGGTTGCGTAAGACAGTACATACCTACTAAATACAACAGATTTGTCCAGAAAGCTGACAAGTCTGAAGCAAAGGTTAGTTTCAATATTAAGAAGATAATGAGAGAAGAAGATCTGTACAAAGACAGGGAGAGTCGGATAAATGCCATCAACACCACCTTTGAGAAGGCCAAACAGCTGATAATGAAACATTACAGTAAACCAGGCGTGATGCCTGTCAAAATTATGGAAGTTTTCCCAGATTTCCAGTTGTGGAAGCATCCTTTTGCTCAAGTTTTGTTTGACTCAGACTCTGCTCCAAAGTTACTCTGCTCCAGTTCAGTTGGAGATGTCACAGTCCATGATTAGGGGTGCTGTAGATGACAGCAGTGAACAGTTTGTGGCCTGCTTCTTGTCAACAGATGAAACTCTTGGTAAACGGAAACGGGACGCTGAGATTGATGAGGAATATGAAGAAGATGTTATGTATGAGTACTTGCTAGCAAGAGAGTACAATTGGAATGTCAAAAACAAACTGTCCAAGGGCTGCGAGGAGACATACTTCATCATCATGAGGGAGGATGGCATTTATTGCAATGAATTAGAAACAAGAGTGCGACTCCAGCAAACGTAGAAAAACAGTGGCCAGTGCTCAGGTGAACTCTGATTGTGAAACACAGGTCGTTAACTGACAAAGAGATGGCTGCACATGAGGGACGTCCGATGATGTTAGAACCAGCAGATGAAGAGGAGGAAGAACCTATGCCTAACCTGACAGCAGAAGTGAGGAACTGAAAGGTGGCTCTGATGCTGAAAGAGGGTGAGGATAACAAGAGAAAAGTCGACAGTGGAGAAGAAGAAGAGGATGATGATAGGGTTAGTGTGGGATCACATGGTAGTCGGAGGGTTGCTGGCAGCAGAAGCAAACGCCGCAGTGTTAGTAGAAGTAGAAGTAGGAGCAAAAGTGGCAGTCACAGTGGCAGCAGGAGTGTTAGCTGCAGCAGGAGTTGGAGCAAGAGTAGAAGCAAGTACGCCAGCCCAACACGGAGTGTTAGCAAGAGCAGAAGTAAAAGCCAAAGCAAGAGCCTAAGTGACAGAGGCAATGGAAGTGAAGAAGACGACAAGGGTAAAAAGGATGATGAAGAAATTTTCGGTTCAGCCAGCAGTTTAAAGGATAGTGATTAACCGATGATGAGTAATTGTTATATATATATATAATGTATTTTCTTTAAAATGCATCGCCTGATTATTTGAGAGAGAAAAAACTATTGAATCAAGACAGGCAGCATGAATTTTGAGTTTGAGAAAGAAAAGAAAAGGTATTAAAACATGCATTAATTTTTATCGGTCATTTTTTATGTTGCAAACTGAGCATTGTATTTCCAGATGTCAGTTCTCGTTTGATTCTTTTGACTTGAATTAGTAATGTGTGGCCTTCAACAATTGTAGAAAGTTTCAATTAATTTGTTCCTTACAGAAATAAAAACAAACATTTCACAAGGGTGTGTTTTTGTGTGAATACACTTTCTTTGGGAGTCACTCTCTAACTCCGAGATCATTGTGTCTTCCATGGCATGTCTGTGTGTGCTGTTTACTTCCTCTTGGCAGAGTCCATCCCAAGCCACATGCTCTGTTCACCTGCAGGTTGGTGTTGTTCTTTCAGCTATCTTGCCAGGGCAGTGGCATTAGAGCCTACTCTTTGCCATTTCACACCATGAATGGGATTATTCCGGTATTTGACTTACACATGCAACCTCCAGTTTTCCACACTTATTTGAGAAGGCTAGGTATCCAATTCAGCTACCCTGGAATCCATAGAGATTTTTTATATCATTAGAAACCAGTGGTCTTATTTTAAAAAATTCTCCAACCCCATGGTGTGATCGAACCAGGTAACTTGTGCGACTGAGGTGAACAGAGACACTTGTCAGCCACCTTTAGTAAAATATGTTTGTTGTCTGTTATTCCAGTTTGTGTGCAGGACAACATCATGTTGATGAACTTGAGTGTTTGTTGTTATTTGTGTGGCATTTTGATATTATAATTTCTTTCATGTTCTCCATGTGTGTATGACTTCCTTATGGGGACTTTTTGTGAGCACTAAAACATTGGGACACTAGCTGAGGAGATTTTAATTGATTATGATAGCGAATACCTTGGATTTATAAGATTATAGTTGATTATGATAGCGAGTACCTTAGATTTATAAGATTATAGTTCATTATGGCAGTCATACCTTAGGTTGGTTCCAAATGTTGCTGTATGGGGGAGGGGTTGGGGTCAGCGCCCAACCTTCCATAAATAACCAAATGGCTCGTGCATTCATCACCTATGCAGCAAAAGTCCAACTCGTGGCGGAACTGTTTTAACTAACAGGGAAAGGGGCGGCGGCGAGTCACTGGCGCCGAGAAATAACCAGAACGCTCTAGATGTGTATGCACGTACATGCATAGGCAGACACATGTGAGCGTGCCTACACACCTAAACTCGAGTAAGACCACATTCTGCTTAGCAAAGGAAAAGGGCTGAAGATGTAGGCAATCAGCCAGGAGGCGCACCACAGAAATCAGGATGCCACGCAATCACGCGTAATGAAATATGTCGACTGCTGCTAAATGTTATGGTGCTCGCCCTGCTTTGGACCCCCCAGACAGGGCAGTGCCGGGCCCTATGCCTCGAAAGGGTCCAACCACAGCTACTGGAGGTCCTTCTCAGATGTCCTGTGGAGCCAGGTCTGGCCATACCAAACAAAGACTAAAAATAATGCACTGGAATGCGGAGGGAGTCAGCAACACAAAAAATAGAACAAGAAAATATCTTGGACCAAGAAAAAGTAAGCGTATGTTGCTTACAAGAAACTCACCTCAACGAAAATAATAATTAAATATAGCCTTCAAAATCAGAGGCTACTGGTGTTTCCGATCTGACCGACAGGACAGGCGAAAGGGTTGGATACAGACCCTTGTAAAAAACACAGCTTCTCATATTGAAGTTTACATGGAAGGGGCTGAGGATCAGACACTTAAGGCAGGCAATACAGACCTACATCTGATCAATTACTACTGTCCAAATGACCGCCCGCAGGCACAGGACACACTACCATTAAAAGAAAAAATTGATTGTATGTGGCGACTTAAATAGCCACTCGCAGAGCTGGGGCTATAATCACATGGACCAGAGAGGAGAGAGACGGGAAGACTGGCATGGTGAGAATAGATTCATCTTGATTAACAAGCCGTCCGAACCACATACTTTCTACTCGAGATCATGGCACACTACAACTACACATGACCTGGCTTTTCATTTACCAGATCTGGAGTGGAACATTACACGAATTGTTGGGAAACAACTTGGTGGCAGTGACCATCGGCCAGTCTTTCTAACCGTAGAAAATGAGCTTGTAAGCGAAAGCAGCACCCTCTCGAGGTGGAACTACAAGAAAGCAGACTGGGCAATGTACAAGAATCACACCAGCATACTGGTTAGAAACCTGAACACTGAGAAAGACATAAATAAAGCTGTTGAAGAGTTTGGGAAATGCATACTACAGGCATCACGAGAAACAGTACCAAGAGGAGCCTGTAAACATTATAAACCCTAGTGGAGTAGTGAACTGGAACAGTTGCATAATGATGTGGAAGTGTGTAGGAAGCAAGCAGAGGCCAAATCCCGCCAAGAGCACCACAATAAATACCAGCAAGCGAAATCCAAATTTCAAAGGGCCAAATACACAAAGCTGAGAGTTAAAAAGAAGAGGCAACAAAGACATTTATGATCTATTTAAGTCCCCTCCAATCACTGGTATCGTGAAGGCTAAAAGACTGCAAAAATGGAAGATAATAGGGAAACAAAACTCGCTTACACTCAGGAAATAAATGACCGTAGACCCCTATGTAGACCAAGAAAACGGTGGAGAGATAATATACATACAGACCTACAAGCACTTGGAATCAACGACTGACAAGAGAAGGTCAACCAGAGAGACGAATGGAGACGGCTTGTATCTGCAAAAAAGAACCTTAATGGCTCGGAATACTGAAGAAGAAGAAGAAGCTGCAGGCTAGACGGAAAAGTTGGCAGGAGAAAACAGTCTCTGAACTTTGAAAGAGAGACAAGGAAATTGTGGAAGCTAATAAAACAACTTAACGACGAGGGCACAGGGAGGAACTCAAAAATTGCACTACATAAAGACGGAAACATCTTTACAGGAAAGTAAGCAGCTGACCAATTTGCGGACTTATTCGCACAAGATAACAATATCGACATTAGTCCAGATAAACAACAAGAGATTCGAGAGAAATGGCAACATACAGGACAGATATTTGTCTCCTGTAGTACATGAGGTTCTGGAGGCACCCATCACAATCAGCGAACTGGAACTAGCCATATCAATACTGAAAATGAGAAAGTCACCAGGAGCTGATGGTATCTCCAATGAAATGATCAGGAACCTAGGAACAGAGGCCAAAGCAAAGCCGTTGCAGATCTTCAATAACAGCTGGACCTTAGACAGTGTTCCACAAGCCTGGAGAGAAGCAATCATGATACCCCTCCTAAAATCAGGGAAAGATGGTTCTATTGCCTCTAGCTACAGACCAATTAGCCTCACCAGCTGTCTCTGCAAAACAATGAGGCACATCATCAATCACAGACTGCAGTGGTACATTGAAAGTGAAAACATCCTTGTGCTATAGCAAGCTGGCTTAAGGCAGTACTACTCTACGGAAGATCAGACAACCTACCTCTCTCAAGAAATTGAGTATGCATTCCAAGAGAAGAAGCTGGTGCTTGCTGCATGGATAGATCTGAAGAAAGTCTTTGACAGAGTCTGGAAAGAAGGTCTGATGAAGAAACTGAGAAACTATAAAGTGAATGGAAGAATGCACAAATGGGTGAAAGCATATTTGCACAACAGAAGAGCCCGAGTACAGATAGACGGACTCAAGAGCAAGAAAGTACTACTGCGTCACGGTGTTCCCCAGGGCGGAGTCTTGTCCCCCACACTTTTTCTAATGTTCATCAATGATCTTGTTGCTAATCTACCGCATGGAATTAAAGCTGAAATGTACGCTGATGACCTGGTTCTATGGAGCACAAATGAACATGCATCAATGGCCACCAGATCGCTACAAAGAGCTGTAGATACATTTGCTGCATGGGCAAATAGATGGTGTGTCAGCATAAACACTGCCAGGTGCAGCACCACCCTATTTACCCTCTCTCCAAAACAAAAGGCAGGGATAATCCAAATAAATGGAATATCCCTAAGAGAAGATAAAGAACCAACATACCTTCGAGTAACATTTGATGACAGGCTGACATGGAGAAAGCACACCAACAAAGCATTAGCAAAAGCCAGAAGGAAAATAGCCATCCTGAGAAAGCTAAGTGGAGCCAGTGGGAAAATACTTAGCAAAGTTTATCAACAGAGCATACGACCACACCTGGAATACGGGTCAACTGCGTGGTGTTCAGCATCAAAAACCACACTACAAGAGCTGGACAAGGTGCTAAATCAAGCACTTAGAGTCACCACAGGAGATGGGATGAGATCAACCCCTATAGGAAATGGAGAAAATGCGGAGGACACAAGCACTGAGAGAGCGCAGAGATACGAAAACGCTAATACAACAGTAAATCTCCTCAGCTTGCCAGGCCACCCTATGAAGATCAGATTTGAAAACCTAGCTATGGGGCGGTTGAAAAGAAGCAGGCAATGGACTATTTACAGGATATCACTGTCAACCCCAGAAAATTACTGCTCTTGTTGATGTCTTGGCAAGTTTGCCATTGCTTTCTGAACGACCAGCTCCCATACAATCACGTTAAAACCCAGCGCGACGCGATCTGTTGCCAAATCGGTCGCATCTGTGTTTTAGAACGCAGGTTAGCGGGCTCACGAATCGCGTCCGTAAGCCCTTAGCCACGGAGCTTGGCAACGGCAAATTACTGAACGTAAAATTGCCTTTTACAATCAATCAATCAATCCATGTGCCATGCCGGAAAGCGTGGGAGGTCATGATTCGCCATTTCATTCGATAACCAGAGTCGTGGATCAGCTCAGTGTTCCAGTTTCGTCCATGCCATGTGGCCAAGCCATCCAGGTATTTTACTCTCGGTCTTCCTCTTGGTTTCTTCCCACCGATATTGCCAGTTGTCACTAAGTTCTCCAATCCATTTCTTCTCATAACATGTCCAAAGAATTGTGACTGTCTACGTCTAATTTCTCTAATTAATTTACGATTTTCATTTGTCTCCTGTAGTACTTGGTCATTGGTTTTTCTGTCTGTCCATGGTATTCTTTGCATTTTCCTCAGAAACCACATTTCTGCAGCCATCAGATGTTTTCAACTTGACTGCTCATTGTCCAAGTTTCACATCCATACAAAAAAAAAAAAAAACAGGCTCTATGTATCCCCTCAACACTCTTTTTCTTATTTCAATTGACATCCTTTTATTGGTCAGAATGTTTTTCATCTTGCTAAAGGCTACTTTCACCATGGCGATTCTTGTTCTAATCTCTTCAAGGCATCTCCCATCAGATGTTATGTCTGTTCCGAGATAATTACAATCAACCTGTGGCTAATCGCAAAGGTCATACAAGAAAGTGCTTTATGTCACAAATATGAAATGATTGAGTGACTGATTTAGGAACCGACATCACAGCATTCGGGGCATTCCCATAAGCGCTCCGTCCCCATCCTCAGCAGCCAGCGAAGAGATCCAACACTAATAGTACCAGTAGCAATCTGATTATAGGTCCGTCTCGCCTTTCCTCCGAGCGTCGGCCAGATCCCCTCGTCACTCCTCGCTGTCTCATTCTTGCCAGATCATGGTCAGTGCAGGATTTACGTATAAGCTACATAAGCTCCCAAAAAATATTGTCCGAGTGAGCAATTTGTCACTGACATAGAATATCTGGACTTATAAAGGGCCCCATATTTCAAATAGCTTAGGGCCTTTTCAAGTCTAAATCCGGCCCTGACCATGGTAATCCATTTGCTCCTCCGAGGTGTACACGTGTTCCCACAAGACACAAACACGTCTGCCGTATCATGTATCAATACTCCACCAAGTTTTGAAGAGCCAGCCAATCTGTCCGTGTGTTCATTTCCCAGCACACCAGCATGCCCCGGAGAAAAGATAAATATGAAATATCACACGAGAGAGCCAGGCTGGTATACAGTTAAGTAAAGATCGGGCAAGTTTCAACACCTTGGTGCATGTCCCATAATTTTTATATATCATCATCATCAAGTGCCGTGCCGGCTGGCGTAGGCGTTCATGACTCTCCACAGATCTCAGTCTTTGTTGTTCTGGATCAACTCTGCTGATGATATTCCTCCATGCCACCGTCTCAATCCATCGATAATCAGTACTGATTATTTCAAATATAAGATAAGTTAGGTGGTCAATATAATAATGATTGATATATCTATAATATTAATAACTACATGTAATAATGTAATGATTAGTAATAGAGCAATAGTAATACCATTATATACTATTATTAGTAAAATACATTACATTATATATTATACTATTACTATTAGTAATAATACTACTAACAGTAGTGTAAAATTGCAGCTATCTTAATCTAATCTATATTACTATACTATAATAACTATACTTCTTCTTCTTCTGCGTTCATCCGGAGTTTTTTTCTTCCGGATGTGACTGCGTTGTGCCTGTAAAGAGCTGCGTTCTTGCGCCGTTAGGCCGACACATCCGACTTCTGCGGGCATTTGTTGACCGGGTTAACCTTCCCGGATATTACTATACTACTAGTATTACTATATTTATAAAAAGTCGCTTAAAAGTCGACAGGGTCGACTTCATTGCACCGGGTTTTATCCCATATGGCTCGATCTCTTTCCGCGGCGCGGAAAGTGTCGCACCAAGCACGAACTCCGTAGCTCCAGCGAAGACCCACAGGAGTCTCCGAAAAATTTCTCTCATGAACCGAAGGACGCGGCCAGGAATCGAAAGCACAACCACATCCTTCGGTGCTACGATAATTTAATAATAATATATAAATAATATTTATATTGGCACTCTATACTATACTATTAATATTCATTACCACGACAGCTGGCTTTGCTACTCAGAACATTTCATTTCCTGGTACCAATTTTAGGTTGAATGGACTAGGACTAGAGTCACGGTGACATTTTAAAACAAACGGACCTGTCCTCGACGGGGGGGGGGGGGGGGGGGAATTGGGAAATGTGGTGATGATGACCACCAGCCGTGCATCTTCATCATTGCCTTTACCGCGGGTTCACTAGATCGGTAGCCATGACACATAACTGTGATGACGCTAAGGTTGCCGGGATATAACCTAACTTGTGACCCAACTGTCAGCCGGTTCTGTGGTGTAGTGGTTATCACGTCTGCTTTACACGCAGAAGGTCGCGAGTTCGAACCTCGCCAGAACCTCTTTTTGATTTTTTTTTTTTTTAAATTACTTGTTTTATATATTCAATACTTCCTAAGTAATAAATACATACAGTTGTAAACATATTATATACTCACACGTGGACATAATAAACATGATTGCAGATCTTCAAAGTGACGGGAAGAACAGGCTCGCCAGCTGCCATAAATTCAATCAATCAGGTGCCATCTCCACAATGAAGCTTGGCTGCAATGGATCTCCAACACTGTCTGTCTCTCGCCCTGACTGTACATTCTGTCAGGCTGATGTTCCTCCATCTCTTGATGTTATCTTGCCACTTGTATCGTTGTCTACCTCTTGCTCCCTTGCTCTCAACCTTGCCAACCAGTATGGTTTTTATATCACATCCTTCAGAGACAAGCGAAGAGAGAGTGAGGAGGAGAAGACGAGGAAATGGTGTGAGAAGAAGGCATAGAAATAGGAGGGCGGGCGCCAGGAGAACAAGACGAAAAGTGGAGAGACTAGGTTTCAACTATGTAAGAGTGGGATACTGGAATTGTCGCAGTGCCAGACAGAGAGGTCCTGTACTGGAGAGACTAATATATGATTTTGATGTCCTCATGCTCCAGGAGCTAAATACAAATACCATTGCCCTGGGTACGCCAGTTTTATAAACCCTACTGGGCAGATCAGACATGGACAAGGTCTGCTGGTGAAGGAAGGAGTGAAGCATGTGGTACTTGACTTGAGCCAGGGTATACAAATGGAGAGTGGTGGCTTAAGTTGGAACATCATAAATGTATATGCCACAGTGGACTGTTTTGTCAGAAAGGAACACTGGGACTGGCTTCAGGAATTGGAGGAATTACCAGGTGATAGGCTACTCATATGTGGAGACTTCAATACAAGGAACAGAGATTGGGACAGTAGTGGAGAAAACCGACAGGGAATTGCCCTTGCAGATGCCATGGTGGACTCCGATGTAGTCTGCATAAATGATGGTAGGCCGACAAGAATGGCAATGATGCCTGGCGATGCAGACACAGCTATTGACTTGGCACTTGTCTCCCAATCATCAGTCCTTGATGTAAAGTGGACTGTTTTGAATGACCATGGGAGTGATCACATGCCATGCTCAGCCCTGATCTCTAAATCCAGGAAAGTTAAAGCTGGGAGAGCGCGGAAGACCTTCCGGTATGAGTGGACCGACAGCCTTCTTGGACGCCTCAGACAAGGGGCATGCAACAGGACTGTTAAAACTCCTTTTTTGCAGCCCCCATGATGGACCCCAGAAGTAGACCAGGCTTGGAAAGAAAAGAGAGCTGCAGTGAAGCAGCTAAGGAAAGTGCGACAGACACCTAGAAGCTCACGAGAGGAAGTGGACACGGCGGAAAATGTCAAGAAAGACAAGGTGGACGTTTTCAAGCGCTGTGCTGCAGAGGACAAAAAGGCAAAATGGGAATGTTTCATGAATGAGATTGGAGGTGATAAAACACTGCGAAAATTCTGGAAACTGCACAGACAAATACAAAGAAAAGATCAGCCTATGACAGTGGGAACAATTTATAGAGATGATGGTGTGCGCGTGACAACAGACAAAGAGAAAGGGGAGGCGTTTCTCCAGAGATTTTTAGAGCAGACCAATCATGATGATGTGGACACCAGGGATGCAGTTAGAGAGAAGTTATCTGGCACCATTAAGAATATGCCTTGTGAAGACATAATATGGGTTGAAGATGTTAAACATATTTTGAAAAAGGCAAAAGACACGGCACCAGGGCCTGATGGTGTCAGGTATGGCCACATGAAGGCTTTGAGCGATGTGGACCTGAAGGAGATGGCCGGCTGCTTTAACCAGAGCATTAGGACAGCATCAGCACCGCAAGATTGGGTACACAGTTATCTCATCCCTCTCCCAAAACCATTCAAGGATCATTCAAAGTTTAGTAGCTTTAGGATCATCACCCTTCAAAATACATTTGGGAAGGT
Source organism: Cepaea hortensis (assembly GCA_963921405.1). Lineage (NCBI taxonomy): Eukaryota > Metazoa > Mollusca > Gastropoda > Stylommatophora > Helicidae > Cepaea > Cepaea hortensis. The sequence goes on from OY992881.1 coordinate 8,155,590, forward strand.
TTTAGAGAAGATAGTCGCTGTCAAGCTGCAAGAGTTTTTGGAAAAAGGGGGGGGGGGGGGGGGGAAGCTTCTTCCAAGAGGCCTGGGGAGCTACAGGCCAGAAAAATATACCTGGTCAAATGCAGCCACTTTTGCCTTTGACATTTATGAGGGGTTCCAGAGTAGACAGGAAACGATGGCGGCAGCGCTTGATCTCGAGGATGCGTACAATAGAGTTCGATATGATATTTTGATGACCGCACTGATGGAGAAGGGGGTCAATCCCTGGTTGGTGAATTGGATAGCGGCCGTCCTGCATTCTCGTCGGGTTGCTCTCCGTCTGGGCGCATGGACCTCAGAGCCACATATTTTAACCCCGGGACTGCCACAGGGATCTGCAACCTCACCGGTGCTCTTTAATGTGTATACGAGCAAGATTGCAAACCTAGAAGCACCAGGGGTTGGAAGGATAATAACATTTGCAGATGATATTCTTGCATATAGGCAGGGGAGAGATAGGGAGCAAACAGCCCAGGAGTTACAGGCGACAGTAGATAAAGTGATTGACTGGTGCACTGAAATGGGTGCTGTCATCCACCCGCAAAAGACAGCTGTTTTGTGGTGCTCTCTGGACAGCAGGATTTTGAGAGCCGATGTTCCAAGCCTCACGATAGATGGTGGAAGCGTCCACAGAGAGAACACACTGAAATATCTTGGAATCACATTTGACAGTAGCCTGTCCTTCAAAGATCATGTGGAGATGGTTGTGACAAGATTTCAAAAGGGACTCAACGCACTTAAAACTATGGCTGCAATGGACATAGAACAGAGAATGCTTTTCAGACTATACCAGAACTTGATCCTTTCAGTGATTGATTATGGACTAGGACTGCTCACTGTCTCAAAGAGTCAGCTGGTAAGATTGGAGCGCATACAGAACGAAGCTATGCGGGTCATTCTGGGATGCACCAGAGACGCCCCAGTTGTATGTATGCGTTACATCCTCGGTTTGCCGACTGTTGCTGGTAGGCTCAATGTGATGCAGGCGAAGGCATGCCTCAGAGTAGCTGCTGACACAGATCATCCGTTGCATGAGGCGCTGGACGCAGTTACGGGACAGCGACTGATAAGAGGGAAATCATGGATGGCTCAGGTGGAAGATACGATCAGACAGGTGTGCCCCTTGGAGAGCATTAGGTGAGGAGAGGAATGGGTCAGAGTGCCAGCGGAGCAGTTAGACTTGTGCAGAGTTATAATCACATTGAGCCGGGAGTGCAGGGAGTGGCCAGCAGGAGCTACGGAAGTGGAAATCCAGCAACTAATTCAGGATAATGCTCGCTCGGGTGATGTGATTATCTACACAAATGGTTTAGTGTTGAGATGTAGTAGAAGTGCCTGGGGGTTCTTGGCAAAGGCTAATGGCCGACGTTCGGTGCAGGAGAGCCTGGCATATGATACCACAACATGTAGTTTAAGAATGGAGGTGAAGGCAGTCAGTGCAGCTTTCCGCTGGATGGAGAATACGATACACACACACACATCGTGATTGTAACTGACTCAGAAAGCATGCTGCGTAGGGTGAGGATAGGCAGGCTTCGCGCAGAGTGGCTTGCTTCACTTCGGAAGTCACGGGTGACAAGCATCGTCTGGATCTTTTCTCCGGGGCATGCCAGTGTGCTGGGGAATGAACAGGCAGATAGATTGGCTGGCGCTGAAAACTTGGTGGAATATTGATGCATGATAAGGCAGACGTCGTTGCGGCCTTGTGGGAACACGTGTACATTTCGGAGGAGCAAATGGATCACCATGGTCTAGCAAGAATGCGACAGTGAGGAGTGACGAGGGGATCTGGCCGATGTTTGACGCTTAGAGGAAAGGCGAAACGCACATATAATCAGATTGCTACTGGTACTATTGGGGTTGGAACTCTTCGCTGGCTTCTGAGGATGGGGACGGTGCGCTTATGAGAATGCCCCGATTGCTGTGATGTCAGTTCCTAAGTCAATCAATCAATCAATCTATGGTTTTTATAAAAGTATTATGTCTTTTAACGTGCCCGAAATATTTCACTTGACTCTTTTTAAAGTCTTTCATCAACTCTCTTTTCATTCCCAGTTTTTCTAGAGCCTCTGTATTTGATGGTTTTTGTTTCCATGAAATACGACATATTCGTCTGTATACCCACATCTCCAGGGCCGGTTCTCTCTAAACAACCATATTGTGAAAACAGACCTGCCGGCAGTAAGAATGGATGGGAGCATTTTGAGTAGAACCCAGTCAATGACATATCTTGGCGTGAGACTTGATCGTAGCCTGTCCTTCAGAGATCATGTCGATTATGTCATAACGAAGGCTCGAAAAGGTTTGTCAGCAATGAGAGTCATGGCGACTGCCAATATCGAGCAAAGACTGCTAATACTTCTGTTCCAAGGACTGGTGCTTTCACGCATCGAGTATGCCCTGGCCATCCTCACTGTCAGCCCTACACAGATTGGAAGACTTGAAAAGGTACAAAACGAAGCCATGCGCATCATTTTGGGCTGCACGAGAGACACCAGCTGTGTAGCAATGAGATACCTCCTTGACTTCCCGACAATGGAACACAGGATCAAGATCTGGAGAGCTCGTGCATACTTAAAAATAAGTGCAAAGGAGGAGCAGCACCCTCTGCATGACGCTATATTCAGAGAAAAGGGTGACAGGCTAAAGAGGGGCAAATCATGGATGGGTCGGGCGGAAGATGTCGTCAGACAGGTCTGCAGTCTTACCAGTATCAACCCCGGCAAGGAATGGGTGCCGGTGCCTCCAGCTTTTAAGTGCACTTTCTCCTGCATTATCACACACGACAGACGGTGCAGAGAGCAGAACCCTGCCGCTGTCAATGCAGAGGTTAACGCGCTCATCTATGAACACTCAGATAGTCCCGAAGTGCTCATCTATACAGATGGATCTGTTGTAAAGCAGCAGAGAAGTGCGTGGGCATTTACAGCCCGTTCAGCGGGCCGAACCGTTCAAGAATCCAGTGGTGCCCACTCTATTACCACGAGCAGCATGACGATGGAGGTGATAGCAGTTACACAGGCTTTCATATGGCTGGAATCACAGCATTATACCAACGTGTGTGTACTAAGTGATTCAATGAGCATGATTCAGAAGGTCGAAGCTGGAGCTGTACGCAGACAGTGGACTGAGTCGCGGAAGTCTGTTGTTCGTAAAGTAACCTTCATCTTCGTCCCGGGACATGCGGGAGTCGAGGGAAATGAACGAGCTGATAAACTGACTGGCTCTGCACACCCTGTAGATGGCCAGCCCATGGATCGTGCAGATGTTATTAACGTCCTCAAAGATATGGCGAGAACAGAGGACTTTGACGTCAGTGAATCCCCATCACTGTCCAGGATGAAAGACTTGGGAGTAAGAATCGGCACGGCCAGACACGAGAGGTACATTGGGAAAACAAAGCGCCTCGTCAACCAACACAGAACTGGCACTATGTAGGAATCTATGAAGTTTTCTGACACAATAGATCACGCTTAGAGCTTCCAATTCAGAGACTGAGTATCGTCCTTCAGCAGGAGTGATCTTACGACTTACGTACATTATCGAATGAAACCTTCCTTCGTAAAATTGGCCTAAGACGCCAGAAATGGAAATAGCACTTGCGTCTGTACGGAGAAAATAGGTAAGATTCTGATTAGGCAAACGCAAAATAGGTGGAACGCTGAACATACGTTTCAATTTTGATAACGCATCAATTAACTTTGCATCCTGAACATTTAGTTTTACAGATGCTTTTAAAATATTCGAAAAAATGCTGGTAATTTCAGCAAAAATTGGGTATAAATTTGCTGTAATAATTGACAAGACCAAGCAAACTACGGACCTGTTTCTTGGTCGTAGGCATAGTTAAATTAAGAATCTTGGTCACAATTCTTTCATCTGTTCTGAGTTGGCCTCTGCTGATTGTATGGCATAGGAAATCGATTTCTTCCATACCCAACTCTACTTTAGTGGGTTTCACTGTAAGACCGAATAATCGCAATCTCTCGAAGACATGTCGCAGTTTCTGTAAGTGTGATGTCCAGTCTGCTGTATGGATGCAAATGTCGTCAATTTAGGTAGATGTATTAGGAATTCCGTGTAAAAGGTCTCTCGTGAGTCGGACAAAAGTGGCTGGAGCATTACGAAGACCGAAAGGAAGAAAACGCCACTCATACAGGCCTAGAGGTGTTGAGAATGCTGTCAAAGGAATAGACAATGATTCCATCGGGACCTGCCAATAACCTTTTGTAAGGTCAAGTTTAGAGAAGATACGTGATGTTGACATATCGAGGATACGATCGTCACATGAAGGGATAGGCTCAGCATCGACTTTGGTCACGTTGTTTAACCGGCGATAGTCGACGCAGAGGCGGATCGTGGAGTCCTTTTTTCTGACTAGAATGATAGGAAAAGAGTATTCTGAGTGTGATTTCTGAATTATTCCACTCGACTCAAGATTTAACAATTCCTTGTCCAGATTTTCCCTGTAACTTAATGGGATGGAATAAGGTCGGCATTTGATAGGTGTTTTATCATTCAGAATAATAGAGTGTTATATTCTGTCTGTCTTACCTGGGATGTCGGAAAAAATGTCCCTGTACTCAGTTACTAACTCTATTAGTTGTCGTCGTTGCTCGTCTGTCAGTTTCCGTTCTAAACGTATGCTATCAATTGTCCCAGTCGTGTCTACTGTCGGGACTGGTAATTCTATTCCATCGTCATCTGTCTGATTAAGCACTGTTGTTGTACTAGCTGTGTGTTCTGTTTCCTGGCTAGGTGTGTTTGCGCTGTCGGCGTCCACTGTCGCCCTACCTAGTGTAGTTGTGTTGTGTACGTCTGTCGTCCGATTTCTTGGTGTAGGTGCATCTTGTTCGTCTGTCATCAGTTCTTGTCGTGAAAAGTAAGGCTTCAGCATGTTGAAATGAAATATCTTTAATTTTCCCTTTATCGATATTTCATAATCGACATCTGATATCTTTCGTTCAACTTTGAATGGCCCTTGCCATGACGTTAGTAACAAGTTACGTTTATCTGGTAGTAAAAGTAGCACCTTTTGATTGGGTTCAAGGTGTAGGGTTTTGGCACCCTTATTTGCATATTCGCGGTACATCTGGCCTTTTCTCTCCAAAGATGATTTTGCTATTACGCACGCCTTCATAATTTTATCGCGTGTCTCTGTTACCATCTCGTAAGGTGTTAATGCGGTTGGATTCTCTACTGAGCTAGTGATTAGCTGATGGTATATTGTTAGGGGTCCACGAGGATTCACCCCATAAACTAAATCAAAAGGTGAGAAACCCGTACTTGAGTGCGGAATTTCTCGATGGGCAAATAACACTGCTGGTAATAGAGTATCCCAATCAGATGGGTTCTCTGCTGTTACTTTCGCCAGCATGTGTTTAAGATCCCCGTTAATTTTCTCTATGTAGCTACAAAAATGCTGTTCTATTCCTAGCAATTTTGTTAGGGCTTGCATAGCAGCCGAAATAAACTGCGTTCCTCGGTCGGATAAAATAGTTCGAGGAAAGCCAAATCTACAAAATAGATGTAAGAATACATTTGCCACATCTTTGGAGGTGATGTATTTAAGTGGCACGGCTTCGATCCACCTTGTACAGAGATCCACGAGGGTTAGTATAAACCGGTCTCCTTTGTTCGACACCTGATTCAGGGGTCCAACAATATCCACCGCTACACTTTCGAATGGTCTAGAGGCCAATATTGAACGCTGGACCTCGGCAATTGCATGCTTTCCCTTTCTCACTAAATGTTGACATATAGTACATGATCGACAGAAAAGTTTAATATCGTTACAAAACTTGGGCCAATAGAAGTGTGACAAAATTCTGGCTCTTGTTTTGTCATAGGCCAAATGTCCAGCAAACGGTGACTCATGTGCAATCTTTAGCACATTTTGTCGGTGTTTTAAAGGTAACACCGTCTGCTGAATTTCATGGTTATTTGTTGTATAATAACGCATGAGAATTCCGTTGTGTATTTTAAAATACCACGATGAATTTTTAGTAACTTTCGCTCGCTCACCTAACAATTTAAAATAAGGTGTGATAGTTTGATCGGTGCGTTGTGCCTCGATAAACTCTTGTCGAGTAGCACTGTTACTAGCACCGCTGGGTGTTAACAACTGTAACATTTCATTTTGTAGGTCAGTGTAATGTGTTTGGGTATCTGACCTCGTTACAGCATTAGCCGTGTTTGTCTGTTTCCAGGCTAATATTTCGTCATCAGTACATTGTATTAATGATGCCAAGCAACCCAAAATCAAATCAGTACAGGGATTTTGCAGGATTGCGCACGTAAATTTGCCGGCAAGGAACGGGGTGTTTATGCGGACTTTTGCCAGCGGGTATTTCTCAATGTTTCCAGAGAAAGTACGGCATTTAACAAACTCACCCGTATAGTCTTCTGGCTTAACTAGGTCTCTTTTTACCCCAAGTAAAGTGCTGCCGCTATCAAGTAAACATTGGCATGGCTGTTCGTTGACCAGTGCATCGTGGAACTTTAGATTACCTCTGGAGGCTAAAGCTGCATTAGCATCTTCGTTGGAACACACTCACACTCATTGAATGGTAATACATTTTCAAGATCGAAGTCAACTACACTCTCAGCGTCTGATGATGTATCTAAGAGCACAGCATTGCTAGCCTTCATTCGTTGCCTGCCCGAACATTTAGAAGAATAATGGCCGTAACTTGAACAGAAGAAGCATTTTACAGCTCGTTTGTATGAGTCTCGTTTGTTTTCCTGCTTTTTCATCATCATTTCAAGATGAGCAGGATAAGATGGACTTTTATCACACATAGAGTACTGCGGATGAAATAATTTGCAGTATACACACTGTGGTGGCTTCTGATAGGGTTTATCTTTCTTTTGATACCCCTTTTGGTTGTATGATTTGCTAGGTACGTTTTTGGCAAAAGCAGTGATCTCAGTGTCATGTGAAGATGTTTTAAATATGTCCCTGTTTGAGGAAAAATATGCAGAGCCACGTTTTTCGAGTTGTTCAATAGATTCAATGTCTGTTTGTTGAAGGAACTTAGCAAAGGGAGTAGGAAATGTGGATATGACTTTATCCATCACCATTAAGTCTTGCAATCTATCAAAGTTCTTCCCTACCTTCGCTGCCTTAAGCCATTTATTGAATATACTCTGGACATTTGATACGTAGTCTAAGAACGTTTCAGTTGGCTTTGGTTTTATCTGAGAGTACTGGATCTGATATCCAGGAGCATCGAGAAGTAAATGCTGCATAATCCTATCATGGATGTACTGATAGTTACTTCTTAGATCTGATGGTATAGATTCTATGACCTTTAATGGCTTCCCACTGAGATTTCTCATATAGATCATCGCCCAATCATCTAATGGTATTTTCTGACTTCTAAGCTGGAACTCTATATTCTCAGTCCAAGCTGATATTGAAACGCCTTGACTGAAGAGCTTGACGATCCCCTCATACTTAGAGAATTTGTTTTGCTCTTCTTGACTCTTCTGTTTAGTAGCGGCTATCTGGATGTTAGAGTCAATCTCCATCTCTTTCATCTTCAACTTTGTTTGTGATTCTACCTCTATTTGTTTCTGCTTGGTGGCATGGTCTAAATCTAACTGTTTTTGTTTGGTGGCTTCCTCTAACTCCTTCATCTCTTTCAGATGTTGTCTTTCCAATGCTCTTTCATCTCTCAACTTATCTGTTTCTTCTTTGTATTTTTCGTTTGCCCATTTCTCTAACTTTTCTCCAGTATGACCTAGTTCTTTGCCAGCCTGGATGCAGTCACTTAATGATGACATTATATGGCTTTATGTTCTTCCACACTTGTTATTAATATAATTTCACAGTATAATTTTACAGTTATTATGTGTTAAATATTTACATCATCACTGAAAAAAAGAAGGATGCATTGTTAAGGATGGTTTTCAAAATTAGTGGAAAATATACTCATCTAATGTGCTGGAAAATACGGCACTCGAGATGTTCCACCGTTGTCTTTCGTACACACAACTGATCGACTTGCTTTCACAACTGATGTCTCTGTTTGTTAGAGCATCAATAGTTTAGAAACATGCATGTAATGTATAATACATGTTTGATCTTAATTTCAAATATTATAGTTTCTATGGACGGTACTTATAAATGTGACATAAATAATGATGATTGATGTAAATGATATGAATGTATGATAGTCTAAATGATCGTCAATGAATGTCAATGTCGTCTTGTCTTCACTTTCTATCGTCTCTGACTGAGCTGCGCTGTATGACTTAACTTAACCTCTAATCTATTTTTGTTGTGCAAAAAGAATTTGATTTTGCACAAGTATAACCGTGAATGTGATAAATGTTGACATCATGATAGTATCACACACAATGGTTCACAAACGATGGTTATGTTTGAATTTCGATACATTTTTATCAAAATAGTTTACATAAATAACATAGATAATATTTTATCGAACTTCCGAAAAACTAGTAAATTTAATTGCTTATATGTGGCTCAAGCTCCACAAATCGTAATTAAATCGTACTTTCCAAATAGTTATTTCAAGTACTTTAGAAAATGGTATCCTAATGATAATTAATGGTTGTTTAAGGCACTTCTGATTACCAACTGGTATTCTGATATGTTTATCAAATGGTATTTGGCTGTGGTTCCAAGCCCACGATTTCGACACCAAATGGTAATTGGATGCTGATAAACAAATGGTAATGAGTGGTTGTTCAGGAACTTCTGACACCAAATGGTATCCTGCCTGTCAGCAACTCACTTGCGACAGGCATACAAGGATTCCCTACTTTTTCACCACACGAAAGTGACAACTCGTGTTGTTTGCAAAAGGATACATTTTATTCGGAGCTGATCATACTCCACGAGCGGAATACCACATCGTTATTACACATCATATTATGTTATGCAGATGGAATGAAGAGATGATATAATAATAATCACTAATGAAGCTAAGCTAAGCTAACTATTGATACTGTCCTCAACTACAAAGTAACCACAGCGGATATACAGTCTGCTCTTAACGCCGTCCAGTCTCTGTATGAACCAGCTCTCTGTGCTGTGTTCAGCTACGAGCAATTATCACTCCGTGCGTCCGCTAGTTTACGTGTTCCAACACGTTGGTCACTTGGTTGGAGTAACCAGAATTACAGGTTGCGCCTCGTGAATCTGGTTTCCCAGTCTCTTGGGTAACTCCAGCTCACTTGCACTTGTTGCCCTCCTTGTTGACACAAGTGTGTCCCGTTATAGCTATTTATAGTATTTGTGTCTCTTCTGTCTGGTCTCCTAATTCGTTATGTTACTTGTCCTTTTCCTTATCTCTATTAAGCTCTTCCTAGCTTTACGCTTGTACGTAGCTCTTTGACAATGCATCACTGTGTAATCAAATATATGTTTTATGTAGCATTTGACTGGCTTTTTATATTTACTCAGTAATACAGTCCCATGTATATTTGTCTATATGTATATGAATATCGTGATTCATGTACTATTCCGTATGATGATAATTCAAATCCAGAAATTTATCGTCATAAGCAACATTATTATAAAAAGATATAATCCAAAATCTACCACTACCCACTTCCCATTACTATAACTTCTCATTAGTCATTAATATATTTGTGATCATGGCTTTATTAATTTAATTTACAGTGTAACCAACTCTTCCGTTTCTTCCTTTTAAAAGATATGTTTGTCACATAGGTAAACGATAGTGGGTTGTGGTCAGAATGTAATATTTTTTTTCTTTTACTAAGATGCTTTAAGGTTTAAACTCATAATTTTGGGCCTTAGATGCTAATAATTGTTATATGTGTATAGCATATTGGTTGAGAACAAGACAGCTGCCTATTTATTTTATTGCTTTTCAGGCTGTGTGACTGTGAATATACTTCTTTTTTAAACCTGAGCATATTTAAGTAGATTTGAGTGAATAAGATTTCATGTTGCTATCTTCACGAAGTCAGTGTATCATATTTGTACATTCATCACGTACATACCATAACTGAGGTACGGGTTGCTATTTTTTCTTATTTCGTTAATAGCTTGATGTTAAACTGATATACTAATCACAACTTGTACTCCTAACCTGGCAGAATATGTTTGTAACATTTCTTTTTGCTTGTTGAAAGCCACCCTTTTTGTGATATCTCTTATACTTCCTTACAAGTTTAATAATCTGCGGTTTCTTGTGCTAATGGTTCATACTAAAAACAATATACCATAGTAATTATTTCCCTGTAGGTTATTTATGAGGACGGATTTTCATATATTCAGTTGTATTGCTACTTCCCTCTAACATTTTTCATTGCATTGGTCAGCATATTATTGTTATCATCATCATGTGCCGTGTAGATATCTTGGGGTTTTCCTAGTGACAACCATAATGTGTCTTCTTACAATTTAATTCTAACACTTGGTGGTCTCTGTCTGAGAAGAATTAAACTGGAGAATTGGTGACAATCGGCAAGATCGTGGGAAAAACAAGGAAAGGGGGGGGGGGAGAGAAATAAATACATGGATGGCTTGACCACATTGTGTTGTCGAGACAAGAACACTTAGCTGATGCACGACTCTTGTGATCTAGTGAGATGGTGGAACATGACCGCCCATGTTTACCGGCATGGCACATGGTGATGATGATGAATTATGCACATCTCCGCATATAGTAAATGATATAGATCCTGCTCATTACCTGCACTCAATGCTGCACCAGCCGCATATCTAATGTTATTGTTGTTACGTTCCAAACTGATGATTCCTTTCACATCTTCGAAATATCTGAAAACGTTTTAACTGTGTAAGGAAAAATGAGCTGGAGACAGGACTTATGTAACACGCTACTCAGAGGAAAGAGGATATTGCCTGTTGTATTCACAGCGTGGAACAATGGTGTTTAACATAATTTCTCATAGAAAGAGGAGATTGAAGGATCGTTTTCGGCTCTATAACAGACGGAGGACAATATCGGAGAACAACTTTACTATGAATAATCTCTGTGAAATATACACATATTTTAATTTTGTTTACACTTTAGCATTATCAGTGTGTTCTGAATATTGTCTTTCATCTATGTCGTTGTATACCACCCCATATTCACACTTTAGTATTAATAAGAATAGATTAAATCTCTTACACACTGTTGTTTCTTATAGAACTGTGTGCCTTGTGGTCAAGCCATTAAGGGATTTTCTTTCCTTTCTCCGCCTTGTTCTCTTCCCCTCAATCTTGCCAGTTGTCACCAGGTTCTCTAGATTTTCTCTCATAAAGTATCCAAACAACTGTGACTGTCTAATTTCTGAAAGTAGTTTACGTTTTTCATTTGTTTCTTGTAGGTTTCGGTCATTGTTTTTTTCCCTGTCTCTCTGTGTTATTTTTTACATTGTGCCATGATTCGTCAAATCACACCTTGTTATCCATTTAAAAAAATGCTACCTTCGCCTTGACGATTCTTGTTTTTATAACTTCAAGGCATTTTCCAAAAGATATATTGACTGTACCGAGATAAATGTTCAATATGTACGTCAAATTAAGAAAACTATTAAATAAATTTTATAAAAAGGTAGACCAAATTGAGAAAAATATTAGCCAAAGTAAGAGAAAGGTAAACCAAATTAAGAAAAACATATTAACCAAATTAGTTAGTTAGTTAGTTAGTCGACAGATCATCCTCGTTGCACATCAAACCATTCAGTCCATAAGTGCTCGGATCCCCTCCTCAGCAAATCCCGCAGCGTGTAGTGGCTAACGACGCCAGTTCTGTGTTGGTTTATCAATCTTCTTTGGCTTCCTGCGTAGTGTTATTGTTTAGCCACTCCTCTTTTAATTTGCTGCTCTCGCAGTCTGGCCATTGTTGTAGATTCACAGTCATCACTTGGTTCTCGCAAAAGTCTCACTTCTCGTAGAGCATTCAGAATGTCAGCCTGGTCCATGCCGCGTCCGCCCTCCACAGTAGCCTCACCTGCGAGCTTGTCAGCCCGCTCATTTCCTTGTACTCCCGCATGCCCTGGCACGAAGATGAAACTCATCTTTACCAGCCGAGACCGCTTCAGAGGCAGCAACCATTCTCTTCGGATCGACCCCTCCTCTATCCTCTTGATCATGTTCATTGAGTCGCTAAGGAAACAAGCCCTAGTGAATGTCTGTGTCTCGAGCCATGTTATTGCTTTACTTACTGCCATGACTTCCATGGTCAGGCTACTTGTGGTTTCAGTGAAAGCACCAGAGTCCTCCTTCACAATTCTCCCTCCGGCCCGAGCTGTAAAGGCCCATGAGCTTCTCACATGTCGGACGACCGACCCATCTGTGTAGATGACCGCGTCACCGTCAAGCGAATTCTCGAAAATCAACGCTTGTACTTCAGCCTCAACAGCAGCCGGATTTTCTTGTCTGCATTTTCTATCTAGTTGGGTGCAAACTGAAAAGGATGTGCAGAAGTCTGTTGGCACTTGCACCCACTCCTCGCCAGGTTCTAAGTCCTCAAGTGAACACACCTGTTGAAGAATGTCTTCGGCTTGACGCATCCACGACCGTCCTCTTTTTAACCTGCTGCCCTTCACCTTCCTAATTTCACTATGCAGTGTCCTCCGAAGTCGGAGAGTGTCTGCCTGTACGGCGAGGAACCACCAGTCTGCACACCAATAAGCCAGACATGGGACAACGGATACTCACGCAAACCTCAGGTCCTGTATGACATCACACTGATGTTGGACAACAGGATGTCTTCATCCGACATACAGGACTTCGTGTTGGAGCTCAAGCCAACGAACAGAAGCAAGCAACTATGCAGTGGATGTTGTGTGTTTGCGTTAATTCTGAGGTAGGCGCGTGCCCTGCAAACTTGTATTCTCTCTTCAATGGTTGGAAAATCAAGAAAGTAGCGCATCGCCCTGCATGCTGTATCTCTTGTACATCCAAGAATAATGCGCATAGCTTCATTCTGTATCCTTTCCATCCTTTCTATCTGCTTATGGCTGAGAGTCAGGATTGCCATTGCATACTCCAAAACAGACATGACCAGCCCCTCGTACAGAAGACATAGATAGCGCTGCTCACAGTTTGCTGCCGCCATCACCCGCATCGCTGCCAAGCCCCGCTTGGCCTTTGTTATCATCTGGTCTATGTGCACATTATAAGCAAGGCTTCGATCAAACCGTATCCCCAGGTAATTCATGCCTGCGTTCTTTCCACCGTCTCTGAACACAGCATTACAGTTGGTGTTGGATTGTTGACAATATGATTATTCAACGAGAACCAAGTCACTGTTGCCTTTGTTGGGTTGACCATTGCCCCAGCTTCATCACACCAAGTACTTATGCGATTGAGTTCGGTTTGTAGTTCCACAGCAACCTCCTCTCTATCCTTACCCTGACGATACACTAAAACATCATCGGCATATGACAATGTCCTGCCAGGTCCAGTGATCTGCTCACTGGTGATTCTCACTGTGTAGGCGTTGAACAGTACCGGAGATAATGGTGATCCCTGTGGTAGGCCAGGATATATTGTTGTTGGTTCCGAAGTCCAACTGCCACATCTAAAAACTACTTTCCGTTGGAAGAGGGCTGCAGCGATCCAACTAAGGAGGAATGGACTTACGTTTAGTTCAAGAAGCTGAAACATTAAAAAATCCAGTGGTACTCTGTTGTATGCGTCCTCAAGATCAATCGCTACAACAACGGTTTCAGTGCCTGAGTGGAAACCTTCATAGACATCATGGGCAAAGACTGCTGCATTGGTCCCGGTTTCTCTTTTTGGACGGTACCCACCCAGGGTAGGTGGGAAAACACCTTGCCTCTCTAGTTGGCTTGATATTTTCCTGGCAATTACCTTCTCCAGCAGCTTGCCTATTGTATTCTGCATGGTTATAATTCGATATCCCTGAATTTTTGTGTGGTCTTTGTCAGGCTTCGGCAAGGGAATCAGATAGCTGTGTAACCATTCCTCCTTGATGCTAGCACTCCCTATACTGTTGTTGTACATGTCTGCTAGTTTCTCTAGCTCATTGTCGGTACACCTATTTATGTCGTCGTATCTTATGCCATCAGGACCTGGAGCACTGTTTTTTGATCGTCGAAGCACAGCCTTGATTTCTTTCACTGTCACTGTGTCTTCATCCGAAGTGTTCTGGGCCTTGCATCTGTCTGAGGTGATCTCCTTGGCCAGATTTCGGCCTCCCATGTCTGTCTGGTTGCTCTGCTCAAGGTAGCGTTCAAAGAGGGCTTTGCCTCGTCCTCGTCAGTCCTCTGCCAGATGAGGTCAGCACCTTGGAAGTCAGAAATGCTCTTATTCTTGACTACACCACTCATGCTTTTATGTAGTCGCCAGAACAATTTCAGTGACTTGTCTGTGCTTACTCTTTGACACACCTCTGCCCATTTTTCGCTTTTAACCACCTTGACCAGTTTTTTGAAATAGCTTACTTTTGTGTGCATCTCTCTTTCTAAGTGCAAGCAGGGACTAGGATGACCAGCTCTGTTCGTCTTGGCATTTTGCCATCTCCTTACAGCACTACCCTTATCCACCCAAGCCTTCTCCACCTCGAAACTCCACCACGGTGGCTGCTCCCAGCTTTATTTCCTGCCCTGAAACGTTCTGCGCTTGTCACGTCTTATTTTACTCACCACATCTTGCCCTGTACTGTCATACTGGAACGTCTTTACCTTTAGCTTGTGCTGCCTGGTTCTGCCTTTCTCCACCAATATGCTGCAAGGGTGGTGGTCGCTGCCATGGTGTCCTAGGACACCCCATCTACACACTGTAGTGAGTGAAGGTGAAACTAGCGCCAGATCAATAGCACTGTCCTCATCGCCTGGACGGCTTGTTGTCCTGGTGACACAGCCACTGTTGATACAAACCAGGTCAATGGTTTCCAGTGCAGTCTCGAGCTCCTCCCCTTGTGTATTGGAGGAAGTGTTTCCCCATGATCTGCCTTTAGCGTTGAAGTCACCACAGAAAATAACATTTCTCTCGTGGCCTAATATGCCACTTAAGCACTGCCACTTCTGGACGTCCACACTCGCATTGCGGGCATAAACATTAACCAACACGAATGGTATACTGGAATGAACTCTCAACGCCTGTATTTGTATATGGTCACTGTCCCAACTGGACATGTCTAGCTCTGACGCCACCATGCTGTCGCGAACGAGAATCGCCGTTCCCAGATGTCGTCTGTTGTAGAAACATTTGAAGCCGGCAATTCGGAGTAGCTGATCGCCCAGTCTCGTCTCCTGGAGTGCTACAATGTCGTTCCTGTAAACTAGGGTTTCTAAAATAGAGCCCCGTTGTTTTACACTGGCACAGTTCCAATATAGAATACGGATGTTCCTGAGTCCTAGACGGTGACACTTGAGTCTAAAACGTCTCAAACCACCGCGCTTACCTTGCTTCTTTCTCCCTGCGCGGCTACCACGCCGCTTCGTTATGTTGACTGCTGACCGGTCGGAGAACACACGTTGTTCCGCCATGTTGAATAAACGTAAACACAGACTGCTGAGAACCACACACGCTGCTGAAAATTCACTCAAGGATGGCTGCGCTCGATGCACGAACTCCGTAGCACCCGCTCAGATCTTGAGTAGAAACTCCTGGTTTTACATCCTGGCACACCAATTACACGCAAGAGATGAATAAATCCATCCCCTACGCGAAAAAGTTAACGAACACAAAACAACACGACCGTCCGTCGCCATATTGAAACCGGACAAATTAAGAAAAATGTTATCCCAAGTAACAAAAAGATAGACAAAGTTCTGAAAATATTAATCAAAGTAAGAAAAAGGTACGCCAAAACGAGAAAATATTAGCCAAAGTAAGAAAACGATAATCCAAATTTAGAAAATTATTAGCCAAAGTAAGAAAAAGTTAGACCAAATAAAGAAAAATTTTAACCAAATTAACAAACTAATACTAGTCATATCGCTGTGACGAAAACAATAATGGCCAAAGCTTGGGCTGCCGCAGCGCATTTCTGAGATGAGATTCAGCCACTTACACCGGTGGGTCTCCATGTTAGTAAAGTGTGTGCACGTCTCTAACACGCCGGTACCACCTTATTTGCTGTAAATTCGCCCTTGATGTACACGAAGCTAGTTACTGTAGTTGAAGTTCTTATACTGTCATAATCTCCCATTGCTATGCCGCGACATCGTTACGCCCGCCAGGCGAACACCAGTTACATATTCACAGGCTTCGCTGACGAGAGAGAGTGACCGTCAAGGGGCAAGCCAGTACAAGCGTGACGCATGCAATTCTCGCTGCGCTCGAATCCACAGGGCAAGCACTGTGAGCGGAAAACGCCAGACACGGCTAGGGGATCAGACGAGACTGACGTGTATGAAAGCGGCTCTTGTGTTTCTGTGCCTGAATGTCGATAGCTCGTATCGCTTGTGAGAAGATGAAAGACTGCATAGCTGTGGGTTTGAGTTTGTGAGTGCATTGATGTATTGTGTATAGGTTGTGATATTGGCCACATGCCGAATTAGATTGTGTTGCATGTGAAGTGTAAATAAAAACCATCAAACTTAGTGTTACCGTGTGTCCCGTCAAATCATTCTGTACTTGTGTATGTCTCGCATATGTTAGGTCCAGCGAGCCAGATTCATTAGATTGTAAGACCCTGACATGTGTGAACGTGGAGGCTTCGTCCGGCTTTAATTTACTTAAATTTGAACGTAAACTACATACATTTGAATGTGTTAACGTGGAAAAGCATCGGTGATTGTGAAACTTGTCTCTATAAAATTGTGTAATATAAGTGTAAGTGATGTACCATCATAGTTGTTGATCGTTCAAACATGGCTAACTTGTCTTCGTGAAAGTAGTTGTGTACAGGAAAAGCGTGTGGAAGTAGAAAGTTCAGGAAAGAAAGTAACTTGTGAAAATTGTTGAACGACGACATTACGACCAACAATAACACTCAACGCCATACAAACCTAACTAAAACTTAATTGACAAGCATACACATCACACAGACATAGATTCTAATTTATTTCCTTCCAAAAGTAACCAGGTTTTCTGTGCCATCTGAAACTGTTACCCGTAGAGGTCGTTTGTCCTGGCAGTAGCGACCCTACAAGTTCCTGGCCCGGGTTTTCACCATTCTTCAGTGTATCCAGAGTACTTGAGTATTATCTTTTTATATACTTTTGGATGCAAATTTGGGCACACGCTGTAAGTCTAAAAATATTGTAAAAATTGTTCACATTACTAACACTTGATAACAAAATTGCGTGTGTGAGAAATAATTTTCATTGAAACATTCCATTATGTCTTCTCTAAACGAATTCATCGAGATGGGTTTAAAACTAAAGTTAACTGGTGATGAGTTGACAAAATGGAGTGAGAAAAAATATTCAGAACATCTCTCAGAGAAAGCTAGGGACCGCGGCGACAGAGCGGCTGAAAGAACTGCTAAACAGTCAGAATTGGAGTTGACTGCAAAAACTAAACAGTCAGAATTGGAGTTGACTAAACAGGCAGAAATAGATGGTGAATTGAAAAAAGCAGAAATCTCAGCTCAAAGCAAACGGGAAGAGCTGGAACTCCAACTGAAAATCAAACAGCTTGAAGCTGAAACAGCTGTTGAAAAAGAATCTCGTAAATCTGAAAGACTGGAAAAAGAAAACCAGTACAAAAAGTATCAAGGTATTGTCAGAAATTATACCTCGGGGGACTGCATAGCAGCCTTCACCCAGAACTTTGAGACTTTAATGGACCACTACCAGATCCCAGTATCTGAGTGGAACATCATTTATATGAGAAGTTTGTCAGGGGAACCTCTAAAAGTCATAGAGACTATCCCTAAAGATCTCAGAAAAGATTACTATTACATAAAGTCAAAAATTATGTCACATTTCCTGTTAGATGAAGCAGGCTACAGAGAACAGTTCAGTAAATTAACTCCAAAACCTACTCAAACGTTCTCTGACTACATCTCTGTAGTACAGGATATATTCAGTAAATGGCTTTCAGCAGCCCAAGTTAATAATGACTTTAACAAATTGAAAGATCTAATCCTCAGGGATAAAATCATCACATCCCTTCACCATTATTTTCAAAATTTCTACAAGAGAGTGAGTGCATGAATGTAGAGCAGATTGAGAAACGTGGGTCGGCGTATTTTACAGCCAATAAACATTGTTTTGCTAGTGGAGCAACTGATATAAATTTCGTAGCAGCTGCTAGCTATGAGAAATCAAAATCAGATACATACAATAGGCAAAAATCATTTAAGCCTACTACTGAGAAATGTAGGTTTTGCCAATGTCCTCACCACCGGAATGAGATGTGCGATAAAAACCCTGCATATCTAACATACTTACAAAACTATGTAAATAACCAAGATAAAGAGCGAAGAAGCTTCAAACGGCTAAAAAAAATGCTTCCTTTGTAAAGCTTATGGCCACTGGCGTCATGCTTGTAAAGGGAAACAGATGACCAGGAAGGCGAATGCCGCCTTGTTTGACAGCTCTTCATCAGATGAAGAACATCTTGAAAATCATCCTGTGAACTCAGCACAGGCCATAGATATATTTAATCCACAGAAATGTACCATCTGTAATCAGTTCCATGAAGATGGCCTAGTAACATGCGGCCACTCGATACCTATTGCCGATGAGGAAGCTAATTTGGTAATAGATTCCAAAGGCAGAATTAACATCCACCATGGATATGTGAATGGCAAGCCGGCTACAGTCTTACGAGACAGCGGAAGCACTCTTATAGGTCTTAAAAGAGATTTCATAATGCCTACAGACTATACAGGCAGGCACGTAACATGCAGAACATTCTCGGGTAATATCGAGAAGTATCCATTGGCATGGGCATACATTGAGACTCCATTCCTCACTGGGAAGGTCAAATGCGCAGCATTAACCAATCCTTGTTGCAATGTTATCATTGGGAACCTTCCTGAAGTGAATGAGATGCCTCATAACACCATAACATCTGCATGTATTGATGATAATGTAACATCATCTCCATCTAATGTCATCATGGAAAGTGTGGTATCATCAAATAATTGTATGCTAGCTAATGCAGCACTATCATCAAATGAAATCAGTGATCCAATTGCATCATCATCATCACATGAAATCATTGATCCAATTGTTTCACCATCACATGAAATCATTGATCCAATTGTCTCACCATCACATGAAATCATTGATCCCATTATTTCACCATCATATCATATCACTGAAAGTGTGAACGCAGTAACTAGATCTTCTGCTAGAGTGCAAGGACAAATTGATCAAACTGAGGCGATAGAAATGCTAAGCCCAGTATTATTACCTTCTAAAACCATGAAGGAAAATTTTGTAACAGCCAAAAAGGCTGATCCTTCATTATATAAGTATTTTAATCTGATAGGCCAAAAGCCAAGGTTAACTAAAAATGCAAGATGGCATTTTGCTCTCAAAAATTGCATTCTCACTAGGTACTATACCAGAGGTGACACCACCACAGAGCAAACTGTTTTGCCACTAGAATACCGTAAGCAAGCCTTACATCTTGCCCATGATATACCTCTTGCAGGGCATATGGCGTATTCAAAGACCAGATCTAGATTGTTGTCACAGTTTTATTGGCCAAAATTCTTTAATGACATTAAAAAATATTGCAGAAGTTGTGACATCTGCCAGAAACTAGTGAAAAAGGGGAAACACCCACAGGCTGAATTACAGGTTACAGATTTAGCCAGTCGACCCTTTGAGAAAATATCTGTTGACATCGTAGGTCCTCTAAATCATGTAACATCTAGAGGAAATAGATTTATAGTTACAATTATTGATTTATGCAGCCGCTGGCCTGAAGCGTTTCCTCTCAAGAACATAACTGCCAATGATATAATGGAAGTCTTTTTCCATGTATTTTCAAGGATAGGTTTTCCTGATACTATCCTATCCGACCGTGGAAGTCAATTTATTGCCGCATCCACTCAAGCTTTCACTAAAATGTTAGGTGTGAAACAATGTTTCAACTCCCCGTACCATCCTCACTTGACAGGAGTAATAGAAAAGTTTAACGGGGATCTAAAGCATATGCTTTCCAAAGTCACCCAAGAATATCCCCAAAATTGGGACATCTACTTGCCTGCAATACTATTCGCATATCGCGAGGTCCCTCAGTCAAGCACTGGGTTCTCTCCATTCGAACTTATCTATGGTGCCAAACCACGCGGCCCATTAAGTATATACCATTCCATGTTAACTGAAGCAATGCCTGTACTTAAACCCATATCATCGTACATATACGTGACATCATTGAGTGAAAGGATAATTAAATCTTGTATTATTGCCAAAGAAGCACTGAAACAATCTGGTGCGATGTATAGACATTATGCAAACAAAGGAAACAGGACGATAACATTGACACCTGGACAGGACGTACTACTGCTCCTACCTAGCGACCGACAATTACTGACCGATTCTTGGCAAGGACCATTTAAGGTACTAAGACAGATTTCACCAGTTGACTATGAAATTCAAATTAAAGACAAATACAAAATATTCCACATCAATATGCTAAGACCATACTACAACAGGGACAACGAACAAGACGATACAGCAGCCAGTACAACAATAATCGACCATGAAGGCGACGAAGAAAGCGACGAAATACCAACACCAGCATTAAACACGACGAACTGCTTACAAGACATTAAGATAAACCCCCAGTTATCTCAAGCAGACACCGACAGCTGCAAACAACTCATACAGGACTACAATACCATCTTCTCGAACAACCCAGGACAAACAGAACTAGTACAACACCACATTACTCTGACTTCCAACACACCAATAAAATGCAGACCCTACACAATTCCATTACATTACAAAGAAAAACTGCATCAGGAAATCATTGACTTAGAAAAGAACAACATCATTAGACGATCGCAATCACACTTCTCTTCTCCAATAGTCATCATACGCAAAAAGGACGACACAATAAGACTCTGCATAGACTATAGGAAATTAAATAAAATTACACAGTTGGATCTGGAACCAATGACCAACTGCGAGGAACTGCTGACAGAGCTGACAGACTCTAGGTACTTTACGAAACTGGACATGACAAAAGGTTACTGGCAGATAACGGTAGACGAACAGAGCAGACATCTGACAGCCTTTGCCACACCTTGGGGACTGTACGAATGGTGATAATTACCATTTGGGCTTGTTAACGCACCTGCAACATTCGTACGCATGACAAGACTGTTACTGACCGACATAAAGAATATCATCTCGTACATGGAAAACATCTGTGTACACACAACGACAATGACAGAGCACACAACGACATTACAGCAGACGTTTGAACGGATCAGACAGCACGGACTTACGATTAAACCTGCCAAAGTTGACATAGCCTACCAAGAAATCTCCTTCTTGGGTTATAAAATCTCTAATGGCTTTGTCACGACTGACGACAACATCGTGTCAAAAATTCTAAAACTATCACTTCCGACTACGAAAAAACAAGTCAGAAGTGTATTAGGACTTCTAAATTATTACAGGCAGTTCATACCAGATTTTGCTGAACTGACTGAAAGTTTTACTAACATAATAAAAAAAGAACACCCAAACAAAATTGTAAACAACGAATGCCTAAAATTTGCATTCCAGAAAGTATTGTCTCATTTTTCTGAGAATAGTTTAAAGAATCACATTCTCAAATTGCCAAATCTGCATATTCCTTTCAGATTGCGCACAGATGCGAGCTCCGTTACGATTGGGGCGGTACTATTACAGGAACATAACGGCATTTTGCATCCTGTATATTACCTATCCAGGAAACTTAAACCAAGAGAACGCACTTGGTCGACCCCACAAAAGGAAGCCCTCGCTTTGGTATTTGCCATAACGAGATTGTCTAGATTCCTTCTTGGAAGGCATTTTTTTTTGTAGAATCTGACAACAGCCCATTGACATTTATTACATCTGGAGTGCCAACGAACCATATGATAGCTCGATGGTCACTTTTGCTTCAAGACTACAGCTTTGAAGTGAAACACATCCCGGGCAGATCGAATACACTAGCTGATCTTTTGTCGCGTTGTCCCAATGATACCCAATAGCCACATATGTCTGAGTGCAGTGGGTCAAAACACTCAGACCAGCACAGCCATGAATGAAGTTTTTTTCAGAAAAGCTGTGAGTGTCAACTACATCATTGTGATAGGGATCAGTTCCCACTGTAAATATTACTAATGTTTCTTAAATAAAGTGATAATTGTGTTGTATAAGTGCGTAGTATGTGTTAGAAAGTGAACAATAGTAATTATAAATATTATAAACTAAGAACAGTGCCACATGCCAGTGTCGTAACTTACCTCAAGTGAACAAGAACAATTTAAGTTATCCGTGGTACCTGCAAACTGGAGTTATCCAGCAATGTTTTATCCCGTGTGAATTGAACGATTGATTGAAATAAACTGGGACAGTTACTCCACTGCAGAAGATCGTAATCCAGAAGGCCAACGAAACATCGAAAACACCAGCGAATAGCACAACGTTACATTCCGAATATTCCAACATCATTACGGAACAAGTGTGTGAAAAAACTAGTGCTTACATCAGCTGTTCGTGTGTACTTCCGGAAAGTTAGAAATTTAAACAAAAATCTAGCAGACTATGAACAAAACCTTAAAAATTAATGACGCTTGTAAGAGATTTGTGAAAAACGAATTTGAAATACACAAATTGTGTATTAATATTTTTGGAAGTATTGTAATCTGAGAATCATATCTTGATTGACTGATTCACAGTAGCGACATTTTTTCACTATTGTAAAGAAGTATCAAGCTATGAGGCTGAGAAATATATTAATAATTGTAATTTATTATGTTTAACATCTGTTTAAATTATTTCCCTTTCATTTAATTGGTGTCACACATTACACACAAAGGGCGGTAAATCGAAATAGATAGTAATGTGTAATGTATAAAAATAGCCATTGTGTTGCCAGATTGTCAACACTCCAAGTTTGAATCAGCTGGGCATGGAAAAGATTGCCAAAGTTGTAGACCAACATGAGAGCTCCCTACCAAGTCTGGTTGGAGCTCTACAGTTGAATTCGTCTCACATTAAGACGTTTTACGGTCTAACCTGATGTCTAAGGGCATATTATACGTTTTTTTTTGGTTGGTTGCGAGGTAGTTGCATTGATTGCTGGTGCTACCGGTCTGACTGGGTCAAAATTGCAACGAAGGTGATCATCCATCGAGAGGATGATACTTGGCAAGTGTTGAAGTTTGAATACCGCATGACTTAATATGTATAATTTACAATACTTATGTATTTCTATTAAACCTATGCCAGGATATATGACAACCAATGGGAAGATTCTGACTTGGGTAAAAATAGTAACCCTGAATTTACAGAGAGACACATGAAAGATAGAATCTTTCATGAATGAAGCGCGGGGAGGATGTCATAATCTCCCATTGCTATTCCGCGACATCGTTACGCCCGCCAGGCGAACACCAGTTACATATTCACAGGCTTCGCTGACGAGAGAGAGAGTGACCGTCAAGGAGCAAGCCAGTACAAGCGTGACGCATGCAATTCTCCCTGCGCTCGAATCCACAGGGCAAGCACTGTGAGCGGAAAACGCCAGACACGGCTAGGGGATCAGACGAGACTGACGTGTATGAAAGCGGCTCTTGTGTTTCTGTGCCTGAATGTCGATAGCTCGTATCGCTTGTGAGAAGATGAAAGACTGCATAGCTGTGGGTTTGAGTTTGTGAGTGCATTGATGTATTGTGTATAGGTTGTGATATTCATCTTGTGATGGCCACATGCTGATTTTTTTTGAATTAGATTGTGTTGCATGTGAAGTGTAAATAAAAACCATCAAACTTAGTGTTACCGTGTGTCCCGTCAAATCATTCTGTACTTGTGTATGTCTCGCATATGTTAGGTCCAGCGAGCCAGATTCATTAGATTGTAAGACCCTGACATATACAACACACTTAATTGTTGCACCACAATGCGGAAGGAGTTACACTGATTTGACTGAATACTTGACATTGAGTTGACGCATGTAAGTAATAAACTTGCCATCTCAAATGCCCAGAAAAACGGCGTGCTATTTTTCCCCCACACGGATTCCCCAGTCAACCCTCGGAAGTTGGCGAGCGTGTTTTATCACCACAAAATCTGGATGTTTATCTGGGTCGGAAGCGTGGTCTAATTGGTTAAACCACATCACACTCGTCAGGTCTAGAAATGTAATGGTTTGCATACACAAACCCGTGTTATCCATTCAATATTCTAGGCTTCTGTAGTGAGGATGGAGCGGCTTCTAGGTTCGCTAGGATTTCGTTTCGATTAGCTACAAAATAATGTGGGTATATGTGGTGGAACCAATACCTCATGTCACTCGGAGGATGGCAGGTTGTGTGTATAAAATCTCGGGTCACTGTCATCCTCTGAGAGGGGTGGGAAACGGATTACAAAGCCTACTTTTGCAATTTTTTTTTAAAAATGTTTTTATTGCGGCCGAACAAAGCTGGTTTGCTCCTTTATACTGGGGGATCATCTTACTTCTATACGTCGCTGCCATGTTGCTACCCCGGGACTACAACTAATCAAACGTATGCTGGGGCACGTGTTTAGATGCTACGACGCTACCATGTTGGCGTCGTTCATGGTTCCCCCAGGACTACGGCTAGAACCCCCCTTTTGCTTCTACACCTCTCAACTCTTCGTATCTGTGTTTTAACTTAGTTTCCTTAAACACACAATTAAGATCTCCTATCAATACAATATTCATGCATCTATTGTGTTTGGTGTCATGTTGAAAAGTAGTACACATGTTATCTCTTCGGGGAGGGGGGGGGGCGAAACAACATTTTTTAAAGCATGATAGGTTACAATTACACAATATTTACATTGATTAATTTGGTTATTTCGGGATTTGAATTTTAAATATTGAGCACAACCCACTACTGGCAACGCTGATCGTATTCTGGTATGAACCTAAGGCCTATCCACGTCAATATGGAAGCACTAGACTTGAGTTTCGCCCTCGTCTGAGCTCGTCAGTAGTGCATATCCCTGACCGGATCCGGAAACAAGCCCCGGATCACTGACGTGTGAAGTGGGTGTGTAACCACGCGGCACACGTTGGACACACAGCCAAATTATCATAACAGAATATTACAACGTCACCCATCGTAGGCTATGCTCAAGATTGCCTAATCGCCGCGATTGACGTCCGTCAATCGATGTGGACCCGAAACGATCAAGACTTCTCATTGGCAAGGAACACCAGGCCTCCTAAATCCAATGGTTACACACCCGCTTCACACATCAGTGTTTCCGGATCCGGTCAGGGATATGCACTACTGACGAGCTCAAACGAGGGCGAAACTCGAGTCTAGTGCTTCCATATTGACGTGGATAGGCCTTAGGTTCATACTAGAATACGATCAGCGTTGCCAGTAGTGGGTTGTGCTCAATATTTAATATTTACATTGTCATATGCATATAAAATTTGATACCAATAAAGTGGTTATGGTGTACCTTGCTAGACGTGAACATAAGAGTACAAACTAGCATAAATAAAGTGTTAAAGACCAGTTTAGCCCACCACGTCAGGGTTACGTGAAGCCATGGAAGCAGGTTGTGGATGAAGTGTGAGAGGAACTGATATATTATTGTTGGTTGTGGTTTATACTCTTCGGCGATAGGCAGATTATATCTTCAGTAGAGTAAATGGCTATGGCCACCGACTTGTACAGCCACTGTCCAGAAGGAAAGCAACGGCAAACTGCCTTCTGCAAAAGTTGCTAAGAAACCATAACAACAATGAACGAAAAGGAAGATATCTGGTTGTAAGACTCCCAGACCAGGCAGATAAGATAACACGGAGGAAGCGTGTGACGCAGCGGCCAGTTCTAGTAATAGTGATGATGGAGATAATCCCGACGGTGTTACCAGGAAATCACATGTATCAGACTAAGAAGCAGAGTGTGACTAGGAATGTGGAATGTGAGAAGTTTGTATTAGGAAAGACTTAAGGTAGTATGTAATGAAACAAAGTGGTTAAATATTAAACTTGTAGAAATTAGTGAACATCGCAGAAGAGGCAAGGAACATTGTAAAAATGAAAATGGAATTATTTTCATATATTCTTGTAGAGGCGTCAGGGGACAGCGGGAAGTGGCATTTTGTTTTGATAAACAAATTGCAAAAGCTGTAATTGGATATAACCCGGTTAACGATATAATCCTCAATATTAGACTTACAGGCCATCCCAAAAAAAAAAAAAAAATACAACTCTCATACAGATACATGCACCTACATCAGAAGCATAGGAGGATGAAATTGATGATTTCTACGGCACACTGCAAGACATTAGATAAAATTGGTTATAATGATATAACAATGATAATGGGAGATGTTAAAGCAAAATTAGGTACAGAAAGAACTGAAAATGAGAGAAACGTTTTATGGAAATTTGGATTGGAAAACATAAATTATGCAGATGACAAATAAATATAATTTTGCACAGAAAATGAATTAACGATAGCCAACACAATTTGTAAACAACATCCAAGAACACTCTTGACAAGGAAGTCCCCGAACAGTACTACCAAACATCATATAGATTATATTTTAATATAAAGAAGATGGAGATGAAACATCACATCAGCAAAAACTCTACGAAGTGCAAACTGTGATACAGATCATCAGTTGTTAGAAGCATATGTCAAAGTACAACTCAAAAAGCTTTCCCGAGGTTCAAGGCCACTTTTGATCTCACAACAATACCAGCTGCACACGGCGCAGACGTGAGGAATCGCCTTGGGGTCTTGATGTCTATACAGGAGGAAATGACACCTGATGAACTGGCAGTACAAGCTAGAGATAAACTGATAACAGCAGCCAAAGATCTAATTCCGACCAAGAATAAGTAACATAAGCCATGGATTACATCAGACACGTTAGAATTAATAAAACAACGAAGGGAACAGAAACAGACAGGAAGAGAAACCTATGACGTCAGGATGAAGTATAAATCATTACCACGAGAAACAAGAAAGAACAAAGAAAGGACAAACAAACCAATATATACAAAATTGCTGTACTAGAATAGAGGAATATCACAACAATTAATAGATTATACAATGTTCAAGGAAATGAAGTTATTTACCAGAAATGTTCAACTTCAATTAAATGTTATCTGTGCCAAGTTGGAAAATACATTAACAGAATCTAGACAACATTATAGAAATATGGAAGACATACTGCTGTAAATGTATTATATGAATGCCTGTGAGGATATGAATGAGAGACATGAACCAAGGTCAGCAAAGACAGAACACGAACTCTCTTTAGATTAAATTGTATTGGCAAGAAAGAACCTGAACAATGGTAAATCACCTGGATGTGATGAGTTACCAACTGAGCTAATTAAAGCAGGATGATAAGAAAGCATACAAATCTATCACGCATTATGTAAACAGATATGCAACTATGGTATATGGCCTGAGGATTGGAAGAGAATTATCTTCGTTCCAATACCAAAAAAGGGCAACTCAAAATTATGCACCAACTATAGAACTGTTGCCCTAATCAGTCATGCAAGTAACATTCTACTAAAAATCATAATGGGAAGACTTCGTAAGAAAATGGAAGAACATATTAACGTATTGCAAGCTGGATTTGGACAAGAAAGGGGAACAAGAGATCACATATTCAACATGCGTTTAATAATAAAGAAGTGCAGAGAATTTAATGTAAACCTATTCTCATGTTTTCTGGATTATTCAAAGGCATTTGACTGTGTACAGCATGAGAAACTTGGGAAATCATGAGGTAATTGGGCTTTCTATCAGAAATAGTACAACCCATACACAAACTCTATCTTGAACAACAAGCAGCGGTTAGAATATACGACGAGACATCTTATTGGTTTGACGTCTAGCAAGGTGTGCATCAGGGCTTGTGATGATCTGACAGTCTGATCACAGCTGTGACTGTGTTTATGTACCTCCAAGTGTCTTAGGTATCGTTGTGAAAACTTGATATTCTGATAGTCTGGTCACAGTTATGACTGTGATTATGTGCCTCCCTGTTACGTAGGTATCGAGATGAAAACTTGATGTTCTGACAGTCTGGTCACAGTTGCAGAGTCCAACTCATCTCCTGACTCATGTACTCATCATGTCTCCCCGAGCCACCCTGCTCGTTAGTGCCCTCTTACACCCGTCTGCCCTGGCACACAAATGTATACAGGCAGTATAGTAAGAGATGACACACAAACACACACACACACACACAAACACACACACACACACATGGCACAAATAAGCATGGCTGCATCTCAATATGTGTCACTATACATGCAAATGTGACCGTGTTTTCACTTATTCATTAGATCCCGGCAAGCTACACAGGGTGGGCGGTCAATCCCCACACAGCTGACAAATATACGCATGCTGTCGTCATGACTACAGATGGCTGGCAGGAATATAACAGATTCTTCGGAGCTTACTTTGTGTGTCAAGTCAGTGTTGGTGAGTCTAATAAACATATCTCATATGCATATTGTTATAAAATAATGTGTAAAGGAAGATGATAGATCATGACCACTGGCTACACCTTTCTTCTGTGTATTATGGCAGTCGAGTGTGAAACATTTCGTCAACTTTCTCTTGTGTATCGTTGGTGGTTGAGTGTGAAACATTTGGTCAACTTTCTCTTGTCTATTGTTGGTGGTTGAGTGTGAAACATTTGGTCAACTTTCTCTTGTCTATTGTTGGTGGTTGAGTGTGAAACATTTGGTCAACTTTCTCTTGTCTATTGTTGGTGGTTGAGTGTGAAACATTTGGTCAACTTTCTCTTGTGTATTGTTGATGGATGAGTGTGAAACATTTGGTCAACTTTCTCTTGTCTATTGTTGGTGGTTGAATGTGAAACATTTCGTCAACTTTCTCTTGTCTATTGTTGGTGGTTGAGTGTGAAACATTTGGTCAACTTTCTCTTGTGTATTGTTGATGGATGAGTGTGAAACATTTGGTCAACTTTCTCTTGCAAATTGTGACAGTCGAGTGTGAAACCTTTAGACAACATTCTCTTAAGTATTGTTGGTAGTTGAATGTGAAACCTATGGACAACTTTCTCTTGTGTACTGGCTGTTCATTGTGTGTGAAACATTTGGATAACTTTTTCTTGTGTATTGTCGGTTCATTGTGTGTGAAATATTTGGATAACTTTTTCTTGTGTATTGTCGGTTCATTGTGTGTGAAACATTTTGGCAACTTCCCCTTGTGTATTGCTGGTTGATTGTGTGTGAAACCATCGGGCAATTTTATCTTGTGTATTGTCAGTTCATCGTGTGTGAAAGATTTGGACAACTTTCCTTTGTGTATTCTTGACTGATTGTGTGTGAAACCTTTGGACAACTTTCACTTGTGTATTGTTGGATGATTGGGTGTGAAACATTTGGAATACTTAAGTCTCAATTTAAAATCCGATGCATTGATATCCAGACCGTCGAAACAGTGACAAGGGTGTGTATTTATCAGTGATTGTTTGGTGTATACATATGTATACATGTATATACATATACATATACATTTTGTCAGGTCTTAGTCAGGTCTTAACTGAGCTACCGTATGACAGTAGACGGTACAACCTGCTTTCTGTTAGCGCCGAATGTTGGGCGGCGCTTATCAAACCCAATACCCCACATTGTGCCAACAGCTTCGGGAGTAAGAGCGCAACTGGGAGGGTACAAGCCTTATCCTGGTGCGAGGAAATACAACCTAAGGACGAAATGTCATGGCAGGGCAGATCAGGCCCTAAGCCTTGGTTGGCAGCTGATCTAGGATAGAAGCTCCGAAAGGCGGACAGTTAGAACATTGCTTTGCTGATCCGGCAGCTTCTGTAGTTTGTCTTGTTCCAGATGTAGAAGTGTTACCTTTCCTCTGGAGTGAACTAGGCAGGCCGAGAGAGGGATCATACTGCATGAGCATCGCATTGTCTGTATATTTTAGCTCAGGCTTTGTGCTATGGAGAGGCAATAGCTCCATCCCTAGTCTTAACTGGTCTCGGAATCAAAGCGAGAGGCAACTGTTACGGGTTATGAGTCCTGGTCAATTGGCGTAGACATGGGGGGGGGGGGGGGAGGGGGGGCACACGTTACCTCTGACGGTGGGAGACACTTAAAGGTGTCACTAATCAGCTACCGCTCGCCTCAAGTTGCGTAGCCCCCGGCCAGTTGGGTGCTGATACGCCACAGCCTGCTTGCTTCAATGGGTGCTTGGGACTAGGACAAAATCTGAATCGCACGCTGTAAAATCAATGCACTGGGTACTAATATAAAGAAATATATAAACCTCAATCTACGAATTACAACCTGGAACGTAAGAACCATGTGGTTAGGATTTTCCACTGACTTGACCAATATTGACGATGTGAGAAAAACAGCTGTGATTGATGCCGAACTCAATCGTCTTAACATTGATATTGCTGGCCTGCAGGAGAGGAAGGGTCACTCAGGAAAAACAATTACACCTTCTTTTGGAAGGGTAGAGGGCAGGCAGAAAAAAGGTAACATGGTGTGGGCTTTGCAGTGACGAATTCTCTACTGGGAATGATTGAAAATCCAACAGGAGTTAGTGAAAGACTATTATCCCTGCGCTCGGCAACCTTTTGTGGTTTTCCCACCATTATTACTGCATATGCACCGACTCTCGATTCCTCTGATAATGTAAAGGATTCGTTCTATGAGGAGTTAGACTCCGTGATCAAGGCAGCTCCAAAATCCGACTACATTTATATGCTCGTTGATGTCAATGCTCGTGTGGGCAAGGACTCAAGCTCATGGCCAGTGTGCCTTGGAAAATAAACATCGGTAGCATGAATGAAAATGGGCAAAGACTGCTGGAGCATTGCACCAGAAATGACCAATGTATTACGAACTCCTTTTTTTTAAAAACAAAAGAGCTGCATAAGGTACATGGAAACATCCAAGATCAGGCAATTGGCATCAGCTTGACTTCATCATCACGAAGATAACACCTGAACCATACATCATTGACTCGAAGTTACCACAGTGCTGACTGTGATACGGATTATTCTTTGATTGTTGCAAGGGTTAGACTGAGACCAAAGAGAATCTACACAGCTAAACACAAATCTAGCCCCAGGAGTAAAATTATTAACACTCGCGATCCTAAAAATCGCTTTCAGTTTCAAAAGCAACTTGAAGAAGCTTTCACTGATACAGCAGAAAATTGCACAGTAAGTGAAAAGTGGGGTAAACTTAAGGAAACTCTTTATAAAACTGACGTAGGGGTTTACGGCACTGTGGATCATAAGAGGCAGGACTAGTTTGCGGCAAACATAAAGACTCTGCAGCCCTTGATTGATAAGAAGAATGTAGTTCTTTTAAGAAACAAGGAAAGACAAACGCGTAACACTCTGTGAGCTGAAGCAAGCTAGGAAGGATGTGCAACAGACTGCCAGGCAGTGTGCAAATGACTATTGGATCAAGTTATGTGAGTCCATTCAAAATGCAAGTGATAAGGGAACCATCAGAAGCATGTATGAAGGGATAATGAAAGCCTGTGGACCAATGATCAAAAGAAGTGCACCACTGTAAACCTTAACTGGAAAATCATCACTGATAAGAAACAGCAGATGGACAGATGGGTCGAGCACTATTTAGAGCTTTACTCAAGTGAGACCAAACTAGCGGATGATGCCCTCAACGCCATAGAGGCTCTACCAACTCTTGACCACCTGGACACACTTCCCAACATAACAGAAGTTAAGTCTGCTACAAAATGAACTTGCATCTGGCAAGGGTCCAGGTAAGAATGGGATTCCAATAGAAGTTATAAGGAGAGGGCAAGACACACTCACTCTACAGATCCACCAACTAATAGAGCTATGTTGGCGAGAAGTACAAGTCCCACCGGATCTCAAAGATTCAAGCATCATAACACTGTACAAGAACAAGGGCGATCGAAGCGACTGCAACAACTATAGGGGTATCTCACTTCTGTGTATTGTTGGAAAAGTATTTGCAAGAATTGTTCTGCACAGACTTCAAGTCCTAGGAGATCAAGTCTACCCCGAATCACAGTATGGCTTTCGACAGAACCGGTCTACCATTGATATGATACTCTCATTGTGACAAATCCAAGAAAAATGTCTTGAACAGAATCAACCACTGTTTATTGCCTTCATCGACCTCACAAAGGCATTCGATTTGGTCAGTCGTGAGGGTCTGTTCAAAGCACTAAAAAAGATTGGCTGCCCACCAACTCTTCTGTCCATTGTGGAATCGTTCCTCACAAACATGAAGGGTATAATCAAGTTTGATGGTGCAACTTTAGAAGAGTTTGAAATCAAGAGTGGAGTTAAGCAAGGTTGTGTACTAGCTACAACCCTCTTTGGAATATACTTTTCACTTCTACTGAAATATGCCTTTCGTGATCAGGATGGTGTTATATATATTCACTCACGCTCAGATTGCGGCCTCTACAATGCTCAGAGATTAAAGGCCAAGACCAAAATTAGGAGGGTACTGATCAGAGAGTAGTATTATGCAGACGATGCTGCAGTTACGACCCACTCTGAGGAATAATTACAATGTCTACTATCTGCATTCTCCAATGCTTATTCTGAATTTGGTTTAACAATTAGTAAACATAAGACACATATTATGCCACAAAGTGCACATCGGGTACCATCAATCTTTATTGACGACACCGAACTAGAGATGGTAGACCATTTGACATATGTAGGACCAGTGGTAAATAGCAAATTATCCCTAGATCAGGGAATCAACATCCTGATTGGTAATGCAGAAACAATGTACAGGTTAAGAAAAAGAGTCTGAGAAAGCAGGAAGCTTACTGCAAAAACAAAAGTACTTGTCTATCAAGCCTGTGTCCTTAGTACTCTTGTTTATGGCAGTCAAGCCTGGACAATTTATTCACATCAAGAGAAACGTTTAAACAAATTTCATATGCGGTGTTTGCGCGAAGAATACTTGGTATTAAGTGGCAAGACAAAATCGCAAATGCTAAAGTATTGGAAAGATCAGAAAGTGTGACGATTTATTCCATGCTCAGTCTTCGTAGACTTAGATGGATTGGACATCTTAGGAGGATGGATGATGGTAGAATACCAAAGGACAACTTTTTTGGTGAATTACAGATGGGTAAGAGATCTCCAGATCGGTCTCTACTACGATACAAAGTTGTGTGTAAGCGGGACATGATTGATACAGGCATTGATAATGCACATTTGTGTGTAAGTGGGACATGATTGATACAGGCATTGATAATGCACATTAGGAGCAAGTCGCCGCTGAACGTGTTGCATGGAGGGCAATCGTCAGAAATAAAGGAGAAAATTATTGCAGATAAGTCACACACCGAGCGTGTGAGACGTAAGATGGTGCATGATGGTGGAAATGACCACGTGTTCACATGCACCCATTGTGGACGAACATTTACAGAGCGAATTAGCCTTAGCAGTCCCATTCGCTACCGCCATGGGTAGTAGTTATTATGCCTTTTTGAAGCACAAACTATCGCCTGTCAAGACGGCAAGGTGCCAATGTACATATGGGTGGGTTATGTCTCCTCCACGGATGTGAGCTATTTCCTTGTCAATAGACTCCTACACAATGGCTATAGGGTGAATACCAGTGGACTCCTACACAATGGCTAGGGTGAATACCAGTGGACTCCTACACAATGGCTAGGGTGAATACCAGTGGACTCCTACACAATGGCTAGGGTGAATACCATACTATTTAGCGTTAAAGTCTTCATATACCGATGTGCTTGCATGTGGCAGGTCTTCTGCAGAACGCCGCTCTCATCACTGCCCACCCAAACGTGTCTGGATCCCAGGTAAGCTCTATTTTCACTTACATCCCAGTGTCCAAAGTGTTTTAATGTCCTGTGTCCATCCTCGTGCTGGACGCCCTGCCTCAACTTCCAGGAATCACGCCTGCCACCACTGTTCTCTCCAAACTATGAATTGTAATGTGACCAAAGTATATCAGTGTCCCAGATATGTCGCTGTTTACGATCAGTTTCTTCAATGTTCAACTCTTGTACAATGTCAGTATTTGTCTTCTTGGTCCACGATATTTTAACAATTTTTGTGTGGCTAGATTTAAGCTCCAGAGCCTCGGTTTGTGTATTTATTGGTGAGTGCATGAGAGAGAGAGAGAGCTGAGAGCTCCTTTAATTTGTTTCCTGGGTTTGTGTCATCAGTTTTGACTACAGTTTACTCTCCACATGGCTATGGTCAGTCGATGGCTTTCCTTTGAGCAATTGCCATTGTTGCTGTGGTTCTATATTGTCAAAGCATGTGATATTTGCATTCTTTTAGTCGATAATGTCTGGTGTGCGACAGTTGTCTATTGTTGAGTTGTCTAATGTGTTCTCATTACATTGATACGTGTATCTGTTCCACCCCTTGTCTCCATTGTTACCTAAGTGGGTGATTGAGTATGTCTCTTGTAGTGGGGTTTGCCCTAAGGAGATCAGGTTGTCGTGTTATTGATTTATTCTTGTTGTTTGTGTCTATCCTCTACACATGGTTTAACCTAGACAGTGTGACCCCCCATCTAGTGTTGTTAGTTTACCCTGCAACTAATTTCGTGTGTGAGGCAGGCGGGCGATGAAGTCAGCAATATCCAAACCATCGAGCTGCTTTGTCAGTTTTGTCCGTTGAACTCCATTTCTGGCAGTGTTTGTTGTTGTCTTCATAATCCAGTCTATAATCTGTAAGATTAAAAAAGGAGACAAGAGACAAACGGAGAAAAAGAATATGTATTTTATGATAGTGGTTGATGAAATTTTGAGGGCAGCCGACAGATATTTGTTGGTTATGGTCTCAGGTTTCGCGACGGCAGTCAGATGATTTCTTTCACGAGACAATGGCTGCGGTCACCCGGTCAGTACGGTCACTGCCATAGAGGAAAGCAACGGCAAACTACCTCTTTAAAAGTGTCTAGTACATTATGATTCGCCTAAAGACTGACCATCGCAAGACAAGGACAGAGACATTCAAATTACCAACATGGAATGTTAGGACGTTAAACGACGACGAAAAATTAGATAACATAAAACAAAAAAATGGAAAGAGAAAAAATTAATATTTTAGTGTTGTGCGAAACGAGATGGACAGGAGCAGGCATCAATATAGAGGCAGATTTTTAAGATTATTTAATCTGGAGGTGAAGATCAACAAAATGGAATGGCAATTATCTTGGACCGGAAGACATCAAAATCTGTTCAAAGATATTGGGCCGTATCGGACAGAGTTCTACTAGTTAAATTAAGTGGCAGACCTTTTAGCATGAATGTTATTCAAGTATATGACCCAACAGGAGAATCCAGTGAACATAGTGTAGATGAATTGTATAATGACATAGATTCTGCCTTAAAGAAATGTAAACATTCAGAAATAAACATCATAATAGGGGGACTTCAATGCAAAAGTAGGAAATCAAGGTGATAGATACACAATAGGAAACTATGGTTTAGGAGAGAGAAATGAAAGAGGATACAGACTCGTAGAGTGGGCAAAAGAACAGGAAATGATTGTAGGAAACACCTGGTTTAAGCAGCACCCTAGAAGACTATGGCCATTGAGGAGTCATGATAACAGGATTAGAAACCAGACTGATTACATTCTGATTAGCAGAAGATTTAGAAGCGCGCTAACAATAGCAAAAACAGTTCCCAGTGCTGATTGTTATAGTTACCACAGATTACTTACAGGAACATTGAGGATAAAGTTGAAGAAATTCAAGTATATAACAGGAACCACTAAATATGATTTGTGTACACTGAGTAATGACAAGGAAATACAAAACAAATTTACCATAGAAGTACAGAACAGATTTGATACATTGTCTGATCTAGAGATCTTATTCCAAGATGTGGATGATCAATGGGAAATGTTGAAGAATTCAATCAGATTGGCTGCAGAAATAACTATTCCAAAATTAAAGATCATTGAGACAGATTGGTATTGAGTTCAACTTGCAGATCTGCCATACTCCTGCTTCACTTGTAGGGCTCGTCGCGCAAGTAGCTGACAATTTCCACGAGACACACAAACACGCAGCAACTGTTGTAGAGGGAACTCAACGTCCTAGAATTGCACAGTGTCTTTATTCTGGACATTGTTATCTCCACACGTACACCAAATGACATCGTGCTCCCGATACAAAGAAGGGTGGATGTATCCAACAATAAACATGTAACGAATGGAATAACTGTCAATATTAATATGTACAGTTTACTATCGTTTAGATTCCTACACCACCACTTGTGCTAACGTGTACCCTTAAATGTCAGACCAACTTACTGTTGTTTCTGCTGCAGGCCATTTTGGACGAGAGAGAGCTGTCACCTGTTGACACCGACAACCCAGCTTATTCTTCGTTGATGCAACATAGCGCGTTGACTGGAAACTCTATTCTGTCAAGAGGCATGTTGATAATTATAACTGGCAGCCTTCAGTACTCTGCATGATGTTCAGAAACTCCTGCACACGTTTTTACACCCAGCCAACACCGCAGTTCCAACCTAACTGACGTTTCATCCTTCTTCGCCGTGACCCCACTTCCGTCCTTCCCTTCTCTCGTGATAACCTTACTATCACTCAACACGTTTGTGGGGTGATTGTTCACTCTACTCTATTCTTGTTGATCGCTAGCTGTACCGTATGTCTTCTATTAGTACCTAATACTGGTACTGTATGCCTGCTCATAGCTACATGGCAAGATCCCCGTAGCCAGTATAATTCTGAACCGTGGCCACTTCATACTAAGAACTAAATTCGCCGCTGGAATATGACTGACGCATTGCCTGTATCCATTAATTATACTCAACTTCTACTGTAGGAACTATTAACCGAACGCATGTATATGGATCAGATGAAATCAAGTTGTAACCGAGCCAAAATGACGATCGCACATCATGTGCTCCTTTCTATTGATCTGCTTCTTCTTCGTTCTTTTCTTGTTGCTAATCCCCCGTCACTACCCCTAACAATGTTACGTAGTCCCCGACTGATGCGTTGTCATGCATATTGTTTTCTTCTACGACTTCCATATTTATGTTTACAACATTTACTTTACTTTTATTAACTCTTCCCCCATCACCTATTCTGTTACACAAAGCAACTGACTGACGTTCACAAATCTCAAGGAATGGGCTCAGCTTTGACGTTCCTTCTGCGCTACTGGGAAGATGAGGATGGATTTCTCAACAGAATAGCGGCTGAGGATGAGACATGGGTTCATAACGTTATCACCATCCACACGACACAATCGACTTTGAATCTCTGCTGCATTTTGACCTTCAACTTGAAGAAAACGAATCACACCACGAATTTCATAGCAGGCGGGAAAAGCAATAACAGTGTTCATGTTTATTCGTTCACGATTCGTGAACCACTGAACATATGCGACTGTAGGCTGATGTGTAGTGAGCTAAAAGACTACTGAATGACGCAAGCATTAATTGGTGTCGCTATGGCAACTGTATATCTTTACCAGCCAATCGGTGGATGATTTTGAAATAGCCCTTGTAGTTTGGCCTTTATACACATCACGGTGGCTTGGAGAGAACAGTGATGGAAGGCGTGGTTCTTGGTAGTAAAGCAGGGTTCAACCAGCAGGAAGATTGACACAGGGCAATAAGACACCTTCGGCATGAAAATGTACGAGACAAAGAATCTGGCAAAGATCGAGAATCTGTTCTGTGGGTTGTGATAAGAGCAACATTCTGTGAAGGACATCATTCATGATGACGTATATCAGTCCTAATTACATTCACAGTGGAACATGCTGCAGAAACTAATGAGCTCACTACTCCCAATGTTGAATACCTCAGGTGCACCAGAACACTGCAATGGGACATCAAGCCCCTGGTTCCCAGCCGCCGTTGGGTCCCCGTCTGTCAGTATCAAGATATGTGTCCGGACCTACCCAGCTCCAACCTCATTCCGTCTTTACAAAGGTAAGAGGATTCTTCCTTGCGGGAGATAACATAATATAATAAATAAGAGAGGGTGGCAAAATTTAACAGATATTAGAGGGTGAAAGATGTAACAGATAATAAAGGATAACAGAATGTAACAGATACTAGAGGGTGAGAGAATGTAACGGATAACACAGTATGGCAGAATGTAACAGATAATATAGGATAAGAGAATGTAAAAGACACTAGAAGAGAGAGACTGTATGAAATACTAGAGAATGACAGAATGTAACAAATAATAGAGCATGGCAGAATGTAACAGATAAAACAGGGGGACAGAATGTTACAAATACCATAGGGTGATTGAATATCTAGGATGACAGAATGTAACGGATAACAGAGAGTGACAGAATTTAACCGATAATTGAAGGTGAAAGAATGTAATAGATAATAGAGGATGACTGGGTCTTAACAATAATAGAGAACCGAATGTAACAGATACTAGAGAGTGACAACATGTAACATATAATAGAGGATGACAGAATGCAACATATAATAGAGGATGGCAGAATGTAACAGATAATATAGGATGACATAATTTAACAGGTGATACAAGGTAACAGATTGCAATAGATAATAGCGGATGACAGAATGTAACAGATAATAGAGGATGATAGAATGTAACAGATAATAGAGAATGACACAATGTAACAGATAAAAAGAGGATGACATCATATTACAGATAATAGAGAATTACATAAATTAAAAGATGATGCTGGATTGCAGAATGCAACAGATAACACGTGGATATTAGATAAAACATGACACAACAGGTAACATGACAACTAAGACAAGCCAGATGTATTAACGCACCACCCCAATCCAACCTCCCTCAACACTCAAGTAAATACTGAACATATGCTGCTGAACGAATGATCAGATATAAAATCACATCGATACCTACTTCAACTGTGGAAGAATTGTGTATCTGTACACTAAATCTAACCATAGTTGTCAATTCCAGTGTGAGTGCCAAGTGACTTACATGGGTAGAATGGAACGACAATTACCATTTCCATGCTACCATTACCTCTACCCCGTTCAACCTCAGAACAGAAGTAATATTAGGGCCTATTGCCTCGCTCAGATTAATAATCCTGTGACCGAGCCAGCAACAATTCAGATATTATTTGATTGTTGTCTAAATGCGGTAATGATGACGACAATTAACAAATACAGTAACGGAATATATAGGCCTACTAGTGTGGGTGGACAAGAGAGTCAAGCAGTCTTCAGGAATCCATGTGTAGTCGACAGGCTATAAAACTCCTAGCTTGGTCATCTCTCAACACATTTGACACGACGCTCTATCCAGAAGCGTATCACCAAGTGACAGAGTAGAGGATGTCTTGGACTAAGACCAGCGCAAAGCGACAGCAATCTTTGTATCCGAGAAGAAGAAAGCAGAAACGAGCAAGGCACGTAGAACTGTTGATACTGTTGTGACACGGATGTCTAACAACAGCTACACCAGATGAAGCAATCCTGACTGCAACAAACCGATACCAGAGGACACAGCTGAAGTCAGCAACATTGGAGAAGCTAGTCACAACACCAAAGAGTAGCAGCGAAACAGCTCACTAAAGACTCACTCACAGAAGGAGAACAACTGAGATCT
The DNA here is from genome assembly GCA_963921405.1 of Cepaea hortensis. Taxonomy (NCBI): domain Eukaryota; kingdom Metazoa; phylum Mollusca; class Gastropoda; order Stylommatophora; family Helicidae; genus Cepaea; species Cepaea hortensis. The sequence goes on from OY992881.1 coordinate 8,195,292, forward strand.
TCATCGGTAAACGGTTATACAGACAAGCGTTGGAGAGGCAAACCTAGTGGTGTTACCCAAAGACAAGAAACTCAATCTGTAGGAGAATGAGCTAGGAAGACACACCATCGTCCAGCTACCCGAGAAGAGCAAGTAACAGAAAAGCAATTAACAGAAGATGAGAAAAAAAAAACACAGAAAGTGAAAACGAAAGCCACCAAGAACATTCGGTGACTAGGAGAAGAGGCTATCCTCCACTAAGATCAAGAATCCAAGACACAAGATTTTAAAGAAAGGATAGACTACGAAGATTCAACGACAGAGCAAACCACGGAAGAGACAGATGGAGCCATAAACAGTTCGACTACCGATGAATCACTCCCTGAAAAAAGAACACTATGAGACGGGGCGGGAACCTAACAACACCTGGCCTTACAAGTGTGATGTACTCACCAGACACGAGAGCAGCAACAATACCAGGCCTTACAAGTGTGATGTACTCACCAGACACGAGTGCAGCAACAATACCAGGCCTTACAAGTGTGATGTACTCACCAGACAAGTTAAACAGCAACAATACCAGGCCTTACAAGTGTGATGTACTCATCAGACACGGCTACAGCAACAATACCAGGCCTTACAAGTGTGATGTACTCACCAGACATGAGTGCAACAACAATACCTGACCGTAAAGTGTGCGAACCTCAACAGACATGTTAAAGAGCAAAACAGATTCATTTACACCAAACCAGAAACATCTAAAAATCATGCAGCGAAACACGCAGCTCTATTTTTGCAAGCAGAAACGAAACAACGTTGCTGTAGTCGTGTGGGTATGTGTTTAGGGGGTGTCTGGGGGATGTGCGTATGAGTGGATGTATGGGTGGGGATATGTGGGTGGGTGTGTGGGTATGTGTGTAGGGGTTGTCTGGGGGATGTGTGTATGAATGGATGTATGGGTGGGTGTGTGGGTATGTGTGTAAGGGGTGTCTGGGGGATGTGTGTATGAGTGGATGTATGGGTGGGTGTGTGGGTATGTGTGTAAGGGGTGTCTGGGGGATGTGTGTATGAGTGGATGTATGGGTGGGGGTATGTGGATGGGTGTGTGGGTATGTGTGTAAGGGGTGTCTGGGGGATGTGTGTATGAGTGGATGTGTTGGTGGGGTGTGTGGGTGGGTGTGTGGGTATGTGTGTAGGGGTTGTCTGGGGGATGTGTGTATGAGTGGATGTATGGGTGGGTGTGTGGGTATGTGTGTAGGGGTTGTCTGGGGGATGTGTGTATGAGTGGATGTATGGGTGGGGGTATGTGGATGGGTGTGTGGGTATGTGTGTAGGGGATGTCTGTGGGATGTGTGTATGAGTGGATGTGTGGGTGGGTATGTGTTTAGGGGGTGTCTGGGGGATGTGTGTATGAGTGGATGGGTGTGTGGGTATGTGTTTAGGGGGTGTCTGGGGGATGTGCGTATGAGTGGATGTATGGGTGGGGATATGTGGGTGGGTGTGTGGGTATGTGTGTAGGGGTTGTCTGGGGGATGTGTGTATGAGTGGATGTATGGGTGGGTGTGTGGGTATGTGTGTAAGGGGTGTCTGGGAATGTGTGTATGAGTGGATGTATGGGTGGGGGTATGTGGATGGGTGTGTGGGTATGTGTGTAGGGGGTGTCTGGGGGATGTGTGTATGAGTGGATGAGTGGATGTGTGGGTGGGGGTATGTGGATGGGTGTGTGGGTATGTGTGTAGGGGATGTATGTGGGATGTGTGTATGAGTGGATGTGTGGGTGGGGGTATGTGGATGGGTGTGTGGTTATGTGTGTAGGGGGTGTCAGGGTGATGTGTGTATGAGTGGATGTGTGGGTGGGGGTATGTGGATGGGTGTGTGGTTATGTGTGTAGGGGGTTCAGGGTGATGTGTGTATGAGTGGATGTGTGGGTGGGGGTATGTGGATGGGTGTGTGGTTATGTGTGTAGGGGGTGTCTGGGGGATGTGTGTATGAGTGGATGTGTGGGTGGGGGTGTGTGTGTGGGTGTGTGGGTATGTGTGTAGGGGGCGTCTGGGGAAGTGTGTATGAGTGGATGTATGGGTGTGGGAATGTGGATGGGTGTGTGGGTATGTGTGTAGGGGGTGTCTGGGGGATGTGTGTATGAGTGGATGAGTGGATGTGTGGGTGGGGGTATGTGGATGGGTGTGTGGGTATGTGTGTAGGGGATGTCTGTGGGATGTGTGTATGAGTGGATGTGTGGGTGGGGGTATGTGGATGGGTGTGTGGTTATGTGTGTAGGGGGTGTCAGGGTGATGTGTGTATGAGTGGATGTGTGGGTGGGGGTATGTGGATGGGTGTGTGGTTATGTGTGTAGGGGGTGTCAGGGTGATGTGTGTATGAGTGGATGTGTGGGTGGGGGTATGTGGATGGGTGTGTGGTTATGTGTGTAGGGGGTGTCTGGGGGATGTGTGTATGAGTGGATGTGTGGGTGGGGGTGTGTGGGTGGGTGTTTGGGTATGTGTGTAGGGGGTGTCTTGGGGATGTGTGTATGAGTGGATGTGTGGATGTGGGTGTGTGGGTGGGTTTTGGGTATGTGTGTAGGGGGTGTCTGGGGGATGTGTGTATGAGTGGATGAGTGGGTGGAGGTATGTGGATGGGTGTGTAGTTATGTGTGTAGTGGGTGTCTGGGGGATGTGTGTTTGAGTGGATGTGTGGGTGGGGGTATGTGGATGGGTGTGTGAGTATGTGTGTAGGGGGTGTCTGTGGGATGTGTGTATGAGTGGATGTGTGGGTGGGGGTATGTGGATGGGTGTGTGGGTATGTGTGTAGGGGGTGTCAGGGGAATGTGTGTATGAGTGTATGTGTGGGTGGGGTGTGTGGGTGGGTGTGTGGGTGGGTGTGTGGGTATGTGTGTATGGGGTGTCTGGGGGATGTGTGTATGAGTGGATGTGTGGGTGGGAGTATGTGAGTGGGTGTCTGGGGATGTGTTTAGGGGGTGTCTGGGGGATGTGTGTATGAGTGGATGTGTTGGTGGTGGTATGTGGATGGGTGTGTGGGGATGTGTGTGGGGATGTGTGTTGGGGGTGTCTGGGGGATGTGTGTATGAGTGGATGTGAGGGTGGGGGTATGTGGGTGGGTGTGTGGATATGTGTGTAGGGGGTATCTGGGGGATGTGTGTATGGGATATCTAGGGGATGTGTGTATGGGTTGGGGGTTGGGGGTATGTATATATGGATGGGCGAGGTGTGTATGGGGTGGGAGATGTTTTTGTGGGTGGGGGAAGTATGTGTGGGGGTAGGAGATGTGTGTGGGAGTATGGGAGACGTGTGTGTGAGTGGAGGATGTGTTGGGTGTGTGTGTGCGGTGATATGTGTGTCTAGATGGGTAGAGAGATGTGTGTGGTTAGGGATGTGTGAGTGGGTGGGGAGGTGTATGGTTGGTGGATGGATGTGTGTATGGATGGGGTGTGTGTGGGTGGGAGATATGTGGATGGGTGAGGGATGTGTCGGAGGGGGATGTGTGTATGAGTTGGTGTGTTTTGGGGGGTAGTGGTATGTGTGGGTGTTGGTGGGTGAGGGATGTGTGTGTGTTGCTAGTGGGTGATGTGTGTGTGGGTGGGTGTGTTGGGCGTGTGTAGGGGGAGTGGAGGATGTGTGTATGCATGGGAGATGTGTGTGGATGGGGGATGTGTGTGTGTGGGTGGGGATGTGTGTGTGCGTGGGGATGTATGTGTGGTTGGTGGGGTATGTGGATGGATGTGAAATGTGTGGGTGGGTGAGAAAATGTGTGTGTGTGGGGATGTGTGTGTGGATGGGAAGATTTGTGGGTATAGGTGTGTAATGTGTGAGTGGGTGAGGGATGTGTGTGTGTGTGTTGGTGCGGGATGTGTGTTGTGGGGGGGGGGGGGTACGTGTGTGTGGTTGGGGATGTGTGATTGGGTGGATGGAGCATCTGTATGTGGGCGGGTTTGTGTTGGTTGGAGTATGTGTGAGTGGGGAGTTGTGTGTGGGTGGGGATGTTTGTGTGGGTGGGTGCGAGATGTCTGGGTTGGTGAGGGGATGTGTGTGTGGGTGGAGAATTTATGGTGGGTGGTGGATGTGTGGTGGGTGGTGGTGTGGGTATGGGTGGTGTCATACGACGTTCTTGATGATAATATCACGAAGTTCTTACAATGATATGTTCGTGATATTGTCGTGCGTGTGATGGTCGTTGTCTAGGTAACGATGCTTCTGGTGTGTCAATCGAGCTATCTAACTGTCTCTTAATCCAACTCACTCCAGCAGTGCACCTTCACCAGTCATTAAAACAAGATTGAGTTGGCGCACATAATCTTTTAATCCAGAAAGAACACGGACAGACGGAACATGTTTATACATCCAGAAACAATGTAATCCATAGAATATAAATATCCTCCTCACAATTTAACCAGCACGCATCACTGTCTTCTCACGGCCTGCTGAATCTCAAATTCACAAGACATTTAGTCCAGCTACTATCCACGGCTGGATCTCCCACAATACGACCCACCCACTGGGTCGGAGCCTCTGCTCTCTATGTAACCCACTCTGGGTTTTAGGACTGCCTTCACAGCTCGGAGAATCACACAACACAGTTCTCCGTCGACTACCGGACTCCCGACTCCTTCGGTGTCTAAAACTCAACTCCCTTAAACGACCTGACCCGCAGTCGGTCTCTTCTCTCACTGACTTTCAAGTCTTCTCACTTCACACAACACTCAACTGTCTTTCGCCCCATCCCCCCTATGGGTTTTTCTCTAGCCTCACTATTTTATTTCTCAGGACTGGCTGTTTTCCCCATAGCCAGGTCAGTCACTTTACTGTCTCCCACTTTCACCCATTCTTTCTCATGCCCGGTCACTCAACTCATTGTCAATGAACCAGGCTTATGTCATCACCCCCCTCTTAAAAGAAAACTTCGTTTTCAAATATTGGGAGACTAAAAGTTACTAAACAAACGGAACGCCTGTCTTGCGAATCCATTACGTGGCAACCCGAAGCGAAAGCTTGCTGTGTGGAAGCCGAAACAAGAGTCTCGAAACCCGAGGAAGGCTAACCTCATTAAAAAATGCCCGCCGGAAGTCGGAAGTGTCGTCCTACGGGTTGCAGACTAAAAATTGACACTACGCAATTACGTCCGAGTGAAATGTTTCGTCCGAATGCCTCTCGTGCTAGGAACTGCTCTGACTACCTAGTTTCCGAATGCCGCTCTTGTTCGGAACAGCTCTGACTAGGTAGTTTTCCGAATGTCTGTCGTGCCTGGAACAGCTCTGACGGGCGCAACGACAAGCACATGTCCGAAAACTCGCTGAGAGGATGTCGTCTGCAAACCTGTCTGGTTTGTGCGGGAATGGCCCGGGGTAAACAAAATGACCAATATATTGAAGTGAGGATTTAAAGCAGCCATGAGCAGGACGTGACGATTTCCCTCGGTGAGCCCAGATCCAGGGCGTTATGTTTCGGCCCTGCAACTATGGAAGCAACCTTGGATGGCGGAAAATGCTGTGGACTGTCCCTGCCTTCCTTTGAGGGATAACCGTTGTCTTCGACCGTTCCAACTTGGCCAGTATGGTTGTAGGAATGCTACCTGGTCAAAAAAGCACGCTAAAGTCGATGTGTTGGCCTACGGGTTTCGGCCCAAGGGCGCATAACAGACACACCGCAATCACATCTGAAAAAACACTCCGGATGAACGAAAAGAAGAAGAAGAAACTTACTAAACATGTGACCCAGACATATTGCCTGGGTAGCCCTAAGTATGGCTCCATCTCACTTTCGCTACCATCCTAAATAATACATCAAATGCTCACAGTACACTCCCATATTCCCCACACATACATACAACCATCTTTCTCTCTTGTATCCCAATACATGAACTACAACATGGCATAGTAATAAACATATCATCTAAAACATCATGTTTGTGTAACCGCAGGTCTCTTACTACTTCACGACCACACAACACTATTTGTGTACCGACCCTATATCAGGTGGTTCTGTTCTTGCATTAACCCTCCTCTGATTCCTGTCGATACTGTGTCTACCTTTCATGTACCCATGACTCATGGTACCTCTACAATTACAACATCTGTTTGCTATCCCTAGCCCTGGGTCAGTAATGTCGCGAACACTCTTTTGACCTGACTCAACTTTTCTATCTGCATATTGCATGGTTACACTTGAGTCTCTGTTTCGTCTGAACTCTTTATTCAATCTTGGCCCATATACCTGGCACCTTGCTTTCTGCTGCATACGCCTTATGCCTATATGCCCTGCACATGCACTATCCTGAGCTGTTCTAGTATATCGGTCTCTGTGTGCTAAAGGCACTGCTACTTGCCCACGTGCAGTTCCGCCATCTGAAAAGCGGCGAGTGAGAACATTGTTCTTCCTCTCGAAGCACCATCTACCCTTCTTTGACTGCCTATGTTCTACTCTCCTACACCCTTGGGAACATTTGTTCAGAGTAGTATCTTGTCTCTGGGAGCCACTAGCACTATATTTGGGATCCATTCTCATCTGCTCAGCTGTACTATCCTTGTCCTGAGTTCCTGTGTCTACTTCAAGTGCCTCTTCTACCTCAGCTATACTCTCTAATTTAGGTTCTCTTGTGGTAACTACCTCATTACTGCTTACACTATATTTTTGGTCCCAATAAACTACTTCCTCTTCTGTACAATCTTTAACTCCTATAACATTTCCTATGATCAAATCAGCCACTGGTGAGTCCAAAACACACGCTGTCACTCTTCCAGTGATATATGGTGTTTTTACTGTTATTATGGTTAATGGGTAGAACTCTACTGTGCCGTTGAATGTTATGCATCTAATCTTTTTCCCTGTATAATCCGCGGGATCTATTAAACTTTTCCTCACTCCGATAGACGTACATCCGGAATCCCTAATTATTAACGCTGGTCTATCATTGACGAATCCCTGATGCAGCTTCAAGCTTCCTCCTTCATGCACTGCTGATCCTGCTTTCACTGTATGACCACATATTAGGACTGGCTGACTGTCTTTTTCAAAAAGAGGCTTGCACCCACTACAATCTTCACTGTTCAGCGTCTCAATTACTTGCGCTGCATTTGAGTGCGCTGTTTCTCTCATCCTACATTGATGGCTGACATGCCCCTTCTTTCCACATTTGAAACAGATGATCTCCTTCCTTGCGTTACTTGTTGGCTCACTGGCTGGCTGCACGTCACACTCCGCTGCCTTGTGTCTCCAGCTCCCACAATTCCAACATTCGGCATAATTTGGACGTCTCTGGAAATTCCCTCTTCTATATGGGTACCGTCCTACTCTACCAACATTGTTTCCTCGGAAACCATTATCTTGAAGTTCTTGCTGCTCACCTTTCTGTGCTGAATCCACACTTTTCGCCCTTAGTCTGATGACTGGATTCTGGTCCTGTTTAGTGTACGCTGCACAGACTATTTCCTCACTCATTAGTTTCCCAATAGATACGTTAGGATGTGCAGTCATGTAGTTTTGCCCTAACTGAGACATTGTGTCTATGTCCTTTGGCTTACGTTCCTCAAAGAAAGCCACTAAATTGGTATTACATGAAGCTAATACTTTGTCTCTTAACACTAAATCTACTAATTTATTAAAATCTTTCCTTACTTCTGCGAGCTCCATCCATTTGTTAAATGTGTTCTTTACTGTGTTAACAAAGTCTGTGAAATCTTGATTTGTCTCTGGCACTAACTGTCTAAACTTTGTTCTATATCCATGTTCAGTTAGTTGGAACTTTGTCAGCAAACGTTGACGTAAGATAGTGTAGTTGTTTCTTTCTACTACAGGTAAATTGAACATGGTGTCTAGTGCCTTACCCGTAAGAAACTCGCCAAGTAGCATCGCATACTCCGCTTCTGGAATGCCTAATGTTTTTACAGACGATTCGAATCTCCCAAGATAGGATTCAAGGCAATCCCGTTCCGTAAAATATGGCAGTTTTAGTCTCTGTGACGACTGCGAAGGTCTTCTGCTTTCCTCACTTTGACCTTTCGAAGATAGTTCTAATTTTCTGAGTGCAATTTCAGCTTCCATCTTAATCTTCTCTTTCTCGATTTCCACCGCATTTGTTTGTTTTAACTTTTCAAGTTCCATTTGTGTGTCTCTCTCTCTTCCTGTAGACGCTTGTTTTCTATTTCGGCTAACTTTACTTCCTGTAGACGTTTGTTTTCCATTTCAGCTAGCTTTACTTCCTGTAGACGTTTGTTTTCCATTTCAGCTAGTTTTACTTGTGTCTCTTCCTGTAGACGCTTTGCTTCAGCTACCTTTTCTTCTTGTAGGCGTTTGGCCTCGCGTTCATTATGCCTCTCCTCTCTTTCCATTTGTTTTTGTTCTTTTGCTTCGGCATACTCCTGTAACTCTTTACCTTTCAGGCCTATTCGTTCACCTGCTTCAATATATTCAATTAAAGTAGGCATCTTGTACTTGTGGACACGTTGCTGTCTGTCAGCCAACTATAAATGTGACGACTCTGCTGCTAGTCTGTGTCACTTCCCTACGTACACCACAACTCCATGTGTACGTAAATTCGTAGTGCTAAAATATCACTCTGTACTCACCCAGTCACTCTATAAGCATTAGGTAGTGAGGGGGGAATATTAACTATACTCCCTCATATATATATATATATATATATATATATATATATATATATATATATATATATATAACTGTAGAACAATTCCTGGAAATAGTTTTCAACATACATATACATACACAAATGAATGATACACACTAAGTGCCAACTATTAAACGCTAGACGCATAGGCCGGTGAAACGCAGACGGATGATTACATAGAAATAAAAACCACTGACATAAACATGCCCATGAAAGACCATACCGTGCGCATAATATAAACTGACAGATACCATCTAGATAGAAGCTGTATTAACATAAGAATTACAACAATACCATATATCCAAAGAAATCAAATATCATATGTAACAGTAAAGAGAAAACAGTAAAAAGAACAAATATAAAATGAATAATGTACATAGATCTGACGATAGACACTTTGACACCGTGTATAAAGTCGAGACGACCCAATGCTCAACCGCACAAAACAAACTGACTCGTCAGCTGCCTCTCAACAACACACAATGTGTACCTAGACAATTTCTCTTTGCTTTGTCTCCCGTACGTCGCGAAACAATGCAAAAATATCCTACTTATTACGACCACTGGACCACATACAAATAATTAGGCAACGCACAACAACAATACTTAGGACGATGAGAGCAAGAGAAACAAAAAAAAATCGCCGACAACAATGCAATGGTGAAATCTCATAAAAGTCCTTATTTTGTTCGTTTTAATAGTTATTCGCAATCCGCTGGAAATGTCTCATACACTAGATTTCAAAATGACTGATTGATTTATTGAATGGTTACTGAATTCGCGTGGTGAGCATAAGTTCCAACTGTCGCAAAAATTGACGGTAATAATAATTATCCAAAGTGTTCTTTCGATATGTTGTTACTTTCGTTGCGGAGATGGCGCTTTGCTGTATCATATATGTTATAGATTCACCAAGAGAAAAGACCAAATAAATGGCAGTAAATGTTCAACGCTTTCACTCTGTACAGTCAGTTCTTTTTGGCAACTATATGCAACTATGTTCGCGGAGCTGCCACGTCATCATTCGTTGTCAAAATGTTTGCTGATTATAAAGTAATGAACACAAAGGGCTTTTAACAAAGACGAATAATAAAGTCTGGTTTCACACAAAACGCCTTGTTTTGTTCATTCACAATGAGTCATCTTGACCACAATAGGCCGTGGAAATTTTCCTGAGTACCTTTACTCCTTCCACCCCCAACTCACAATGTCACCTCAATTTCTCTTTATCACCTTCAGTGAACAATCCTCAGTAAACACAGGTTCCACTATGGAAAATCTCAGTAACTTTCCACTCACCCCAGCCTTGACCCGCAGGTTAACTTCAGTAATCTTTGTCACAATAATACACACTGTAAACTGACCGGAAATTTTTCCCGTTATTCACAAAGACACCTGTCCTGTCCCACCCAGCTGTGGTAGGGGTACCGTTACTACCCCTTTTGTCAGCTGTCATCGTAAACAGCGCTGACCCGATTTTTCCGTGGAAACTCACAGTTTCCACCGACCTCCCCCGTCGTGTTAGCTGTGGTAAAATTCTTCACCTGTCGACTCGTGACCCACCCAGTGCGTTGCCTTAGCACACACACACACACACACAATTCTCACCACGCACAGGACGTTGCGACGAAATTGCTCGCTGTCTTCAATCCTGTCCTGTCACACACACACACACACACACACACACACACACCTAGGACTGACCGCTCTTGTCGCAAACACCTCACTGTCCACGCGACATTTCCTCTGTGCTATTTTGACTAGTGACTACCCCGTCCTCGTAGTCGACTCTCCCGGTTAGTCTGTATGGCGTGTCTTCCACACGCGCGCCGACAGTCTTTCGATGTGCCGTCTTACACACACACGCAGGATATTCTGACCACCTTCTGGATTAATCCTGGTTTTCCGTTAACTGTCTGCTAACTTGAGCACTACTGCCTGGTATCAAATTTACCTGTCGTGAACTTCACTTGAACTGTCTGTTTTAATTACCTGGTGCACACACAAAAGAGTTCACATTAACCTTTTGAAGCCACAAAATCCAAACTGTCTCGGGTTTGCTAGTCCGATGGAACAAAGTCACCATATAACAACTCCTCTCTCAGCGAAGAGCCCACAAATATCTCAGAATGACACCAATGTCTATAATGCAATGGGTTTCTTGATCGGACGAGCTCTCAGATGTCACACGACGTTCTTGATGATAATATCAGGAAGTTCTTACGATGATATGTCCGTGATATTGTCGTGCGTGTGATGGTCGTTGTCTAGGTAACGATGCTTCTGGTGTGTCAATCGAGCTATCTAACTGTCTCTTAATCCAACTCACCCCAGCAGTGCGCCTTCACCAGTCATTAAAACAAGATTGAGTTGGCGCACATAATCTTTTAATCCAGAAAGAACACGGACAGACGGAACATGTTTATACATCCAGAAACAATGTAATCCATAGAATATAAATATCCTCCTCACAATTTAACCAGCACACATCACTGTCTTCTCACGGCCTGCTGAATCTCAAATTCACAAGACATTTAGTCCAGCTACTATCCACGGCTGGATCTCCCACAATACGACCCACCCACTGGGTCGGAGCCTCTGCTCTCTATGTAACCCACTCTGGGTTTTAGGACTGCCTTCACAGCTCGGAGAATCACACAACACAGTTCTCCGTCGACTACCGGACTCCCGACTCCTTCGGTGTCTAAAACTCAACTCCCTTAAACGACCTGACCCGCAGTCGGTCTCTTCTCTCACTGACTTTCAAGTCTCCTCACTTCACACAACACTCAACTGTCTTTCGCCCCATCCCCCCTATGGGTTTTTCTCTACCCTCACTATTTTATTTCTCAGGACTGGCTGTTTTCCCCATAGCCAGGTCAGTCACTTTACTGTCTCCCACTTTCACCCATTCTTTCTCATGCCCGGTCACTCAACTCATTGTCAATGACTCAGGCTTATGTCAGGTGGGTTATGTGTGAGTGGGTGAGGGATGTGTGTGGGTTGGTGCAGAATGTCTGTGTTGGAGGGGGATGTGCCACATAACATGATAATATGCATTGTTTATGCTTACAACATTCATTTGACAATGTTTTTTTTTTCTCTACGTGAATGTATCATGCACTGTTGTTGAACGAAAGATGAGTGATTGGAAGGAACGAATGTAAGACGGGCCTACGTATCCAATGTGTAATCCTTTTAAAATAAAGTTCAATTCAATTCAATTCAGTTCACAAAATTCAAGAATTTTGTCAGAACATATTTACAAGGAAATAAGTTATTCAAATTTTCTCATAATTCTATTTTGTACTGTTAACTTTCATAATACATTGTATATTTCTCTTACATTCATGTTAAATAGGAAAACTATAATGCATGTAAAGAAAAATGTTCTTTCATGAAGTCCGTAAAAGGTTACAATGATGTATGGTGTAATGCATCAATTGACTTGAAGTGTGTGAAAGGTTACAATGATGTATGGTATAATGCATCAATTGACTTTTTGAAGTGTGTGAACGGTTACTATAATGTATGTTGTAATGCATCAATTTTCTTCAATCTCAGGCAACACGATAAGTAACAGACTGAAGGCAGACAAGTTTCAGGCTTATTTTAACATCACGAATGAAGAAGATATACTAGGGGAAATCACTGTCATGATATCTCCATTTACACAAGCGGACATAGGACACTACATGTTGTATTGAGAATACAAACCGCATAGAGTTGAAGCACTTCATTCTTACTTGAAGTTTAGTGTTTTTGCACAAGGCAAGTAAGGATGTACTTTAAAAAAAAACAACATTATTTTAAATTAATGAAAGAAATGTAGCAATTACTGGAATGCCTGGCATTAAATGTGCAATGTTGCTATCTTTAGACATTTGAATTAGTTCACATGTTTTTATTAATGAAGACACACACAATATTCAATATACTATATTGCACACTTTATTGCCTCACAATTTACTGTATATCAACAGGTGCACATTACAGAATTAATTCAACGTCTAATACAAAATCGTCATGAATCTTTTTAGCTGAAATACACGCACCACACTGGCATATGTTTCACTGTCACCACTTTAGTTTTACAGAGATTGTTGACACAACTGCAATTTACACGCATATAGATTCCTCTAAAAGCTTCAGCACCGTTTGGGTTTTGTTATGCATATTGTACAGTACACTGAAGGTGTCCGTCATATGACCGGGTTATAATTTTTTTAATCCCTGGCTAAGCGCTGAAGCTTAAACTAATTTGCATTTAAATCAGTAGGTTTCGCCTCAGTTTATAAGTAACTTCAGTAGCAGCAAACCACGGGAGGTCAGTGCCTTATGTATGGGGTATATCGGCATTTGTTTAGTCTGTCAGTGATTTGAGTTTGGAACATATCACCATTTGTTTAGTTTGTCAGTGATTTGAGTGTGGAACAAATCACCGTTTGTTTAGTCTGTCAGTGATTTGAGTGTGGGACGTATCACCGTTTGTTTAGTCTGTCAGTGACTTAAGTTTGGGACATATTACCATTTGTTTAGTCTGTCAGTGGCTTAAATGGGGTCATATCATCATTTGTTTAGTCGTTCAGTGACTTAAGTGTGGGGCATATCACCGTTTGTTTAGACTGTCAATGAGTTAAGTGTGGGGCATATCACTGTTTGTTTAGTCTGTCAGTGACTTAAGTGTGGGGCATATCGTAGTTCGTTGAGTCTGTCAGTGACTTACGTTTAGGTCATATCGCCTTTTGTTTAGTCTGTCAGTGATTTCCGTTTGGGGACATGTCACTATGTGTTAATATGTCAATGACATTCCACGACTTTATTCTGTTAGTTTAATTGGATTTTTTTTTTTTCTCAACAAAAAACAAAAAGCTGTTGACAAATTGAAACTTCAAGGCCTTTACAACATTTCACATGAACTCAGAATAGACACGAAAGGCCCTTAACCTGTGCAACCTTGAGCCCGGAGGTCAACGTCGGTACATCAAAGATGTATCACATGGCCGGGCAAGAGGTGTGTATTATTCAGCTGAGTTTGGCTCCTTGCTTCATCTTGCACCTTGTCTAATCTGCTTTTCGGGTCTTGCTGACAGTGAGTGGGCCCACATTGTAGTCTATGACGCTTAGAACAGGGATTTTAAAAAAATTCAGAAGTTGTTCAATGTCGGCGGCTGCTATTACCTTCATTTCCATGAAATATTTAATGGCTCTGATTATGACATTACCAAGGTAATACTTGTACAAGTATAAAATCATCTGTCATGCAGTAGCTTGTTCTGTAGATATATTTGTATAGATTGTGCCATCCAATAGTTTGTACTGCTCTAATTAACATTTTCATGATGGTTCACATGCGGCTTTTGTTAGCATGACTTATTAATGTGACCCAGTTCAATAACTGGTGCACAGTTGTAGAATTAATGACTGTGGTAGAGTGGTATAGATTGTTCTCTTCTATGTTTTGACCAAACAGCCATTTTCCAGATCTTTATGTGTGGTTCATGGTAGATAGAATGCCGGATTCTCCTTACGTTTGGATAAGTTCCGCTGGCATGTCCTTATTTTCCTTTCTTAAGACTGCGATTTCCTGATCGTACGTCCTATAATAAACGTTCTTGTTCTTTCTCTACACTTTCATGTATATTATCTGCACTTTTTATTGTGTTTTCGTACATGTCAGCATTGTACTCCTTCCATCTTTCTGGTACATGTTTTCTATCTGTTAAAGTGTCGCCATTCTTATCATTTATTACATGTAATGATGGTCTTAATTCGCCTGTTAAGATACTGATTTCCTGAAACTAGTCTAAATCCTTTTCTTGCAATTAGATATGATGGATTTTATTACAATCACTCATTACGAACTGCTCCTTATCTTCCCTGATAACACTTCTCATTGTCCGCGTGTAGATTTTGTAGGCGGGTCTGTTTGTTTCTATCCATGTTTGCTTACATGTTCTGCCTTATTTTAGCCTGAGCATTTCCTCTGTGATCTATTTCTGCTTCCTTTGTCTGTATTTTAGAAGTCATGTTTTGTACTGATGAGATGAAAATAAGATGAAAGATAGTTCTTCCTGGAATATCAACTGTGTATCAGTAGTAAACCTGGTGTTTTATGTGATAGTAATATCTTGTTTAGCTAGCTCATCAGGTGTCAATATTTGTTTTTGGTGTGTCCTGTCGCATTGAACTCAAGCGTGGTCCTTACATGTGCTACTACTTCTAGTGAATTGGACTGATTTCTCCGTGTGAATTAGCTTTCCCTAGTACCAGTGTCCCTTACCATGAGGCGAACGCACTCCGACTTCTGAGGTATTTGTAATCTACGTCCGCAAATCAAGGACGAGAAGTCAATATTTTAGTCCAACTGGCCATTGTAAGTCGAATCTGCTACCTCAGCATCAGCACAACGGGTGTTTAAAAACGAGCATTCATATCCATTCGGCAATGCTGACCTCCATCAAGTGTCAAGCTTTTTTGTATTACTTTCAAAACACCTCAAATTTAATTTCAGCTTCAATTGTTTATTCATGTGGTATATCACTCAAATCGAACCTTATTGATTAAATTGACAGTTACGAGATAAACAATCTGTGAATTTATTGATAAAACTCTAGTCTCTAGCATGCATACTTTGATTAAAACTGGTAATTTCTTCCACAGGTACTTATCAGTTCAAAGACCCTGACAGTCTGAGTCAGATATATACAGGAAAAGTCGATGGTGCAGTGTCCATAAATGTAACCGTCTTTGGATACCCAGAACCAAATGTGACCTTGAATAGTACTAAACACATCCTCCCTTCTGATGCCTACACACTGAACTACACACAACTGGAACCTCCCTATGGCACTGTGTCATTGGTGATCAACATTCAAAATGCCAGCTTTTTCCAAAATTATTCTCTTAACATTATAAATACTGGGGGTCCACTGACCTACTCATTTGAAATTGTGGAGAGCGGTAAGTACAATTTGTGTACATGGTTTCGGCTGAGAGGTTTAACACACTTACATTTCTCTTCTGACGGCTACATAGTGGCCTCATTCCACACGTAGGTCAGTTGCACTTAGATGTTGACCACCCGTTCAGAAAGCAATAGCTGTATTCTGTCCTGGCAGATCAGGTATGTTTGAACTAAACATTGCCTCTAGGCCATGTTCTGTTTACAATCCTGCAACTGTACTTGGGCTGCAGTCAGTTGTGTTCACAGTAGCAGGCGTCTGGTTTTCCTAGATCAGTGGTTCTCAACCGGTGGGGAATTCCTCCCCCCCCCCAGGAGGGAATTTTGGGGTTTCCAGGGGGGGGGGGGATGAAGATTATTTCACATTGGCACCTTGCCGTCTTGACAGACGATAGTGTGTGCTTTAAAAAGGCATAACTTTTAACTATGGCGGTAGCGAGTGTGACTGATAAGGCCAATTTGCGCTGTAAATGTCCGTTCACAGTGGGTGCATGTGAACACGTGGTCATTTCCACCATCATGCACCATCTTACGTCTCAAACGCTTGGTGTGTGACTTTTCTGCAATAATTTTCTCCTTTGACTTTATTCCATTTCTGATATTTGCCCTCCATGCAACACGCTCAGCGGCGACTTGCTCCCAATGTGCATTATCAATGCCTGTATCAATCATGTCCCGCTTACACACATCTTTGTATCGTAGTAGAGGCCGACCCTGAGATCTCTTACCCATCTGTAATTCACCAAAAAAGATATTATTTCAAGATTGCGTTAATACAAGAACCGATTACTTGATCTTGTTTTTCCCTTCATACTTTATGGTTTTGTATGTCTAACCCTTCTAAAATTCATTTTATAAAGTATGTAGACCCACAAATCACGTTTTATGTGGACGTCTAGATTTGTTTTAGTGTGTGCTATTAAATTTAGCTTCAATTATTACGTATACTGTGTAGGGGCAGGGGTAAATTGTTAGGGAGGAAATACAAAAGGGGGGAATGACTTTCTAAAAATATGGCGAGTGGGGAATGACTTCCTAAAAATATGGTGAAGGGGGTCACGGGCCAAAAAAGGTTTAGAACCACTGTCCTAGATAGACCTGGGCAATTAATTAGTGCAAACTGGGTACACGCCCTGATCACGTGTTTCAGTAGTACACAGTTATTTCAAGAACAAAAACAATCATACAGCAATGTCAGCATTTTGATTCCAAAAGGTGTTTATTAAATTATGTAGTAATATTATGTACATTAGTAATAATTACGCATTTTCTAAAACGGTTCAATATGTAAATGATGCTAATAAATGATCAGAAGAATACAGGCAACATTCTTGATGATATTATGTGCAAGATATCAGATTATCTAGAATTATGTGTCACATTAATGACAGAAGAAATAAGAGATCGTCATATGTGAGATATTACATGATCTCATGCCTTAACTTGAAAGATGGACATAAACACATTTGTAAATAATACTAGAACAATATAATTTGCGAAGTAGCATCGTCACCTCTGAATCTGGAAACTAATAAAAATTTAGAAACGTATTCGAACTCACAAAGGCGCATGACACATCATCAAGGTATAGACAAGATATCCACCCCTTTCTGTTAGCTTGTTCATGAGACGACGGACACCGCTAGGAATACCGTAGACACACACAAACACCAATGAGCAGGTCCTGCAAGAAGCAAATGAGAATGGTAAACTAGAAATTAATTAGACATTGATAGTCGCAAATTTGTTTGGGCATGTTATAAGAAGAAATAAATTAGAGAATTTGGGGACAAATGACAAGATTGAGGGAAAAGGCACAAGGGAAAGGCAGAGAAGTAAATATATGTATGTCTTCATCACATGGCACGATGGAGACAAAAACACAGAGCTGATCCACGACTCTAGTAATCGTGTGAAATGCTGAAACATGACCGCCCACGATTTTGGCCATGGCACATGATGATGATGAACATATTGAAATAATGAAAACAAAAAGGAATTGACTAATATATTGACTTGGCTGAATGGAAGCGAAACAGATTTATCGTAACAGAAAGTGTTTCATGATTTAAAGATTGCAATTCTGAATATTTCCAATCATGTTTCATGTGAGAACGGAAAGATAGCAATCTAATTTTAACACTCTAATGTGATCTATGCAGGTCTCCCTGGCGAAGGTATTAACGACTTTCTCTGCAATCCCGTATATCCATGTGGGGAACGCAACTGCGCGACATTCGGTAGCGGATCGCGTCTCGTTGGTTACTTACGGAGGTATGTGAGCCGGTCGTTCAGAAAACAATGGCAAACTACTGAGCGTAATCTTGCCAAGACATCAACAGCAGCTGAAAATTGCTGGTGTTAGCTGCAATATCCTGTAAAGGATATGCGAAAAAAATTGGATCTATGCGTGAAAATGTGTATTATGATCGATCATGTTGTCTTTAATTTCCTAGATACGGCACTACCTGTCTCTGAGAATGGCGGTTCTACTTTGGGAGAGGTGGAAGCTACAGTTGTTGGCATTGTTGCTGCTGTACTTGTCATTATTATAATCTGTGTCATCATATTTCTGTTGAGAAGGAAAGGTACGTATTCATGCACATCTTTTTTATGTTAATGTAGGATGGTAATTGTTACAAGTATTTGTTTGGGTGAAGAGTCCAATGTTTCCTTTTGTTGTTGATGTTATTGCTGTTGTTGTTGTTGTTGCTGAAATGTGTCGTTTGGTTTTGGTATATTATCACTGTCATTGAACACAGACAGGTACATATATGCTCCAGACGTCTCTCATATACCACACACGCAGAATCTCAGCACTGTGCACCAACCCTTTAATGCCAGAGAGAGTTCAAATTTGGGTACACCAGAATCTTAGACGTTATAAATATTGTTTGTGGGTAGGTTTCTAACTTTCATATGTTACCTTGAAAGGCGGCCTATTGAGCCAGCTCTAAATGTCCAACTGCCGATGAATGTTTATCCCGTCACATTTGGAATGATGTCATTTGTTGAATAACGTGATGTTGATGAGAATAGTTACATGCGCTATATCACACACACCATATGGAATGGTGTCATCTGTTGAATAAAGGTATGTTGATGAGAATAGTTACTTATGCTATATCACACACACCATATGGAATGGTGTCATCTGTTGAATAAAGGTATGTTGATGAGAATAGTTACTTATGCTATATCACACACACCATATGGAATGGTGTCATCTGTTGAATAAAGGTATGTTGATGAGAATAGTTACTTATGCTATATCACAAACAACATGTGGAATGGTGTCATCTGTTGAATAAAGGTATGTTGATGAGAATAGTTACTTATGCTATATCACAAACAACATGTGGAATGGTGTCATCTGTTGAATAAAGGTATGTTGATGAGAATAGTTACTTATGATATATCACAAACAACATGTGGAATGGTGTCATCTGTTGAATAAAGGTATGTTGATGAGAATAGTTACTTATGCTATATCACAAACAACATGTGGAATGGTGTCATCTGTTGAATAAAGGTATGTTGATGAGAATAGTTACTTATGCTATATCACACACACCATATGGAATGGTGTCATCTGTTGAATAAAGGTATGTTGATGAGAATAGTTACTTATGCTATATCACAAACAACATGTGGAATGGTGTCATCTGTTGAATAAAGGTATGTTGATGAGAATAGTTACTTATGCTATATCACAAACAACATGTGGAATGGTGTCATCTGTTGAATAAAGGTATGTTGATGAGAATAGTTACTTATGCTTTATCACAAACAACATGTGGAATGGTGTCATCTGTTGAATAAAGGTATGTTGATGAGAATAGTTACTTATGCTATATCACACACACCATATGGAATGGTGTCATCTGTTGAATAAAGGTATGTTGATGAGAATAGTTACTTATGCTATATCACAAACAACATGTGGAATGGTGTCATCTGTTGAATAAAGGTATGTTGATGAGAATAGTTACTTATGCTATATCACAAACAACATGTGGAATGGTGTCATCTGTTGAATAAAGGTATGTTGATGAGAATAGTTACTTATGCTATATCACAAACAACATGTGGAATGGTGTCATCTGTTGAATAAAGGTATGTTGATCAGAATAGTTACTTATGCTATATCACAAACAACATGTGGAATAATGTCATCTGTTGAATAAAGGTATGTTGATGAGAATAGTTACTTATGCTATATCACAAACAACATGTGGAATGGTGTCATCTGTTGAATAAAGGTATGTTGATGAGAATAGTTACTTATGCTATATCACAAACAACATGTGGAATGGTGTCATCTGTTGAATAAAGGTATGTTGATGAGAATAGTTACTTATGCTATATCACAAACAACATGTGGAATGATGTCATCTGTTGAATAACAGGATGATGACACCACCAGTTAGTTGCACCGATCATGTCTGGTAACCACACAACATGTAGATGACACATTCATGACATGGCATGTATGTTAGCATAATCAATTAAACTTGAGGATCAAGTTCATATCATATGTGTTAACGCAATCATTTGAACTTGATGTTAAAATCCATTGCATATTTGTTAGCATAATCAGTTGAACATGATGGTCAAATCCATATCACCGTTGTTAGTACAAACAGTTAAAAATCGGCGGTCAAATTGTTATGATGTTTATGAGCTAAATTGGTTGAACTTGATTTTAAAATGTGTACCGTAATTGGTAGCAAAATCAGTTGAAGATTTTGTGTCATATTAGCCCCCTACATCAATGTTGTCCCGTCAAATTAACTGGCTGACATTTTCAAGGCTGGAGGGTATTAAGTTCAATGTCTGCTCCCCACATTCCATGACATAGATGGCGCATTGAGTATACACACAATTCCCTGCACCACGGATAATAACTTGCACATAAATAATTGAGACACATCATCATCATCATCATCATCATCATCATCATCATCATCATCATCATCATCATCATCATCATCATCATCATCATCATCATCATCATCATCATCATCATCATCATCATCAATATCATCACCCTCATCATCATTATCATTATCATTATCATCCAAGTCTTGAAGGACATCGCTTTCATCTAAACATGACAAACATATTCACGTACAGCTGCCATTTCCAACGTGTTAGAAAAGACAATGTGGCAGTTTATCATTGGTTTCCACATCCACGTGACTCTAGACCACATGCTCAGTCTTTAGCCACTTCTAAGCTGCTTAGATGAGTATCCTACTGTGTAGTAAATATATAAATGTTTTGCATATCCTTTACAGGACATCGCTGTCAACATCAGCATCTTTCAGCTGATTGTCGATTTCTTGGCAAGATTACGTTCAGTAGTTTGCCATTGATTTCTGAGCTGCCGGCTCGCATACCCCTAAGTTACCGACGTGATTCGAACCACTGCTGATTCTCACCGTCGTCACGTTAATTACGAGAGTATACGAGATTACGGAGAGAAGTCGCTAGCCTCTAGGCTCAAGAAGCCGGCTACTCTGTAGTACTCTAGCTAAAAGCAAAGGGCACCCCGTAAATGTCCACTTATCCTGGTGGACACTTGGTCCCCATGTGGCTGCCACAAGGCGGTGTTCTCCTTACCTCTGCCACCAAGACACACCCCTGCAAACTTAGGTGTGTATTTATTTTTCTACAATTTATTTATGCTGAAATATACGCTAATGACATTTGATTTATGATTTAATATTCGCTAATGACATTTGATTTATGGTTTAATATTGGCTAATGACATTTGATTTATGGTTTAATATTGGCTAATGACATATGATTTATGGTTTAATATTGGCTAATGACATATGATTTATGGTTTAATATTGGCTAATGGCATTTGATTTATGGTTTAATATTCGCTAATGACATTTGATTTATGGTTTAATATTCGCTAATGACATTTGATTTATGGTTTAGTTTAGTCGTTTAGTTTAGTCCTTGGATCAACATCACGGCACACGGATTAACCCATAAGTGCTCCGTTTTCCTCCTAACTCAAACCTGAGTCTGGAGAAACTCAGCTCAATGCACGAACTCCGTTGCATCGGCGAGCATCCTGAAATACTTTGGGTAGATTTTTAACTCGAAATTTTGCCCGGGCAGCGCCGTTAGTCTACTCTTTTTCGATTTCCAACTTCCAAGTGATTTTTTACGTGCGCAACAATACACACGGGCGTCCGATCTCACTACCCAGAGACCAGGGGAAATTTTATTACTGGAAGTCCAAGTGGATTTTTTAAAAATAAATCCCGGTCCTCACCGGGACCTGAACCCGGGACTTCCAGCACTCGAGGCGGACACCATACCACGAGACCACTCAGCCCCGATTTATAGTTTAATATTCGCTAATAACATACGATGTGTGCTAGCCGGTCTCCATGGCCAAGGTGTTAACGACATTGTTCGTAATCCCGTATATCCAAGTGGGGAAAACAGCAGCTGCAAGAATCGGCAGCGGTTCGCACCGCGCTGGTAACTTACAGGGGTATGTGAGCCGGTCGTTCAGAAAGCAATGGCAAACAACTGAACGTAGATCTTGCCTAGTACATCAACAGCAGCTGAAAAATACTGGTGTTAATTGCAACGTCCTGTAAGGGATATGCAACATAAAGAAAAAAAAAAACTATAGGCTAAAGCCATTTGATTTATCATATAATATACGCTAAAGTCATTTGCTATAATATAGGCTACTGACATGTGATTGCAGGAGCTCCGTGCAAAAGGAAGAAGTACACATGCCAACACATCAATGTAAGATTTCAAATGTGCCGGTGTTTATTTGTATCTTTTAAATATGTCCACCAGATAGGTAAGATAAATAGACACATAGACACACAGACACACAGAGACAGAGAGAGAGAGAGAGAGAGAGAGAGAGAGAGAGAGAGAGAGAGAGAGAGACAGAGTGAGATAGATAGACAGACAGACACAGGGAGAGAGACAGAGGGAGACAGATAGTATGTGTGTGTGTGTGTGTGTGTGTGTGATAGATAGGCAGACAGAGAGACAAAGAATATTTCTGTTTGTAAGATAGACAGACAGAGAGGCAAAGAATATTTGTGTTTGTAAGATAGACAGACAGAGAGACAAAGAATGTTTGTGTTTGTAAGATAGACAGACAGAGAGGCAAAGAATATTTGTGTTTGTAAGATAGACAGACAGAGAGATAAAGAATATTTCTGTTTGTAAGATAGACAGACAGAGAGACAAAGAATATTTCTGTTTGTAAGATAGACAGACAAAGACTATTTGTGTTTGTAAGATAGACAGACAGAGAGACAAATAATATTTGTGTTTGTAAGATAGACAGACAGAGAGACAAAGAATATTTGTGTTTGTAAGATAGACAGACAGAGAGACAAAGAATATTTGTGTTTGTAAGATAGACAGACAGAGAGACAAAGAATATTTGTGTTTGTAAGATAGACAGACAGACACAGAGAGTGTGTGTGTATAAGATATATTGACATTTAGAGATAGTTAGAGACAGGCAGTGTGTGTGTGTGTGTGTGTGTGTGTGTTTGTGTGTTTGTCTGCGTGTGTAAGATAGACAGACAGACATAGACAGTTTGTTAGTATGTGTATAATATATAAACAGACAGAGAAACAAACTGAGAGTTTGTACAGACAGACAGAGAGACAAAGAAATACATAGACCGAGGGATAGAGATTTTGCATGTGTGTGTGTGCGTGTGTGTGTATGTAAGATAGATAGACAGACAAAGATAGAAAGAGAGACATAATGCGAGCGTGTAATATAGATAGATACACACACGCACAAATTAACTCTCTAACTCTCTGTCTCTCCGTATGTGTGTGTGTGTGTGTGTGTGTGTGTGTGTGTGTGTGTGTGTGTAAGATAGATAGATAGATAGATAGATAGACAGACAAACACACATACAAGCAGATAGATAGAGAGAGAGAGAGAGAGAGAGAGAGAGAGAGAAAGAGAGAGAGAGATGGTAACATCACAGTACTAGACTATCTTGAGGAGTGTGGAGGTGGCAGAAGAGATCAAATGACCTAAAGAGAACATAAATATAAACTGAGGGATGAAGATAAAGAGAGAGAGAGAGAGAGAGAGAGAGAGAGAGAGAGAGAGAGAGAGAGAGAGAGAGTTAGAGAGAGAGAGAGAGAGAGAGAGAGAGAGAGAGAGAATTTCAAAGCCTCATGTATTATAAAGCACGGACATACAAGATAAGTAAGCTGGATACAGCAAACTGATGGCTTTTGACAAGGAACACCACGAAAACTACATCAGCTTTCGTTATATCCATGAGATTCATTTGAAAATGAATTCAACATTTTAAGTACCATAGCGTTTATGCTTCACATCATCGACAAACAGTAGACGAAAATGAGGAGTTCTAATCGCTATGAGAAAAAAAAATTACCATGCACATCTGAGAAGGTTTCCCGTCGATGAAGCGAAATATATGTTCTGCTGTTACATCGAGGCTAGTCTAGACATAAATAGAACTTTGGAACTAAACTTGTTGGAATGATAATCCTCCGAACCTCTCTTCTGTAACTCATTCTATACCAGTTGGAGGCATTAATAGTCACTCCCTTAGTTGGAGGCATTAATAGTCACTCCCATAGTTGGAGGAATTAATAGTCACCCCCACTGTTGCAGGCATTAATAGTCTCTCCCACAGTTGGGGGATATAGCCATCTATATTAAAGACATGAGGAGGTTGACATTTGTCAAGATGATCACTCACTAATCATGATCAAAACTGCAAGAGATTCTTCTACCTTCAACTCCAGAATGTGGCACACATCTTCAGCTACATATCTTGTTTGCACCATCTCAGATACACACTGACTCATTAAATAGGGTTGTAGAAGACCAGTGCAGAGTAAGCGACCATCGCTCGATCTTGCTCACTTTCTAGAGTGAAACACTTAACACAGGCCCACGCATCACACAATGGCTTTATGGAAACTCCAGCTGCGGTTTATCTAGACATCAAGTGGATATGGTACTGTCTGACCTCATGGAGCAGAATAAATAATTTGATTTCAACACATGTTTACTGCAAGCTGCAAAAAAGACCATCCCCAAAAGATGTAGTTCAGCTGCACATCATATTGGTACAACACGACCCAGGAGTGTCAGAAACTGTGAATAATGCTTGGCAGAAGCCAGTCTCTTTACGAGAGTCACAACAAATTGAACATTACTGTAAAAGAGTTTGAGAGACCAGCACTAAAAGAAAAACTTAAATGACGGTAGAAATACAATGGCAACATTGAAGTCTAAAGTTTGGGGTCTGTCGAAATCTATACCTGTGGGACTATTTCACAAATGTATGAAGTTAGGATGCCAGTTCCTTTATGTTCAGCCACTTCTTTCTATGACCTAGGCCACAGCCATGCATCTTAACTGTTAGTGTGTGTGTGTGTGTGTGTGTGTGTGTGTGTGTGTGTGTGTGTGTGTGTGTGTGTGTGTGTGTGTTTGGTTCTGAAGAAGTCTGGATTACATCTGATCATGTTCATTCAATTGTTTCCCCCCAGAGAGTGAGTCATCCATATACATCAGGTGTGTGTGTGTGTGTGTGTATATGTGCGTGATGGTTGAGTGTGCATGCGTGTATATGTGCGTGTTGGTTGTGTGTGCGTGCGTGTATATGTGCGTGTTGGTTGTGTGTCATTCATTCAGTAGCATGTCCTTTGCAGAACCTCGCTGCCATACCAACCTTCCGGAAAACCTCTCGATCATAAGCAAGATGTCCCGCGTCTGATACACCCATCTGGAGATCATCCGCCACATCCTGCACCCATCTTCTCTTTGGCCTTCCTCTTCCTCTCTTCCCAGGCATATATCCTTCCATTATTGTTCTCTCCAAACTTTCGTGACGTTTCAAGTGACCAAAATATTTCAATTTTCTTTGTTTTATCGTCTTTAATAGCCAACCTTCTTCAATATTCAATTCTTGAAGTATGGATGCATTGTTATCGGGGTAGGAGTAACCCCTATCAAAGGAGATGTAAGACGTTTCCTTTCCTCCGTTAGTCTACGGGACACCCTTGGGCAAGGTGGAGTACCCGTTCAGCCCCCCGGTCAGGGTTACGTGAAGCCATGGAAGCAGGTGGTGGATGGAGTGTGAGAGCAGCCGACAGATTGTTGTTGGTTATGGTCTTGCACTCTGCGGCGATAGGCAGATGATCTCATCAGTAGAGACAATGGCAATGGCCACCGACTAGTACAATCACTGCCCAGAAGGAAAGCAATGTCAAACTACCTTCTGCAAAACTTGCCAAGAAACCATAACAACCATGGTTATGTGTGCGTGCGTGTATATATGCGTGTTGGTAGTGTGTGAGTGCCTGGTCGCACATGCAAGCACACATGTGTGCATCATTATCACTAAGTATAAATTATCACTAAGCATAAATAACTTTAACATGTGTGTGCTATATTCTCAAACTAGGATCAAGCCATGTTTTAGAAGAGGTGCCGGAAGCAGAAGCCCCAGAGGACTCACAGTACGAGAAAATAATCGGCTTACATACAACCTGTATATTTAAAGATTTTCCATTATAAATGCATAATGCACTCGTCTGAATGTGTGGCTTATCCATTATAAATATATAATACTAGCTGACCCGGCCCGGCTTCGCCCAATCCCTGGAGGGGATCTATCTATCTATCAGTCTGTCTGTCTGTCTATCTGTCTGTCTGTCTATCTGTCTGTCTGTCTGACCTGGCCCGGCTTCACCCAGTCCCTGGTGGGGAGCATTTCATTTAATTCATATAAGTAGTCATATAAGCTCCCGTTCCCGACTATCTGTCTGTCTGTCTGTCTGTCTATCTATCTGACCCGGCGTGGCTTCGCCCAGCTCCTGGCGGGGAGCGTCTCATTAAATTCACACAGTAACTTAAAAGAATGTCCTTCCACACACCATCCATTATTTTTTTAATGAAAACTGTTTTTAATCACCTACATGACTGTAGATAACTTCTTTAAGCATAAAAAGATGAGTTACAATGTTATGCATTATGCATTATTTTTATGAAAACTTTGAGAATGCCTTAAAGATTATATCATATTTATTATAACTCATATGCCTGTAAATAACTATAGACAAAGAGTTTATAAATCTTTGAAAACGATGCAACAATATGACTATAAAGTATATAGAAATGTTATTAAAAGTTATGCCCCTTGAAATAACTTTTCTAGAGTTAAGTCCCCTTGCCATATAGAAATTATAATGAAATATTAAATTTTAGTAAGTAAGTAGCCGAATTTACACTAAAAAACTATGACAGAAAGTTGCACAGGAATGAAAAGAAAACGTGTAGAAAATTTCATCTCAATCGGATGGACCGTTCGCGAACGCATAAAGAACGGACGGACATACATACATCGTGTTTTATAGATATAGATGTGTGTCTGAATGTGTGGCTTATCCATTATAAATATATAATATATGTGTCTAAATGTGTGGCGTATCCATTGTAAACATATAATATGTGTGTCTCAATGTGGGTACCATTATAGATATGCAATTTCTGTGTCTGAATATGTGGGTTATCCATTACAAATATATAATTTATGTGTCTGAATGTATGAGTTATCTATTATAAATATACTCCAAAATCAACACCCGGTTGGCTGGTAAAAATAAACAGGTTTCCAAAACGACATAATTTATTGCTTGCATCATACAGTAGTCTTTTAGCTCACCACACGTCAACATTCACCTCGAATAGTCGCGTTTTTTTTTAGTGGTTCACGAAAAACGAACGAATAAACATGGGCACTGTTATTGTCTTTCCGCCAGTTGCTAAATTCGTCGTGTGATTCGCTCTCTTGAAGCAGAAGGTCAAAATGCAGCCGACATTTAACGATGATTGTGACGTTTGTTCGGTGAAAACGTTATGCGTGACAGTTCTTTGAGGGATTTTGGCAGGAAATTCAGGGATGGGCGTGAACATGTGCATGAAAAGTGTGAACAAGGACGACATTTATGTGTGAAAGATAAGCTCAATCAGGCAGTCAACCAAGTAGTAGTGGAAAAGCGCTGTTTCACAATGTCAAATCGTTCTAGCGAATTTCCACATATTTCTAGGGCTAGTCTGTTTCGAATTGTCACACATAGGTTAGGTTATTACAAATATTCATCACAGTGGGTACCAAAGCAACTGCCTGACGTTCACAAAGCTCAAAGAATGGGCTCAGCTTTGACGTTCTTTCTGCGCTACTGGGAATAAGATAATGCATTTCTCGACAGAATAGTGACTTGAATGGAGACATGGGCTCACTTCGTGAATGCAGAGATGAAGTAACAGTCAAAACAGTGGACGCATTCACAAAACAAACCCAGAAAATTCAAGCAAACATTTTGCAACGAAAACTGATGGTTACAGTGTACTGGTACCGCAAGGACATTTTGTTGACGCAATTTATGACACTAGGGACCACAATAACGTCAGAAGTTAATTGCGAAACACTGAAGAAGCTTCGTCGGTCGATCACACACAAAAGGCGCGGAATGCTCACCAGTGGCGTCATTATCCTGCACGACAATGCACGGCCCTACACTGCTGCTTGAAAAAAAAACACACACAAAAAAAAATAAATAAAAATAAAAAACTTGGGCAGTTTAAGTGGGAAATTGTCAACCTCCCCCTTAAATCCATGACTTGGCACCAAGCGATTATCATCTCTTCGGCAAGATGAAGGTCTGGCTGGCTACCCAGCGTGTTGTGTTATACTGTGTTATATAATATTACTGTGTCGTGTAGTTTTGATGTTCGCATTTTGCCTATGCCTTTATAATGCATATCCTTTATATTGTTGTTGTTCTCTGTTAGCCTTGAATGATGTGTGAATGAAATAATGTATGAAAGAGAGTGATAGAAGGGCAGAATGTTAGACGGGCCTGCGTGCCCAATTCTTAACCCTTTGAAAATAAAGTTTGTTCGTTCGTTCGTTTGTTCGTTGACACCTCCGGGGAGCTTATGGATGAAGTAAACAACTGGCTAGGTACCCTGGTTTCGCATTTCCTTGACGAGGGATTACAAAATTTCGTGCCACGGCACGACAAGTGCCCGGATTTAGGTGGTGACTATGTGGACAAGTAATGCTGTGATGTATATAACTTTTATATGTATTTAGACGTTATTGTCAGTTTGTTGAAAGATTTACCGGCCAATCAAAGGATGATTTTGGAATAGCCCGCGTATAATATATATGTGTCTGAATGTCTGGGTTATCTATGATAAATATGCAAAACACGCACACGCACGCACACACACACACACACACACACACACACACACACACACACACACCTGTGTGTGTCTGTATCTATGGGTTATTGGATATAAATATATATTATATGTGTCTGAATATGTGTTTGTGTTTTTAAGCACATATTATTTAGTAATGCTTATTATTTATAACATAATACTTTACACAATAACACGTTTACACATATGTAATTGTTATGTACTGCTAGTTTAACCAACTTTTTGTTGCCTTCATACATTTATCCCTTTGTATTCTATATTAATCTTTTCATACTCTTGTTTGTTATTTTTACTCTGTTTTCCTTCGTCCATCAACCTTAAGATTTCTTCAGTCAGCCATTTTTTTCTTAGCTTGTTGGCTTCTCTCTGGTAGTATCTTTTCTTTGCCTGTTTGATTAATGGGTTCCGTTAACATTTCCCATTGCTCATTTATGCTCTGTATTTCAGCTTTCGCTCTGTACCTATTTTCGACAGTCACGCTGTATAGTTCTTGAATTTCTTTATCTGTTTTCAGTGCATCTTTATTTATTCTCATATTCTTAATCACTTCTTTTCCTCTCTTCAATCTTATTTTCATGTGTCCACATATTGATATATGATCACTATTACAGTCAGCACCAGGCATTGTGTTAACGTTATTTAACGCATAACCTAATCTTTTATTAATAAGTTGGTAGTCACTTTGGTTAAGTATTTTCTTAACAGGGCTTTTTAGTGTGTAAAGACGTCTTGTATGGTGTTTAAGCCAGGTGTTTCCAATTATCATATCATTGATATTTGCCCATTCTGTTAGTTTGTCTCCTTTTTCATTTCTTGTACCTAAACCATAAGTCCCCACTTCATACTAAATTTTTGTCTTCCCTACTTTAAAATCTCTTAGTATTATTTTTATTTCGTGCGATTTAATTTGAGACATCGCCATTTCTACTTCATCGTAAACAGTGTTGTGTTTCTTCAGCACTACTACTTGTTGTTGGTGTGTATACTTGTATAATATTTATATCTATTGGTTTGCCTTTAATTTCAAACACAATAGATCTTTCTGAAATACACCAGTAACCATTAATTGACTTGGCTGTGTGTAGTTAAAAAAAAAATAAAATATTAGTCCTACTTCCTTTCTAATGTGTATCCCCTCCAGAATATATTATTGTGTGTCTGTCGGTTATAATGTTTCCCAATCCCTTCCATCTCATCTCACTTATGCCTAGAATATTCATTTTCATGGTTTCTATTTCTCTTATCACATCGTTCAACTTTCCCAACTAATTTAAGGTCCTAACATTCCATGTTCCTATTTTACATGTATTTCCCATTTTAAATTTGGTCGCTGTGATTTTGCCGTCAATACCTGGTTGACTGGTGTCGCTTGGAGTTACTGGTGTAACTTTACTACTGTTGCATTCCTTCAGCTTCCAGTGTTTTTCTTCTTCCAAAGTGTTGATTTAGTGTAACCAAGATGTTCTGAAAACAATAAACGCTTTTAACGAACATTTTAACGCGTGGAACATGTTTTCCGTACGAGTGAAATATATTTATCTTCTTCTTCTTCTTCAGCGTTCCGAGCCATTCAGGTTCTTTGCTTTATTGACGTAAAAAATGTATGAATAATTAGAAAGTTGTTGTTGTCTGTCAAGATTTGTTAGTAACCATACGCGTTATAATGTAAGTGAAATTAAATACAGAATAAACAAAGTCAATTGAAAGATAACACAGGAAACATGATTTTGCGTTAATAACAAGAGATTATCATAGGATTAGCAAAGTGGTTCAGCGTCGTGTTGACATTTTCATGAAACCAGATTTCTTCATTAATTCTTGTTGACACCGCCAGTGTATATAATCGGTGCAAGTTTTATTTATAAAGCTTAATATGTAGTGATATGTTGTTAGTTTCATTAAAACAGATTTCTTCTTTAATTCTCCTTGGCAAGGCCAGGATATAAATCGGTGCAAGTATATTTATGAAGCTCAATATTTAATGTTATATTTTATGACAGCCTCGGTAGTGTAGTAGCTAGACGCTAGATTGCCATTCTACTGGTCTCAGGTTTGAATCCGTACCTGGGCGGATGTTTACAATTTGCCTGAGTCCTCTCGTTGTCCAGACTAAACATATGACCACCAGACAGGCCAGAAATAGTGACCCCACTGTGCCAGCGCGGCTTCCACACATCTGTGTGGGTGTGCGTGTGTGGGTGGTGGGTGTGTGGGAGTGTATGTGTGAGTGTGTGTGTGGGTGGGGGGTTGGTATGATGTGTGTGGGTGAGTGGTTATGAATCTCTGGAAGGCTAATCCTCAACTCTGAAGTCCGATGTGTTGCCGTTCGGGTCGATGGCCAGTGATCTGGGCATCTGTGAAGAACAGAGTCTGCAATTGGTTTCCTTCGTGGAGAAAAGTGTACCGAGGAGGCTGAGAAGTGGAGGACCACAAGGTGTATGGATTCAAGGTGTGGTACGTGATTGACATAGGGCAGCCACAGAAGTCTGGTAGATGATTGACATATGACCACAGAGGGCGGCTATCTGGTTTATGGTAGAGAGACATCTGGTTTATGGTAGGGAGACATATGATGGCTTATGATAGAGAGACATCTGGCTTTTAGTAGAAAGACACCTAGCTTTTTGCAGAGAGACATATGGCTTACGGTAGGGAGACAGCTTGTTAGTGGTAGAGAGACATGTGGTTTATGGTAGAGAGATATCTGGTTTATGGTAGAGAGACATTTGGCTTATAGAAGAGAGACATTTACACATAACAGTCACGGAGGGTGGACATCTCACTTATGCTAGAGAGACATTTCCACATGACAGCTACAGAGTGCGGACATCTCACTGATGGTAGAGAGAAATTTACATATGACAGCCACAGAGTGCGGACATCTCACTGATGGTAGAGAGAAATTTACATATGACAGCCACAGAGTGCGGACATCTCACTGATGGTAGAGAGAAATTTACATATGGCAGCCACAGAGTGCGGACATCTCACTGATGGTAGAGAGAAATTTACATATGACAGCCACAGAGTGCGGACATCTCACTGATGGTAGAGAGAAATTTACATATGACAGCCACAGAGTGCGGACATCTCACTGATGGTAGAGAGAAATTTACATATGGCAGCCACAGAGTGCGGACATCTCACTGATGGTAGAGAGAAATTTACATATGGCAGCCACAGAGTGCGGACATCTCACTGATGATAGAGAGAAATGTACATATGACAGCCACAGAGTGCGGACATCTCACTGATGATAGAGAGAAATGTACATATGACAGCCACAGAAGGTTGTTATGTGGCTTATGGTAGATGTAACAACACTGGCCCGGGTCTCAGTGGTTGTTGATATTTATATATGTTGGGGTTATACAGTTATTTCTGCCTCCTGTTTTCTCGTTGCCACCGGGACGATGTCCGGACGCTAATTTCCTATCAGACTAACCTAGAACACACATCGATCACTAACTGACTATAGGACAACAGTCTCAAGACAAGTAAATTAAGAATCTTTAATGAAGATTCAGATTCAGGACAGACGTTTACGGACTAGACAAACAGATAGAAACACTGAGATCTGGTGAGAATATTCTGGAGGACTGTCTCTTCATTCCATCGGTCCTGTCAGTAGTATGATGTGGCCGCAGGTGATAGGATACATTCACCTAATCCTCCTCGAACTCCCGGATATTCTCTGGACTCGAGCTTAGTCAGGATTAACGTTCTTTAGGCCGCCCGGCTGTTTCTCCAACCCGAGTGTAGTCGGCTACTTCAGCTAACTTCGTCATCTTAGCTTCGTCCGAAGTCGTCAGGTTGATGGCCCGGTCGTCTTCTATACATTGACTGGAGGGAATTCTTCTCATCAGCGGCACATCAATCCAGACCGGCAAAACAGGAAACGAAAAGGGGTTCCTGAAAGTAAGAAGAGACCCTATGTACAACTCCATCTCACCTGTCAATAATACGTCACGAAATAATATCATACTGACTTTAACGTGTGGTCAGTTCTTCAAGCCTCAGTCCACTTCCATGGGTCTGACTTCAAACATATCTCTAATAGACCTGTGTATACCAGCCATATGATAGACTCCTATACGCCCGGTTACGTTTACTCAGGGCAAGGATAGCCCTTCTGTCTACCACAGTCAATTACGTCAGAAGGAGAAGGTGAGTATCAGAATAACAGGTACGAGCATTCCCCATACTGGCCAAGGTTGCTTGAAGATGTCCCAGCTGCGCTGGTAAACCTTTCCTGAAATTCACAATACTGCTAGACCCTCAAGGAAGATCTGTTCTTGTGTCTGTCGCTGTCTGACTCCTCTCCTATGGTATGTGAATAGCCTGATAGCTATATACAATAGCCCCTACTGTTTGGCTTCACGTGTCAGGCCAAACGTGGGTAAAGTAACTATCACACGATTTCCTTGATGATACGGGCGTGTGATGGTCGTTGTCTAGGTAACGATACTCCTGGAGTGTCAATTGAGCTATCTAACTGTCTTGCAATATAACTCACCCCCGCAGTGCACATTCACCAGTCATTAAACAAGATTCAGTTGGCGCACATAATCCTTTATTACAGAAATAACACAGACCTACGGACAAACGGAACATGTTTATAAATCCAGAAACAATGTAATCCACCGAAGAGATATATGTTCCTCACAACTCGACACGCACACATCAATGCCTTCTCACGGCCTGCTGAATCTCAAATTCATAGACATGTAGTCCAGCTACTATCCACTGCTGGATCTCACACAATACGACCCACCCACAGGGTCGGAGCCTCTGCTCACTATGTAACCCACTCTGGGTTTTAGGACTGCATTCACAGTTCGGAGAATCACACCACACAGTTCTCCGTCGACTACCGACTCGTTCGGTGTCTAAAACTCAACTCTCTGAAGTCTCCTGACTTCACCACACAAATACACCATCTCTCGCCCCATCCACCCTAGGGGTCTTTCTTTACCCTCACTATTTTATTTCTCAGGACTGGCTGCTTTTCTCATAGCCAGGTCAGTCACTTTACTGTCTCCCACATTCATCTCCATTCTTTCTCATGCCCGGTCAGAATCTGGCGTTATCTTAATCGGGCCAGTGAGTTCACACAACTTTTGCTACAACTTATCGAGAATAAAATATGGTCCGAGCTTGCCTCGGACACCGAGAATTGCACCCACACATTTATACATGACAGCCACATAGGTTGGACATCCGGTTTATGGTAGAGAGATATTTGACTTATTATTATAGCGAGACATTTGACTTATGGTAAAGAGACACCTGGTTTATGGTAGAGAGACATCTGGCTTATGGTAGAGAGACATCAGGCTTATGGTAGAGAGAATCTGGCTTATGGTAGAGAGACATTTCCAAAGTCTGCTCAAGGGAAGGCGTTCTGCTCACGACAGGCCACTTGATGATGATATCCGTTATATTTGTGCATTTGCTAGATTTGAACTCAAACGTAGTCTACACACACGTGACTACTTCTAGTACACTGAACTAATTTGTGTGTGTAGATTAGATTTCCCGATTACCAATGTCCCTCACCATCAGGCGAACCCACTCCGACTTCTGAGATGATGATGATTGTCAGGGGTCGGTACGGATCGAATCTTATGTCAGTACTCAGGTTTCCGCCTCAGTTGACTACTGGTGAATTACAGTGGAATCTAAACCCTCCGGTCCGCACCGAGCTCTCCAGGCCCGTTTATTAAATCGTGTCCTGGTATTCTTGATGACTGTTGTAGCTACTGCCCTAATACCACACCGGCCTTTCATTTCTTCCCCCACATTCTGAAACATCTAACAACACACTGAACTACGAAAACAGTGCACAGAACAACCAAAGGTTTCCAATACACTAATAACTCATCGAGTCAGGAGTGCAATTCATAATCGTATTATCACTCACCAGAATCACACTGTCAAGTTCACAGATGTCACGTCAGCATGAAGGAAACCCGTACAGTGACAGCATTCACATCTATCTCCAGTACCACACTGTCAAGTACAGAGATGTCATGTCAGTATGAAGGACGCCAGTACAGACAGCATTTACACACAGCACTTGTGAACTCGTCAGCCTTAATGATAATAATGAGTGTAAGTCTACAAGACAGTGATCTGTGACAGACAGAATACTTGGTGTTCATTCCATACAACATTAGAGGATAGGACTAGTTTCCACTCTCACAATCTTTCTGCACATCTGGTTGACCTAACAATGGCAGAAAGCAGTCAACGCTTGACATATTGTGTGTGTCAGACACTATGGGTGTGACTGTAAGCAAGATGTTGAGTGTGGATAAACATTAGATAGAAAACACACGGTGTTGTGTACTTAACAACATACGTAATCATGACACTGTTATCTCCTGGTGCTATCTCAATGGTTAGATACGAACTATGTCCGTATTCCATACTTGTGGGTTCATGTTGATGATATCCCTGGTTAATGAAGATACATTTTCCAGGGTTGTCTAGTTGGCAAGCAGCGAGGCGCTGTCGTCATTTGGAAGTAACAAGTTCGAATCCCAGTCAGTAACTATAGCTTTCAACTTTTATGTTGTCTACTGCGTCCTCTAGTCTCTACTTGCTTCTTCTACGTCTATGAGTGTCAAACAATACCTCTCTCTGCTGTGTTTAATGCTGGTACCAAACCCAGCAAGTTTAGAAAAGGGACCTGGAATGTCAGGATCACAGATAAAACAGGAATACAAGTCTGAGGTTTGCTTCTCTTTACATTCGGTGAGCAGGGATGGCGCCATTCCTTGCTCGCTCTCTTTGTTTCCGGCTTGTGGTAGTGAACACAGGTTTCATCTCCAGTAACAATTCTTGATAGGAAACAATCACCTTCTGCTTCAAAGCACTGCAAAAGCTCTTGACAAGCATCAATGCGACATTGTATCAACTCTGAAGTAAGCTACCGTGGCACCCACATTGCGGTACTGTAGCACATCATGGATGATATGGTGTGCTGAACCTTGACTGGTGACAAGATGTACGGCAATATCACTCCCGGAAAATCGGCGGTTTTCCTGCACGAAGCCCTTATCGGCTGCAATCGACTTTGGTGTCACAACTCGGTGTGCCTGACCCGGTCGTGAACAGTCTGCCACAGAAGTCACACTGTTTTGAAATGTCCTACTCCACTTGTACACTTGCCGGACTGGCAGTCATGCATTACTACACTGGATCTCCATACGCCAATGGATTTTCATGGGTTTTACGTCTTCACTGATCAAGAATCTGTAAAATAACGCTTCTCCTATTTGGTGCATGTCAAAAGTTGGTCGGCCATCTTTAAACTACTCTATGATGTAACCGTGTTCGTCTGCACGGTGATGTCAAGTGCTTAACATTCTTGACATACTTAACAAAAATATTGACCTGTCACAAGACAATGGTATGGTTATGTTATTTCTATCACACTTTTCAGATGTTCATTTGAAGCGCCCTCGTACATGGAGATTTTCCAGAGCACAATAAAGCTATACACATCTTGCCTTTATTTCATTGGTTTGTCTTAGCTTGTGTAGACCAGTTGCTGTACTTTGTAGTCGGGTTTGAGACTCGTGTGTGGACTGTTGTTGTTTATGTTGACTGGCTATCACAGAATACTATTAAGGTTTTTTTTGTTGTTGTTAGATAGCTTTGAACTCAAGCGTAGACCATACATGTACTAATACTAATACTTCTAGTGCACAAGTTTGGTTTTTGCATGTGGATTAGCCTTCTCTATTATCAGTGTCCCTGCCCCTCACCATCTGGTGAACGCACTCCGAATTTTAAAATTACTTGTCATTTACGTCACCAAGTCAAGGACGAGAAGTTGACATTTTAGTCCGGCTGATAAGGTAGGGATTGAACCCGCTTCCTCGCCAGCGTTCTTCATTCATTCAGCCATGCTGACCTCGTTTAGGATATTAATTATATTCTACATCTCTACACAAGAACCTGCACAGTTGTCTTTCTTTTCTCCTTTATCAGAGATGCCACAATAAAAATACCTCTCCTCCCCTTCCTCTTCTTCTTCTTCTTCTTCTTCTTCTTCTTCGTCTTCTTCTTCTTCTTCTTCTTCTTCTTCTTCTTCTTCTTCTTCTTCTTCTTCTTCTTCTTCTTCTTCTTCTTCTTCTTCTTCTTCTTCTTCTTCTTCTTCTTCTTCTTCTTCTTCTTCTTCTTCTTCTTCTTCTTCTTCTTCTTCTTCTTCTTCTTCTTCTTCTTCTTCTTCTTCTTCTTCTTCTTCTTCTTCTTCTTCTTCTCCTACTCCTCCTCCTCCTCCTTCTTCCTCTTCTTCTTCTTCTTCTTCTTCTTCTTCTTCTTCTTCTTCTTCTTCTTCTTCTTCTTCTTCTTCTTCTTCTTCTTCTTCTTCTTCTTCATACCGTTATCTCGTTCTACGCATCTCTCTCATATCTCCATCTTTCTCGCTTTCTTCGTTATCTGCCTCATCTTTCGTTTCCCCCTGCTTCACACAGACAGTCAGACAAGCAACCAGTTGTAATTTACAAGAGTTCTCTTAGATCATCGGTGCGATAAAAACGCGATAGTGTTCAATTGTTTACAAAATGAAACAAGCAATCACGGATGTAGAACCGCTTATCATTTGAGTCATGAGCATTTTCTGTGTTGCAAAATGCTGACCTATTCCTTGGAATGACATATGTCATGTATATTTCATGGAGTTCATACCACAGTTTCATACAATATAGGCCCACTTGGTTAGCGTCATTTTATTTCAAATCCTGGATATACCATTTCACACAGCCATAAGGATGGGATGTGGCAAGTTACATTTGTTGTGCATTATTCATCGTACAGACTTTAGGCACTGATCAAATGCTGCTACAGCTAAAGGGGAAGTAATAAATTGTATGTTACATGCTGGATGCATGGCAATGCATTGCGCGTGTAGTATTATTTTATGATGCCGCTGGTGCTACATGTTGCTAAATGTATGCATTCGCATACGTCTACAGTAATTAACGTATTTACTATATTAAC